>CM033648.1:35147340-35481220 GCA_019512145.1 Engystomops pustulosus | reverse complement strand
GGGAAGGAGTGGGGTTCGGACGGGGGCTTGATCGGCCGGGAGGGGGTCACACACTCTGGGGGAGTCGGGCGGGTGCCTGTTCCGCGGCGCGGGGGGCCTTTGCTTGTTCGGCCCTGGGGGGGGGAGGGGTAGTTGGACGTGCGCTTGTTCGACCGCGCACGGGGGGTTGTTCGGGCGGGTGCTTGTAAGTCCTGCCACGCAGGGGGATGGCCGGGGGGCAGACAGTCTCCTGTGCAGGGGGCGGACAGCTCACGGAGGGGGCGGGCGGCTTCCGGAGGGGGTCAGTTTAGGAATGGACACAGAGGTAGGGGCCCGGGGGCACGATCCGGTAGGCAACGACACTGCAGGGACACACGGAGTCCGTGCATCCCGGGCCCCTTAACCTCCCGGGCCCCGTAGCAACCGCTACGGCTGCTATGGCGGTTGTTACGCCACTGCTTTGAGATCTTCATAGTAATTAAAACAAAATGGAGATGAAATTAACACCTTAAGGACAAAGGCCTTTTTCAGCTTAAGGACAGAGTCACAAATCTGACATGCATTACATTATGTGGTAATAACTTTTGAATGCTTCAACATATCCAACTGATTTTTAGATCTGATTTTTCGTTATATATTTTACTTTATTATAGTTGTAAACTTTCAGCGGGAAGGAGTGGGGTTCGGACGGGGGCTTGATCGGCCGGGAGGGGGTCACACACTTTGGGGGAGTCGGGCGGGTGCCTGTTCCGCGGCGCGGGGGGCCTTTGCTTGTTCGGCCCTGGGGGGGGGAGGGGTAGTTGGACGTGCGCTTGTTCGACCGCGCACGGGGGGTTGTTCGGGCGGGTGCTTGTAAGTCCTGCCACGCAGGGGGATGGCCGGGGGGCAGACAGTCTCCTGTGCAGGGGGCGGACAGCTCACGGAGGGGGCGGGCGGCTTCCGGAGGGGGTCAGTTTAGGAATGGACACAGAGGTGGGGGCCCGGGGGCACGATCCGGTAGGCAACGACACTGCAGGGACACACGGAGTCCGTGCATCCCGGGCCCCTTAACCTCCCGGGCCCCGTAGCAACCGCTACGGCTGCTATGGCGGTTGTTACGCCACTGCTTTGAGATCTTCATAGTAATTAAAACAAAATGGAGATGAAATTAACACCTTAAGGACAAAGGCCTTTTTCAGCTTAAGGACAGAGTCACAAATCTGACATGCATTACATTATGTGGTAATAACTTTTGAATGCTTCAACATATCCAACTGATTTTTAGATCTGATTTTTCGTTATATATTTTACTTTATTATAGTTGTAAACTTTCAGCCGGCATCAATGAGGATCTCCTGTTTACAGGCTTCTACAAGAACAGATGAACTGAATATGGGTTGCCGGAGTGTTTCTAAAGCTCGAGAATTCCTTTGAGGACCCTACTTCTCTCCCCCTATACCACTATAGTGAGTAAGTTTTTTAATTTATTTTACTTTATTTCATCTTGTATCTATCTTTCTGGGTCACCATTTCTAACTTCATGACACTTTTCTTGGTGATTTACCCCGCTTATTCTATTTATTCTTTATTCCTAACCTGTTATCACACGCTATGTAGCACATAGGTGGGATCTTACCTCACCTTTTTCTGGGCTTTGGCCCCCTTTATTTCTCGGACTCTTATAGCCCCTTCACACTTTGCCCGGGATTCATTTATTGTCCCCTTACCTCACGCACTTTTATTGTTATTCCCACAGCACAAAATTTTGTTGCTTACTTTCTAATTTTGTTGCTTACTTTCTAACTTTTGTCGCTTACCTCCCTTCCATATTCACCCACTTACTCAGTGAATCATACCCCATTGCAATATGTGTGTCAGCCGCTGCACGGGACCATGACGAATTCTTGTTATCTACCAACGTACAACTGTCCTGGCGCCTTATGAGATATATACCAACATCCACATTTGCTCCAACTGAATCCTTCTCTGCATCTCGCCTCAAATGAACTTCCTATTACATTGCCCATTTCTCTTGGACTCTTTGGACCTCTCTTCTGGACTCTCTCTATATTTAGAACCGGTTCAACCTGGACTGATGGACCTTGAGTACTCAATTTGTATACTAAACTCATGTTTAATTAATATATTGTGAGATTACCATACTAACTACCACTGTGATATATTATACAACTATACCAAGTATACAGGACTAATTCATTGTGTATAACTAGTCTCTATGTATTGTTTGTATCTCTATTGCCTCAAAATTTTGTGAATAGAGGCCGACTCCCTTTCCTACTTTATGCCCACCGCCTGCCTCCCTTCGGGTGTCCCTACCGGCGCATTATTATTGAGCATATATGCTGCATAACTTGCTTCTTTATCTATATAACAGAGTATTCTTTAGCCATATTATTGACTTTATTGGCTATGAACTTATGTCACATATGCACTAGCACTTTATATTTAGCACTTTGCATTATAGTGCCTACTATCGACTTTATTCATTAATAATTTTTTATTTTTTATTTTTTTGAGTGTGACGATATCTCCGCAGTAATTCTTCTTTTCTTGTTGAAGATTAATTCTTACTCCGATGATCAGTTTATGCTCATTATTCACTTCACCTTATGTCGATCACTAAATAACTTGTCACTAGATAATTCGCCGTCCACAATGACTTTTCTGTATAACTTCATCTTTTTTGAGCCATACTGTTGGCGCCATACACTCTCTATGCATGTATCATCGACTCTTACAGATTTATTGGATATTAAATATATGTACCCTTACTGGTACTCATATTATTCTTGCACTTGATTGATGTTATCATTCGTTTTGTTTTTCTGTGGAAATTTTGTCTTTACCTTTTTCACCAAGATCTTATCTCATTTCCCTCGCCGCATATGCACACAAGTGCCTTTTGAAACCTTTACTTATCGGCGCTATTTGTTCCCTGAGGCATTTTCAAAAAATATTTTTTTGTATACCTCTATATATATACACTTTTATGTTTATGGCAACTAAGTCTCTGAGAGGGGCATTTTCTTACTCAATATTGCGTCGTCCGCTCATGTAAGGTCTGTTATTTACTCGGCTTGTAACTTTGGCTGATCGCCTGTATATATTTTCTCTTCTCATCTGTTGAATTGCAACCTATGCAAAAATAATGCTGAGCAACTATGTAGCCTGCTACAGGAGTAATTATACAGTATCCGGCGCACTTATTATTTGGAACGATACCGATATATACTCTTTTATAGGTTTTAACGATACTTACCTATATCCACATCTCTTATCTTGCGATCAATCAGCAGCTTATGGCACGATCACAGGCGTCTTTTCCTATACCGATAAACCTAGTAGTTTACACTGATTGCTTGGCAACCAGATATCGCGATACTTTCTTGGATACTTCCGCGTGCGACACTTCCGGCGCACGTTCCGTGCTGATTACGGCCGGACTCAGGTGCACCTGGAGGCAGGTAGGATGGAGGCATATAAGGGAGTTTGGCACTCTAGGGGGCACTTCTACCCCTGAGGAAGTCTCCGAGTAGGAGACGAAACGCGTGGGGAGCCCTCCACCCCCTCCACTTCATTCCGAGACCTTACTCAGCAACCTGCTCTTCTTCACCTATTGGAACGCTACCTGTTCCATGTGCAGCGTAACGTATTTAGGCCTGATATAGGACTCATGCACTTTTGCATATTATGCACTTTACACTGTTTTTGGTCCACTGATGGGACTAGCTAGCACACAGCCAGGTGTCTATTAGTCATCCTCAGGAATATTACATTCAATGTGTGAGGGGGGTTGTTGGTGTATACTTACCTGTATAACCAATGTGGCATTTTCATATGTACTTTGTACGTTTTAATTGATTTTAATTGTGAGTTTGTCTTGTATAACATATGTGGTAATTCAATAAAGATTGTTTACTTTTTTGTACTTTGCCGTGTGACACACCGTTTTTTTCTCGTGGTTTGTATATTCATATTTATGGTGTGTCGGCAGTGTTGGAATTTGACTGGGCTGTGCTAGGTCATCCTTGCTTGTTCACAGATGTTTGCTCTTAATCTTTTAAAAATTGAGAAATATTTCATTTCTGCATTTCCATTTTCAATGTTGCCTTTCAAAAGGCAAAACTTTTTGACTTTTCCATTTACAGAGCCATTTTAGAGCTTGCTTACTGCAGGGCAAAATGTATTTCCTAGTGGCACCATTCAATAATCCATGCAATGTACTGATCAAAAATTCCAAATATGGTGAAATGAACAAAAAAATGCAGCTGCCATTTCTTTCAGGCTTTGATTTTACAGCTTTTACCTGTAGTCTAAGTGACACATGCTCTATATTCTTCAGGCTCAGTACAATCAAAGTGATAGCAAGTCAATGTAGTTTTGTTATGTTGTAATACCTTAGCAAAATGAAAATCTTTCAGAAAAGAGCTGTCCCTGTATTGTTAGTTTCATATTATTTTATGTTGGACTGAGGGTACTTCTTCAGAATCACAATCAAAATATACAAAAGTTTTACTCCTTAATAGTTGCTCTCCTATCAGCTTCCCACTTATGGCCAGAATTTCTTACTATCCATTAAACACCTTTGTACAGTACACCACAGAAATATGCACCTTTTTAAGAATAGAAGAAGCAGAATAACAGTAGATTTAAAGTAAACAAAGGGGATGGAATCAGAAATGGCTACATCTAATGACATGCAGCATACCTGGCATCCCCATGGAACAATCACTGCTTATTGGGCTTATCACAAGCAGGTATGAAAAACAAAGACCTTATCAATCCAATGAATAACTGTATAAAACCCATTCACATATTACCAGATAAGGTGTGTGTAGATGGTAGAGAGCAGTAATTAAAGAAGATACGAATAATAGAATAGCTTATTATTCTGAAGTCTGAACATGTGACTATAAATAGTCTACAGGAGGGAGCTTCATACTAACATACTGTCATAAAATGGCATTAAAGGGAGTCTACCAGCTCCCAAATCACCCCACAAGTTAATAAAGCATTTGTAAAGTGCTATGGAATTTGATGGCGCTATATAAATAAAGATTATTATTAAAGCATTGGATATTTTATCAGCTGTCCAAACATATCATTCCTGGTTCTGGTTCCATCATTTTACATAAAATGTATTCATTTTCTTTATGCAAACAAGCTTCCTGAGGCATCCTGTTTACTGTTGCACCCAATTATTCTTCTTTCTGTAATAGATGCCATTGTGTTAAAACACAGACAAGCAGACATACCTCCATTGTGGGGGAAAAATAAACTAGTTTGCACAAAGATAAAAATGAAATTCCAACTAAAATGATTTTTTCTGGAAAGGATATAAAATCTTATAAAATGTTCTATAGAATAATATTTTTACTTGTGAGGTGGTAAACTTCCTCTAACTATATAAATTAGTAATAGATCCCCATGAGACAAATCAGATAAGGATGGAGGGACTCCTGAATAGACTTCTTTCACTTAGGATTCATTCACATTGGCGTTATTTTTCACGTCTTGTGTTTCACTGATTTCCATGGATGCCACACTAAGTCATTCATTTCTATGGGTGTTTTAACATTGGCTTCTATTTTCTCTGACCCATTGTCCGTGGAAAAAATTATGAAACATGTCCTATTTTTTTCACTGATGCAGATCACAGAAGGCAATAAGTCTATGGGTCCGCAAAAAAAACTGACGCAACATCTGTTTTTTTCACTGATAAGGTTGAAAAACCAGATGTGACGACCGTGCCTAAATGTCGCACTATCTGCAGTTGGTAGGATAGATGGTGTTTATTTGTGTGTGAACTGTGGCTTAGTGTTTGTGTTTGGATTAACTGAGCCACACCCTGCTTCTTGCATTTCAGACCAGCCCAGCGAGGGTTACTAGCCTGATGGACAGTTTCCCCAGTGTGCTGCTGGAGGCGTGTCTGGGATCGGCTTTATATACCTGCCTATTCCTATCATACCTTGCTGGTTATTTCAAGCCTTACCTGTGTTTCTAGTGCTCTTTCTATCTTGTTTGGTATTCTGTGTTTTGTATCCAATTCTGTACCCTTGCAGCCATCTTGGTTTTGACCAGGTTTGTGTTTCTCCGCTTGTCTGTGGCCTGTATCTGGACCTGACTTGTATATAACCTGCTTGATCCTGACTTGTATATAACCCGCTTGATCTTGACCTGACCTGTGTACAACCCGCCTTAAGACCTGTATATAACGTTGTTTGTCCCTCCGTATCGCTTACCTCCTAGTGTTATCCCACTTTCTCTGTCTCAGACCTGTGTTAGTATTCTGTGCACAAGTGTGAACACTGGTCTATTCCTGTATTCTCGTTACCTGTCCGCTCCACCATCTGCTCCACGTCGCAGGGTGAGTTCGCCACCACTTACCTAGTCTGACAGCTAGCGCTAAGCCTGGTTGTGGTTGCGCGTTTGCTTGGCAGGTACTGATACCAGGTGTGATATTTTCAAAGTAATGTGAAACCTTCAGTTTTTTGGGGGGACACAGAGACAAAACAGGGACAAAACGGAAGAAAAACATAGACACAACGGAGACAAAATGCAATGGATGCGCAACTGAAGCTGAACACTAATGTCCATGTGAGAGAGCCCTTAGAATAGGTGGATCAGAATGAATTACTGTAACAATAAGTGGTGGTGTGGGAATGTCCACAGTCACATGGGTGTCTTATCTTTCTGTATATACAGTACACACTTTTTTTAAGCAAAGCTTTGTAATGATAGCTTTTTAATTCATCTTTTTGTTATGAAGATGCAACCTCTGATCACCAAGGTCTGTTCAATTCAGATGTGTTCTTACACACATATATTATATATTATTTGTATTTATTTGTTTGTCTTGTTCCATTCTGAACACATTTTATTCACATTGCCTCTTTAACTAAGTTTTTATTTCAATTGTTCAATTGTTTTATATGTGCCCCTCACTGTTCTGGCAGGCCAATGAAAGCTCACTGTGTCTAATATAGCTGGTTATATGAATGTATTTTGTACCTGACAAATATTGAAAACTTTTCCATCTCATTTCTTCTTTAGAAGCATTGTCGCATCAGCTATGATTGTTCTTTCTGGGTTTTACATTAAATCAATGAAGTTGTTATAGATTTCCTGTCTCCATGCAAATCACATGCATGATACACATAAATATGTAATATAATTATAAAGATGCTAACAATAAACGCACAGGTAATCCTGGCCTGATGGGTCATGTATCAGTATATAAAGCTACAGAACTGAGAACTGAGTGTCAGCATAAATTTATTTAATAACAATGATTAGGCGCACGGTAAAGGAAATGATGTTTAAAGTTACATTTGAAAAGTATTCTTATTAGCAATCTTTGAGAACCCCAAATCAGTGCAGAACACCTACTGTGATCCTCACTATGATTAATGAACTCTGCGGGCTTCCATGTGCAGCTTGCAATTAAGATGTTTCTCCAGTTTTTATCTTTCTAAGCAATGCGTGGACTTTTGTATCCAACTGTGTTTTTTCTTATAAAATACAAGTCTAAATTGATATCCTAGTGTACAGCCAATATACAATTAAGAAGTTGACTTAAAGTTGTGTAGATGAAAAAAGAAAACCAAGAAAATTAAGATGTATAAATTTGCAATGAAAACCAAGAAGTGCTAGTCAGTCCAACATAGGCATTATTGTGTAGAAGTGTTACACGTAGGGTTAATGATATGTGTTGGACATACAACACATATCTGAAAGACAACAGAAATGCCTTGAAATCAATCTGCAAATGGATTGGCTCTAAACCTACAATAAGAATACTGAGGAGATTAATCGGAGGTGATTACTACAGAGACAGAAAAAAACTGGAACAAGATTCAGTTCTAGGCTGGAGTAGAGGCAAGTGATGCAGTCAGCATTTGCTGTATGATTCAGGAACAGATACACTGTGAATATAAAAAGAGCGATAAAAGAAGCTACTGCTAGCACAACCAGGATGCATTCAAGTACAAGAGACGAAAATAGAATACAGAAAGACTAAGATCCTGAACAAAGCTGGAAATCTATAACCAACGGTACATTGCTGTCCTGACACATATCTCTCAAGTCTCTCTCACTGATTGAAAAACCATCTATGGTTATTACCGTAGGGAGAGGTTTATAGATGCTAGACATCCATCACCCAGGGAAATGAGGGATCAGGCATGCTATTTCTCTCAATTGCAGACAATTATGGGGGTTACCCAGGGGAGACTTGAGGCAACCATGTGCCGTGTGCTGTTTATTATTTGTAGTTACCACCTTCAAGTCTAGATCTCTAAATCCTTAAGGACAAGCTCGTTCCAATTTCAAGTTGTTACTTACTGCAATCCAAAATCCACAATGTTTTTATTTTTTTTTGTTTACAGAGCAGTATGAAGTGAAAATGAAGTGAAATCGGCAAAATAAAGTCAGTTGCATAATTTTCTTATGGGCTTTGTTTATTGGACAAGCCAGTCCAATCGAGACATTTGCTTTAATAGTTGGGTCAGTTTTTATATACTTTATGATTCTTAAAAAATTGACATATTCAGATACACATAAGGAGTCATTTTCTATGGGAGCAAATGTCATATTCATTTATATCATTTTGGGACCTGTAACCGTTCAGTGATAGAAAGGTTGTACATCTCCAATTTTGTAGCTGATAGGAGATTAGCCAGCTGTTGCTGGAGCTCTCTCTATTTTTGGAATTCTCCTCAATTTTCCCAGCAGAGCTTACAAGTAATAAACAAACTTAAATATCCTAAATAGTAAAATGTCAAGTACAAGCGGCCAAAACAACAATCGTTTATTAGGCCTACAATAAATTGGCTTTGCATAGATGTGTAAAAATATATTTTACTAAGTGCAGAATGGTTCAACATACAGATATAATAATAACTAAGGATACTAGAAAGGCCTAAGATGAAAAAATAGGCATTCACAGGATACAAAGAATGCACAGGCCCCTGTAGATGTCCAATCCCTCAATACTAACAGAAAAAAATATGAATCACCCCAGCAATAGGTATATAAGTAAGATGTTATAGTTATATTATATGCTCTGATAAGCAGAGAATCATGTCATATGTAAGTGGGAAATAGAGACTGGAGGAAATATCTGGTGTCTATACAAGTGACTACAATGAATGAGGCTTACCCGTGAGCATTATGGTGGGAGGGTAAGGACAATTCTAGGAGGCCACTGTATATAACCTGATGTGCGTTTCACACCTATTGCTTCTTCAGGAGACAGAGCTTTACATTTTCCCCTTAGCCTCAGTGTTCATGATGAAACATATATATCTACCTTACTATACCCTGGGTCGCTCACAATACCTGTAATATAATCCACCATTGGTGCTACTCATTAGATAAATGGATAGATGAATCTCAATAAATCCAAATAAGATGCAGATCACTGAAAGCAATAGCATCATTCTTAGGGCATGAATGGTACTTTAGATCACATACAATCATGCAAAAAATGAAATATTGTACATGAATAAATAACTAAATCTAATTTTAATGGAATTTCAATGGAAGAAATTTAGATTTTGCTCTCAAAGCTTTCTCCAAAATGTGCACTGTACTACCAAGACAAAAGTTTAGTGTAAGGCTATTGTTTCATGTTCACCATTGTTAGTCTTGGCTATAAAAGCCCCAGGTTGTTACTCTGGCCTCCATTCAATGACCAGGACAGTAAACCCAGGATTGAAGTCACTGAAGCACATGTATCTTTGTTTTTTGTCTGTGGCTTTTCTTGTGTGCTTGTCTTTTGCTCTTTCTTCAGCTCTTATGTATCTTTGAATCTGGCTGCCTGTGATACATGTGTCTTTATTGTTTCTTTCTCTTAACCTGCATTGGTCACTTGTTTTGTGACAAATGAAGGCTCTTTGGGCAAAGATACACATCGGCGTGTTTCTTGACACCTGGGTGTAGGCACAAAATAATGTGCAAGTAACTGCTAAAAAGGCAGCAAAATATAAAAATGTGCATAAAGAAAAGAACAAGGTAAAATAAAGATACATGTCGCCCACTCAATAAGATAATCACATTTTATTATAGAAATTATTATAAGATCTTGAAAATTTTATTGTGCTCTTATCTGATGATTATTTCTAGTGTAATGAATAGGCAGATGGTAGATTACAAAGTAGGTCAACGGGGAACCCACAGTAAATAAGTCAGAGTTTAATAAGTCAGTCAACCCGAACCACATTGAGATCAATATGGACCTGAACTTTGTGACCACAAAATGGCTGTAAATTGTGAGTGATAAGTGGTAGAAGGCTGCAAAATGGGGGATATAACAGAACAATTGCCCTGAAAAAATGGGGTATGGAAAGTACCTTAAAAAAAAAGAATTAGAATTTTGAAAAAGGTGTCAGAACAGTCCAGGGGAAGGAGAAGGAGGTTGAGGTGGATGTGGTAATCTAAGTGGAAGAGGTGAAGGAGGAGAAAGCCCACACTTGATACAGCCAAATCTCATGGGATCCACTCCTGGTTCATCTTAATATTCATTATTGTGATGTCCTGTATATTTGGCAAGAAGATATGTTAATGTCTTCCATGCAAAATCTAAACATGACAATTTAAATATAAATTTGACAAAATATGTAAATAACTGAGTGTAGTGAAAATTGAGTGGTGAATTTTTTTAGACATCTCTGTTGAGGTGAATGTGGTAGGTCACCTCCAGACATCAGTTAATTCATTTTTGCATGCTTTATCAGCACATCTTCAGTATATAATCAAAGCCATCCCAGTTGGTCAATTCCTCAAGATGTGGTTAATCTACACTCACCGGCCACTTTATTAGGTACACCTGTCCAACCGCTCTTTAACACTAATCAGCCAATCACATGGCGGCAACTCAGTGCATTTAGACATGTAGACATGGTGAAGACACTCTCCTGCAGTTCAAACCGAGCATCAGTATGGGGAAGAAAGGTGATTTGAGTGCCTTTGAACGTGGCATGGTTGTTGGTGCCAGAAGGGCTGGTCTGAGTATTTCAGAAACTGCTGATCTACTGGGATTTTCACGCACAACCATCTCTAGGGTTTACAGGGAATGGTCCGAAAAAGAAAAAAATCCTTGTTGATGCCAGAGGTCAGAGGAGAATGGGTAGACTGGTTTGAGCTGATAGAAAGGCAACAGTGACTCAAATCGCCACCCGTTACAACCAAGGTAGGCAGAAGAGCATCCCTGAACGCACAGTACATTGAACTTTGAGGCAGATGGGCTACAGCAGCAGAAGACCACACCGGGTGCCACTCCTTTCAGCTAAGAACAGGAAACTGAGGCTACAATTTGCACAAGCTCATCGAAATTGGACAGTAGAAGATTGGAAAAACGTTGCCTGGTCTGATGAGTCTCGATTTCTGCTGCGACATTCGGATGGTAGGGTCAGAATTTGGCGTCAACAACATGAAAGCATGGATCCATCCTGCCTTGTATCAACGGTTCAGGCTGGTGGTGGTGGTGTCATGGTGTGGGGAATATTTTCTTGGCACTCTTTGGGCCCCTTGGTACCAATTGAGCATCGTTGCAACGCCACAGCCTACCTGAGTATTGTTGCTGACCATGTCCATCCCTTTATGACCACAATGTACCCAACATCTGATGGCTACTTTCAGCAGGATAATGCGCCATGTCATAAAGCTGGAATCATCTCAGACTGGTTTCTTGAACATGACAATGAGTTCACTGTACTCAAATGGCCTCCACAGTCACCAGATCTCAATCCAATAGAGCATCTTTGGGATGTGGTGGAACGGGAGATTCGCATCATGGATGTGCAGCCGACAAATCTGCGGCAACTGTGTGATGCCATCATGTCAATATGGACCAAAGTCTCTGAGGAATGCTTCCAGCACCTTGTTCAATCTATGCCACGAAGAATTGAGGCAGTTCTGAAGGCAAAAGGGGGTCCAACCCGTTACTAGCATGGTGTACCTAATAAAGTGGCCGGTGAGTGTAGATATGTGGGACAGGATAGTGATCTGGAACTGCATTTTGTTGATAGAAGCTATAGCCATCGAAGATGAAAAATGGCTATAGTAGGGCAAGTAATCTCAAACCACACTGTTATCAGTATCAAATAATACATCAAAAAAATCGATTTATCTATACATATAAAAGCCTTCTATTATGCTTCTTGTGGTGGCAAAAATGCATATATTGACCTTATATGCAGGGATTTCAAAGTCCATGAGAGAGAAAACATCCTTAATATAGAAAAAGTGAAATAGATAACAGCTCCAGCTGGCCTAAATGAACAGTTAAGCTTCTCATTTTTGTAACAAACACCTGTTTTATCTTGTGTGTTTTTGTGATATTTTATTATCTACCATATATACTCGTGTATAAGGCGAGTTTTTTGTGCTGAAAAACCCTAACTAGGCTTATACTCGAGTCAAGAAAAAAAACAAAAAGTGTACTCACCTTCCGATGCTTCCCCAGCAGGTCCTCTTCCATACATCGCGGCTTTGGCATCTCTGTTTCCCTGTCTGTTGCAGGCATCTGACGTCTGCTGCATGCTGACATTCTAATGTGTGCACCGCATACTACGATGTCAGAGAGCGTCTGACGTCACGATGCCTGTGACGGACCGCACGAGGACACTTAGCCAATGCCGAAGCTGCGATGGATAGAAAAGGACCTGCCTGGGGGGAAGGGGGGCGTCAAAAGGTCAGTACACTTTTTGTTTTTTTCCTACGTGCATTATATTGGGGCAGGGACTGATGGGCTATATACTACAGGGAGCTTGCAGGCTATATACTAGAGGGGGCTGGCAGGCATACACCAGACTGTCATTGTTTATTATTATTATTATTATTATTATTATTATTATTATTATACTATTCTTTTATGCCTAATGTACAAAGGATTTTTACTATACCATTATTATGGTTCTAAGTATACAATTTTATTTTGTTTATATTTCTCTTTTAATTTTGGTAATCACAATATCTGTATATTTAGCTTTTATATACTTACATAGTATTAGGCATTTTCCCACTGTTGACATGGAGCACATGCATGAGCACCATTGTTCTTCCGCTCCGCCGGACTTTTCAGTGCATGTGCATGACTTCCTGGCCCTGACATGTGAGGGAGAATGTTATGCACATTAGCGCTGTCCTGACAGAAATGGGGAAGGCACTTGGATCGGAATCATCAAGCCACTGCTGAAGGAGCTTCATGAACTGGTGATCCACACAAGGTTTTTCACGAAAGAATGCAGTAAAGCAGTAACGCCTTAGAATGCAATCTGCAAAAGGCATGTTGGGGTATTGCCGGTCACGGGAACCATACACCACATGTTTGTACGCCACGGTTGTGGGATGCTAGGGGCTTGAAACTGCTTGATTGGCTGCTCAGCAAGCACTCACCAAGCTTGGTACAGACCCAAAGATTTTTTTTACAAAGAAAATTACTAAGTCAACTGCTTTAAAGGTTAAATAACAGCACTCTTGTACTTTTGGAGGCCTAGATGACGTGATATTATACACACGAAAACATATCTTTATATGCTACCATTTTGAAAGAAGTATAGAATGGCCCAATCTAGTATTGAAAGATTTTTATAAGTGCCATATTATAGAAGTGTACAAGTCAGATATCTAAATTTATACTTCTCAGTACAGTTGTCAAGATAGCTGACGGGGTGCTCACAGCTTTGCTCTCTATTTGTCAATACCTGAGACATTCTGCTCATATGTGCAGACATGTGCAGACATGATAAACAGTATAATAATATAATATCATAACATCTGCTTTCCACTGCATCCAAAATGAAGATCTGAATGTCTTAAACGACCCAATTTACCACTTGTGAAATGAATGAAAGTTGCCGCTCAGTCGTCTATTCTTGAAGACACCGTGATTAGCAGCAGTCTTCTTGTTTGATCAAATGAAGAAAAAAAGGAGAATTAGTGTGCACTGTGACAACCATGAAATATATTCACATTTCCCTTAATTGTGCTTTAGAAAAGGGGTTTTAGCATAGCTCCTGCACGCCAGGGATGACATTATCTTGATGATCAGAGATTGTATCCAGGTTTTAGCTCTATGCATTAATGTAGTGCAATCTTCTCACTGCATACCAAATGAACATTTCAGCAGCAGGTTTAATAAAGTGCTTTACTGTCTTCCAAGCTTAGGTAATGAAAATGATTGTAAGTAGAACAGGACAAGGTTAGGACATGTTTTTTTTTAGTTTCTATGTTGTTAATTTAAATACCTTAACTTCGAAATTTGAAATATGAATTGGCAGGAAGACTATGTGCCATATTTATCAGGGCTTGTAAGCCTGTAATCTTGTGTACAAACCCTGAAATAGGTGCACTTCCAGGCACACAGCAACGGCCTGTAGCCTGCAATTCTACATCCGAGCCTCCCGATAGATCCAGAGGCTACCAGGGGCATGGGCACCATACATATGATAAATGTGGCCATATTGTCAATTTTATCAAGAATGAAGAAAATTTGTACATAATTAGTTGTGTAATATATTGAAAAAACTATTCTGGTTGAGATTGTTGGGAGAGGGATTCTGGGTATGTAATATAATAGCCCAACAGAACCTTTAGGCTTGTTATGACCCGACAAACTTTATGCTATGTACAGCTGACAACCAACAGAAACGAGCAAAAAAAAAAAAAATCTGAAAATCCAACTAATAAGTCTTCAATTTGTGAAAAATTTGCATGTATCCAAGGAAATAAACATGGCTTTGGATAAAAATTTGTGATGTCATGCACCAAAATGTAGAAGGCAATTTTGAAGTTTTAAATAACTCAGACAACAGGAGGTGCAGTCCTTCCCATATTAACAGGAAGTAACAGGAATAAGAATACAGAATATTTTTTTTTAAATATTCCACAGTGCCATGTCTCACTACGAGCTCAGGAACACTACATCACATGTCCTGACCAATCAGCCAGTTAGCAGATACCCACCCCCTGTGATGTCACATGCTATCAGAGCCACTATAAATGACAGATACTGTTCAGACTCCACCATTAGATTGCTGACTGGGCATGAAGAGAGATGCTACGTGCAGGGAGCAATCAGACTATACAGTGCAGGGATTAGAAGCAAAAGTGGCCCAGGAAAAGTCACTCACCTGTCATCTATGTGTTGATTATTATTAGGATTGGATTTGTAGTTATTATCAGGGGTGGATTAAGTCTATCATGGTCCATCACTTCTATGAATATTATAACCTGCAGGTCTGGAATTCACTTCCAACATATGGTACTGGAATCAAACTTCTTGTGGAAGAACCTTGGAGGACCTTCAAAGGTCCTGAAATGGCTTTCGTGTATGTCTGTATGCATATAGATATATATGTGGATTTAATGGGTGAAGGTCCTCCTCGGTATGAAATTTTGTCGGTGGTTTGGGTGGCCATAGGCCCCCTAGAAGGCCTGGCCCCCCGGCAACCACCTTTAATGTAACCCACTACTGGCTATTATGTACCTTTTGCAGAAAATAACTGGTTGTTGATGCAGACTCTCTTCTCCACCTTATCTATAGCATTAGGCGTTGAATCAGCCAGCAGAGTGGCAGTGCTGCAGTCTAACATGTATGGGGTAGAAAACCTAGCTCTCCTAGCAGAATTTAGCTGTCATCAAACAGATAGTGCTGCAGAAGGTCATTGTTGCAGTGGTAGATTGTCCTCAAACACTGGGAGGGGAAAAATTGATGGCACCACAGCCCTCCACAAATACATGCAAAAACACTATCCAATGGCCTGGGAAAATGCTGCAAAAATGTAGACGTACAGCCTGAGACAGCACATTTCAGCACCCAGCATCTATTTCCGAGCAGTCAGGATTCCTCCACCTCAGCAAGTGAAACCTGTGCTTCCATCTCCTCATCCTATTTCTGCCTGTTACTACACTCATCAGCAATTGCTCACTGAGGTGATTGCTAGGAAACAGTATACCTGCACCCATCCAACGGTGATGAAGCTGAAAACACACCTGGTCATCCTGCAGTCTCTTCCTTTAAATCTGTTGGACTCTGCACCTTTCAGAGAAATCAGGGCTTATGCTAAACCAGTGTGTAGAGTCACTATTTTTCTTCCAAAGCTGTTCTGGTCATAAGCCTGTGCAGCAGAAAGTGGTCAAGTCCCTTTCAGTATCTTGCACAGTTTAAAGGGTATTCCCACAAGGCAAAGCTACAGGCAGATATTTTCTGTATCTGGGGAGCCACAGCAGAAAGGCATTGCAGATGTAGTGTGTTTTGGAATAGCAGAGATGTAGGAGAGCTGACTGTCATTGTGTGCAATATGCATCTCATGGATCTCAACATCGCTGATCTGTCTCATCTCTTTCTATGTGTCAGATACTAGTACAATGTTCAGAAACTAAATGAAAGTTTATATAAACCTGTACCCTGATAATCTAAACACGGTGTCAGCTCACTGAACTAGATGGATCATAATGTGTCTTCTTAGAGAGTTAGATTATTCACAGTCTGCATTTGGTAGGTGAGGAGTCATAGCAAATTGATATCCATTGTAAGAAACTAATTATACCCATTGCACCAAATACTACTCCAACCATGAAGGATGATAAGTGATGGTATGTGCTGCCAGATGACAAGGTTTCATAACTCCTTTAGACCAAAAGCAATTGAACTCTACAACAGGTGGATATGTGGAGCAG
The DNA here is from genome assembly GCA_019512145.1 of Engystomops pustulosus. Taxonomy (NCBI): domain Eukaryota; kingdom Metazoa; phylum Chordata; class Amphibia; order Anura; family Leptodactylidae; genus Engystomops; species Engystomops pustulosus. The sequence continues at coordinate 35,464,558 of CM033648.1, read as the reverse complement.
CTAAATTAACTCTCCATCCCCCTCCCCAAATCCTTCCATCCAAAATATTTTATTTGGTTTTCATTTTTATTGTATCATTTACTTTTTTTTCTGCATCCTTGTTCATGTCTGTGTAGGTTATTTTCATTACTGTGTACAACCAATGCCGGAGCCATGTACACTAAAATTTACTCAAGGATCAATAAAGTTTTGCAGTATTGTATTTTATTGTAGTTCATTAAACTTGAGTTATGTGCCTTGTATCTTGTATTTTAGTTGATTTCTGTGTTGGCATGCTGCACTTATTGTTAATATTTGAATTGAAAGTATGATGTGCTGCCCCAGTGTGGATTTAGAAAAATTGCAGCTCCCCAAACACCAGGGTGGTCTGGCACTGCCAAACGCATGGGTGTATTACTTAGCAGCCCAGTGTCAACATATGAGTGGCTGGGCCAGGGATGAAAGAATGACTGATTGCCTGAAAATGCTGTTGCACTTGGGAGGTGACATGGGCCCGCTGGCTGCACTGGAGGCAAAGAGATTTCAGGGGATGGCTAGGGCTAGACCGACGTTGGGGTTGCAGCAAAAAGTGTGGAAAGTATACAAAGGTTTGCTGGGAGTAGAAAATTATACTAAATACACGCCCTTGTGGGACAATCCCATTTTGGGGGAAGTGTTTATGCTGGAGGATATGCAAAGGTGGGGTAGCAAGGGGGTTTGCTACTTGTGCCAACTGTACTCTGATGGGGTATTGAAGTCTTTCCAGCAACTAAGGGAGGATTTTGAATTGCCACAGTCCTGGTTTTTTCAATATTTGCGGTTGAGACATGCTTTACAGACACAAGCTCAATCCGGTTCATTGGAGATAGGCTCTATGGGAGTGTTGGAAGGGGTAGTTAAGGCTCAAGGGACTAAAAGGATAATTTCCCTGCTGTATGGCTCCATTCTCTCCAAAGTATTGGGGGATCCTATGGCCAAGAATAAAAGGAGATGGGAGGAGGAAGTTGGGGGATCCTTTGGCCGAGACTAAAAGGAGATGGAAGGAGGAAGTTGGGGAGCTATCGGAGGAAGAATGGGCAGAGACGACGAGTTCTCCTAGTATCTTATCCATGAATGTTGCACAGAGGAGGTCTCAATTGTTCTTACTGCACAGAGTATACAGGACGCCATATGTACTATTTAAATGGGATTGAGGGAGGATGCAAGGTGTCCCCGGTGCCAGGAATAGAGGGCAGACGGATGGCATATGGAGGTATGGAGGTATCCAATTATATTGGAGGCTGTATTGGATGCATGACGACTTGGTGGATTAAGGGAGAGGTGGCAGACCAAAGAGTTGTTGGGAGGGGGTGGTTAGGTGGACCTGGGGAATGTTCTATGTGTTTATACTGAATATACACTTGTATTAATTACAAATATCGCAATTTGTAATGTGCTTATCTATGCTATAAGTGAAAACAATAAAAGTTTCTGATTTAAAAAAAAAGTAAGTATGATGTGCACATCTACAAAAACTGTTTGAAACTTCTGAATTTTAACTAGGCCTATTTGTCTACTTCTTCTTTGACCTCTAATGAGGAATAAAGCACTGAACATCTTCGTGTTGAGAATTATACTTAGTAGTGGCTATACTTGACACTTTACAGCTCTACAGCTTTAATGCACGTCAAAGTACGTACATACGTTTTTTTTTCTGCAGCTCCAGGTTGACAAATTCAGTTGTGCTGAAAATGTTCCTTTCCAAAATCAAACTCACTTGTGTCTTTACAAGTTTGTTTGACTTTTCTTGTCTCTCTTTCTTACTTGTACATCAAGAAGAAACGGCAGTTGCTTAGCAACACACATCAGATTTAACAATAAGATGGTTTAATTCACTTTTAAACACCTTCAGTTTTATGAACTTCGCTTTACCGACACATTATTTTATATTAAGCACTTAATTGTTGAATATAAAAAGAAGTGATGGGGAATATTTATTAATATGTAGGAATTAAATGTTAGAAGTTTATCACAAATAAACTTAATGCTTAAAGAACCTCTTTAGAAATATAAATGAAATGACAAATGATGGATTTAAAGAGCACCATAGTACATTTGTTAAAAGAAGACATGGTGGCCTTTCTTGTCTTCTCGTGTAGTGACTTCATATTCCCCAGCTCTTTACACATCATGGGGTACATATACAAACATAATAAGACACTGCAGGGTAATAACATGGCTGAATGAGGGCCATGCTGACGAGAGCATAGAGTCTTTGAAGCAGAAGCCATGACACAGAAGGTAACAGCATAAATAAATAATGCTAAAAGAACAGTCACCAGCCTCTATCAATAAATACAGAAACCAGGGTGCATCAGTCTGCAGAGTAACATGTTTAATGGTATAAGGCACCATATAGATGGGAGGAGAAATCAAAGGAGGTTATAGAAAAGAAAGTTACATACAGTTGATTTTGTTGACTTTCTGGCTAGAGAGCTGAAAGGAAAAGCAAGGGAGCACAGGATGCTTCAGCCCAAAAAAGTACAGCATCCTCAGGGTAGGAGCTGGTGATCCTAAGTACCAAACACTGCAGAGATATAGAAGAATGAGAAGAGAGTAATTTAACATTGAGGAGATTATTGGAGACTTTAGAATCAACATTTATCAGAGTATATAATGTGGAAACCAGATTGTGTCAAGTAGTGAGTTACCTGAGAGAAAATGGATTGGATGAGAATAGACTTAAGCGTTCCAGGAGTTTGGAGATGAACAGGAGATTAGTATCTGGTTGGTAGTTAACACCACTGGGTGGATCCATGGAGGGCTTATTAGTAATGTAATAGGTACACCTGTCCAACTGCTTGTTAACACTTGTTAAAAGGAGAGAAAGAAACCCAAAAAAAGATAGTGGTTAAACATTTTTGTGAAGTGGAAAGTGACTTCTGGGGAGAGGGGTTGTATGAGATATGAGGGAGTGCAGGAAGTGGGGAGAGCAGAGGAAATTAGCCTGTATCATTCTTCCTGACTTGCTGAAGAGAGTGGGCAGTGTGAAATACAGGAAAGAATGGGATCCATGGAGTTTGGTTATTGGGAAATATCCTGTTGTATACAAGTGGCTGCATTTTTAGTACTTAGTTTGTTAGACAACATTGGTGAAATAGACCTGTTTGGCACAATGAAGAGCAGAGTTATAAGCTGTTAACATAAATCTGTAAAGTCTGCAGATGTACACAATTTTCTCTATGGATGTTTGGCAAACTTCGAACACTGCTGATTGAAACAGATTTCGGCCTTGTGCCAAGGTTAAGTGCACCTGTGTTGAAAATGATGCTATTGACAATAAGGTTATACAGGTTACTAGCATGGTTTTTGGAAAAAAAAATTTGGAAAAATTACACATAAATGAGACTTACACATCAGAATTCATTTTATAAATATAGGGTTAGTTGGGAGAATTGAAAGGTGGCAAAAGTGGTAAACATTGAGCAAATCGGCACATGCAACAGTTTAGTGAAATTAATGCACCAGAAAACAGGCCCAAAAATAAATTTTCCACTATGTGCCATGGCACACATCAGCCCTACTCTGTTTATTTATGTAGTCTACCACTCTTTGGCTGAGTGATATGGGTCCTAATTTCTTCCACTTTTCTATAATACCACTCACAATTGATCCATGACAATCTAAGAAGTATTATAAGCTTAGTTTCAATAGTGGCATTCTATTACAGTAATCTGCTTTAAAATCAGTGAGCTTTTTAGAATGGCCCACACATCCACAAATCTTTGTAAATGCTGACTGTATGGTGCTTGCTTTAATATACTGGTGGCAAAACACACAATGTGAAATACTTGAAATCACTGTGTCAAGGAAGGGAAGGGGTTTCATGCCCTAGACTCCCCCTTAACCCCTGTCATGTACCTAACAAGCCTTGCAAGCCCATCGTTATGGACTTCTGGTCAAAAATCCCTACACTGAATAGGGAAAGATGACCAAACACACAACAGATAACAGACAGACAAGTAAGTCAGAATTGGGTCAAATCTAAGATTGCGGCGAAGCAGAGAACTGAATAGCAAAGATGATGGCCAAACAACGAAGCAGAGGTCAGATACACAGTATAGCAAAGCAATAGCAAAACAAATATGGGGAGGTATCCTGAGACTACTAAAATCAGCAATGGCTAATAGAAGACATATAAAGGAGTACCCTGATACAATCCCCAGCTGCTGAATGGATTGGGCGTCCATCACGCAAGTTAAGTGTTTGTCGGACAGAGCTGAGCTGCAGAGGAACCAGGTGTGGTTCAATCAGTCCCAATACAGCAGCAACCTTAATCAAGTCCATCTAAGTTACATTGTGTGGACCGAAGATGATGATGTCAGATGTTATACATTGATTAAGGATTGTAGCAGGTAATGTCTTTCAGCATACACTCACCGGCCACTTTATTAGGCACACCTGTCCAACTACACGTTAACACTTAATTTCTAATCAGCCAATCACATGGCGGCAACTCAGTGCATTGAGGCATGTAGACATGGTCAAGACAATCTCCTGCAGTTCAAACCGAGCATCAGTATGGGTAAGAAAGGTGATTTGAGTGCCTTTGAACGTGGCATGGTTGTTGGTGCCAGAAGGGCTGGTCTGAGTATTTCAGAAACTGCTGATCTACTGGGATTTTCACGCACAACCATCTCTAGGGTTTACAGAGAATGGTCCGAAAAAGAAAAAACATCCAGTAAACGGCAGTTCTGTGGGCGGAAATGCCTTGTTGATGCCAGAGGTCAGAGGAGAATGGGCAGACTGGTTCGAGCTGATAGAAAGGCAACAGTGACTCAAATCGCCACCCGTTACAACCAAGGTAGGCAGAAGAGCATTTCTGAATGCACAGTATGTCGAACTTTGAGGCAGATGGGCTACAGCAGCAGAAGACCACACCGGGTGCCACACCTTTCAGCTAAGAACAGGAAACTGAGGCTACAATTTGCACGAGCTCAACGAAATTGGACAGTAGAAGATTAGAAAAACGTTGCCTGGTCTGATGAGTCTCAATTTCTGCTGCGACATTTGGATGGTAGGGTCAGAATTTGGCGTCAACAACATGAAAGCATGAATCCATCCTGCCTTGTATCAACGGTTCAGGCTGGTGGTGTCATGGTGTGGGGAATATTTTCTTGGCACTCTTTGGGCCCCTTGGTACCAATTGAGCATCGTTGCAACGCCACAGCCTACCTGAGTATTGTTGCTGACCATGTCCATCCCTTTATGACCACAATGTACCCAACATCTGATGGCTACTTTCAGCAGGATAATGCGCCATGTCATAAAGCTGGAATCATCTCAGACTGGTTTCTTGAACATGACAATGAGTTCACTGTACTCAAATGGCCTCCACAGTCACCAGATCTCAATCCAATAGAGCATCTTTGGGATGTGGTGGAACGGGAGATTCGCATCATGGATGTGCAGCCGACAAATCTGCGGCAACTGTGTGATGCCATCATGTCAATATGGACCAAAATCTCTGAGGAATGCTTCCAGCACCTTGTTGAATCTATGCCACGAAGAATTGAGGCAGTTCTGAAGGCAAAACGGGGTCCAACCCGTTACTAGCATGGTGTACCTAATAAAGTGGCCGGTGAGTGTATATCCAAGTTATACTATGAAATACCAAAGTGACACATTTCTTTACCTTCAACAAAGAGTTTATTCACATGAAATTTCCAGGGACCAGTCTTTTTACATTTACTCAAAATTCTAGAGAAGTTATTTGAAGATACTTTCATGTTTCATTAATACACAGCACATGACGGTAAGCCCTAATTGTTTTGAAGTGATATCTAAAAGGACACAGGTTAGACATATTTGTCTTCTTATATCTATTTGAATAGTCCTTCAGGTTTATTCACTGTACATCTTTACTCATTACATAGCCAGAGGGAAGACCTTGAGCCAGAAATGTTCAGCTTTATTATACTTTGTATGTTCTTTAATAAATGACTTTTTTAATTCTTTACAGAACCCTGTGGAGATTTTTCAGCAAAATTACTAAAAGCTTTAAAGTACTAAACTGCAACATATTTCTTACAGTGAATGAGTCTTTGGCCATGCTCTAGGTTTTATTCCATCTAAGCAAAATGTGCAATCTATTAATTTGAATCCATACATACCCCATCCCCCGCAGTTCCTGCTGCTGGACATGTCCCTGGTTTATCATGCTTGATAATAAGTGTGTAATCATCACTATATTTCGTTTTTTAGTCCGTTGCTTGCAGTGCATCCACTATGGCCAGTATGTGGGAGACATCATCTCACTGAGGCAAAGTGCTGCGGTGGCGGTTACACACATCATTACTATGCTAACAGAGCAGGACAGTCTTTTAGAACATCACTGGGACAGGACCATAAGAGGGAGGACCTGCAACTGAAAACTGAGGGATCATGGGACTTGTAGTTGCAGTTGGTGGCCACCTTGTAGATAACTCCACCTACTTTGGAAAGCCCATATAATTTTGTGAATCATAAAAGCAAACTATTTAAGTTCTGTTTTGTGATTAATGACATTGAGGTTTGTTGTATTGATTTATTTATAATAGTATAGATTTTTGCATCAGATGTTCATAATGCCGGAATAACCCTTTAAGTTATTCACTAAGTCTAGTACTCTGCATATCTTGGATGAAGAGAGTTTTGGGGGGTTTTGTTGAGAAGGGTGAATGGAAAGCAATTGCAGGCCTGTAGAATTATTGAGAGATAAACCTTAAAGGGCGTGAAATAAAGGAGACAGCAGTAATCCAAGATGGTCAAACACTATAAAAGAAAACAGTTATACTCACCTTTATTTACAGAGGTTCAGTGGTGAGGTTAAGGGTTTCCAGTGTTTCCGGTATTTTCCTCTACTACAACGCGCTGCATGTATTGAGATAGTAAAATTCTTAAAATGGTTCTTCTTTATTCCATTGAAATGTTATAAAAGCGTTTCAAGCCCGTAGTGGGCTCTTTATCAGTAACATAATAAGTAACATATCTTTGTGCTATGAAGATATTCATGGAAAGGTCCTTTGAGACAAAGCAAACACTAAGGTTTTAGCATAATAAGCACTTTTGCGTGTTGTGCCAGTATGTGCAACCACCATAGGTGAGCAACATCCAGGGGTGTAACATGAGGGGGTGCATTTGCGGCCCATGAGCTTCTAGTTAAGCCACTGGCAACATCCTATAGGGCCGCATGGTGGCTCAGTGGTTAGCACTACAGCCATGCAGGACTGGGGCTCTGGGTTCAAGTCCCATCCAGGTCAACATCTGCAAAGAGTTTGTATGTTCTCTCCGTGTTTGTGTGGGGGTCCTCCGGTTTCCTCCCACACTCCAAAACATACTGGTAGGTTGATCAGATTGTGAGCCCCATTGGGAAAGAAACTGATCTGGCAAGCTCTGTGCAATCTGTGTGAGTTTTATAAATAAAGGAATATTTATTAATTATCTTATATCTCACTTTATATACCAACAGTATTACGCTATTGGCACCACTTTGTCCCATTCTATATAGTATACTTATTTTTCCTTCAGTGGTGATGTTGCATTGATGTTGCACAGTAGACACTAAAAGCTATACTACCCTAATTAATTATCTGACCCAATATTGTATGATTTACTACACTGCTCAGCAACCCTGTGATCCGTATGTAGGATTGTGCAGAGGGTCATAAAAAACATAATTTTACTCTCCTTGATGTGGCTTTCAACCGTTTTAAAATCTCAGACATTATCTTTACATAAAACACTCTGAATGATTCTGTTTTGCAAAAAGGAATTATTTGTAAATGCACACATTTTAGTGATGGCCTTTAAATGATCTTTAAACAACATTTTGGCTATCCATGTATTTTTTCATTTTAGTGTTCTTTTAAATTTTACATGGAATTTGACACATAGTCCAAGTACTTAGGCGTTATACCGCACGCAGCTATTTCAATTGTGAATTTCTGAGTTAATTTTTTGGATAGTGTTGATTTCATGTGATTACCTCTGCTGTGTTTTTTATTATTCCTTTCTCAATTTGACTCAAAACCACCATCTCTTTGCAATTGCCCACTCCATACATTTCACTTTAGTAGCATTGACCTTTGCATGGTTATTATTATATCCCTAACTACTAATGTTTTCATTGCCAACCATCCAGATAGATCTTTTTAATTATCGCAAATTACTTCAATTAAGAGTTGCAGCTCTCGGCTTGTAATTTGGCATTCTGATTTTTAAAAGCCTGTTTAATTTTTTTTTCTTTCTTCTGCTACAGAGAAGGGTCTCTTATTCCAAGTTCTTTATCTAAGAATGTGATTTTTACTGAAATAAACAGAAACACAAAGTATGCTTTTTTTGCTTATGTTCCATGTAGAGATTGAATAAGCTACTCGCCATAAGGAGAACTCTTACTCCCAGAAAGTAGAGCACATGGAACAGACAATAGGTAGAAATGAGGACGACAAATGAGCAATCAGGACGGCACGTCAATGCAAGGTGTGATAGGAAGGTTAGCTGTGTCTGTTAGCACAGTGTTCGGAGCATGGAACAGATGCCAGTACACCAGTAATTGAGGAGGGGGCCAAAGGAATGCAACAACCATACAGCAGGACTGCTACCACCTCCTTTGTGCAAGTAGGAACAGGAAAAGCACTGCCAGAGCCAGGGCCGGATTAAGGTTGGTGGAGACCCTAGGCACAAAATATGGTTGGGGAGCCCATTGAATGTAGTCCAGACAGGGAACAACAATCGCTATATACCACTGCCCAGCAATAACTATATGAACCCGCCCAGTAATCACTATATACAGCGCCCAGACATCACTATATACAGCCCCCAGACATCATTGTATACAGCTCCCCCAGCAATCACTGTATACAGCTCCCCCAGCAATCACTGTATACAGCTCCCCAGTAATCACTATATATAGCTCTCTAGTAATCATTATATAAAGCCCCCAGTAATTACTATATAAAGCCCACCAGAAATCATCCAGTAAGCACTATCATCATCATCCAGTAAGCACTATATACAGCCCCTTCAGAAATCACTATATACAGCTCCCCCAGCAATCACTATATACAGCTCCCCCAGCAATCACTATATACAGCCCCCAGTAATCACTGTATAAAGCTCCCCCTGCAATCACTGTCTACAGCTCCCAGTCATCACTATACAGCCCACAGTAATCACTATATACAGCCACCAGTAATCACTTTATACAGCCCTCAGTAATAAATATGTACATCTCCCCAGCAATAACTATATACAGCCCCCAACATTACCTATATACAGTCCCACAGCATTAACTTGTATATACCACCTATAATAACTATATACACCACCTATAATAACTATATACACCACCTGTAATAACTATATACAGCCTCCTATAATAACTATATACAGCCTGGATGTAAACAAAGATGGCAGCGTCCTGCTACAGGTAGTGCCGTGATGTTGCTGCACCATGACGTCACACGCTGCGATGTCACATCTTTGTCTACATGTGATTGTCTATGGCAGATCAGGAAACTTATTGTTCCCTCGCTCTGCCATAGAAGAAAGTCAGGCATGTCGCCGGGGTGCATGGAACCAAATACACTGCCCGAATAGCCCACATTTGGTGGGGGCCCCTATAAGGGCAAAGTGGTGGGGCCCCCACACACAGGAAAGGATTAGCCCATTATAAGTTGAATATTGTAGAAGGTATTTATCTCTATCCACAAACTAAGGTAGATTCAGTCCGAAACAACAGAGACAGTCTGTTTATTGAAGCCAAATCGTCTATAATCATATCCTCATTATGAGCATAGTCACTGCATCGTTCTCCTGTGACCTTTGGTGCGTCTCAGAACTCCAATACGCATGTGCAGAGGACCAGTGTGAGTTCACCGCAGAGTGCCAGCGATTAAAACCAATGACTGTTGACAACTTCTCATGCATAGATTGCAGTAATTTTAATCCTTTTATACGTCCCCCAACGGTAGTGTGAATGTAGCCCAAGGACATATGTTGAACTATCATCTACATCAATACAGCTGAAAGCCAAAGTATATATACAAGGCCAACATATTCAAGGCAAAAATTGAGTTATAAATAGATACACTGCACATAGCTGAAGACTCAAATATGTGCATTCTTAATAATAATTTTTAACAATTATTAATAGTGTTTCAGATAGTTGTATGATTTGATATAAAATAGATATTTAAGGAATTCATTTTATTTCATATTTGAAAGTTTATGGTTTTATCAGTGTTTATAAAATTGATGAAATTTACAAAATTTTTCAAATTTACCATGTTTACTAGTGCCAATCCTTTTTACATCATTGTAAACCTGTTCCTCTACTTGATAGCAGTGCATGGGCCTCATGAAAGGTTCCCTCTAAGTGTTATATATGTCAGAATTAATTAAATATCTATTTCTTTTCTATTTACTTTTTTTTAAATCATTATATCTTGACGAGAGCCATATCTCTATCTTTATGCTATGAGGAAACTAATTTTACTATTGAGGTATAATTATTATATCATTTTACAGACCAACACATTATCTGAATCTCAATCAATAAAAAAGGCAAAAGAACCTGAAAATGGCTTATGGCATAGACAGCTGAAAGATGTGGGTAAAATGTATTATAAATGTAATCAGCCTGAACTGTATAATATTACTTAAAGGGGTATTCCCAATAAAACAAGATTCTTAAATATGCTGAGGATAACAAAATAATACACTCTCCAATTCAAAATTATTAAAATTAAAAAAACCTGAATTTCACAGATATAAGTCCAAACTGTCTCTATCAGTCCTGGTTCACAATTTCGGTTGCCCTTGATTCCGACCGAGAATAGTCTGACTTTAGGGTCAGAGAAAACATATTGTTTCCTGTCTGATGCTGCACTGAGCTGCTCTATGCCTCTAGCCCCTACCCTTGCATTCCAAGAGGAGCTCACACAGAGACTTCCTTCCGGCAAGAAACACATAGTGAGGAGAGTATATTTACAAGCTACAGACAGATAAGTTCTGTATCCAGGGGATGGGAGGGAGGCATATATTTTAGAGCAATGTGTTTTATGGCTGTTATAGCAGAGCTGAGCATGTCATGTGTAATATGCATCTCATGGATCTCATCATCTATGATCTGTCTCATCTCTCTTTCTATATGTCAGATACTAGGAAATGTTGAGTGGTTAAATGAAAGTCTAGATAAACCTATACCCTGATAAGCACACTGTCAGCACACAGCATTATATAGCATTATATGGATCATAATGTGTCTGCAATCTTACACTGACCAACACTAAGTGATACGAGTCAAAACAGCAATAAAACTGAGTAAAATAGTCAAGTAAGGGGTTAAAAATTATCTTTATTGTGCAAACATCACTAGGGGATTGAAATTTGAGAATTTTATTTTATGGGCAAAATCCTTTAGGTTTTAAGCATTTATCAGGGCTATGAGAGAAAAAACCTATAATAACCTTGACTTTCTATGGGTTAAAGTATGTTTAAATTATTAACATTTGGTACCATAGACTGTTCTAAAATAATTAATGACTTTGCGTTTATAATTATCTTTATTGTGATGAATTACCATTATGGAATTATCAGTAATTATCTTTTTAATTTAGTATTCCTAATTTTGTAATTAATGGAAAATATGCAGAACAATTGAGATTTATTTCTTTGTCAAGAAGAAAAAAAAATTGTAGAAGTGTTTTATAACTGCTAGGATTGTTTTACATTAGAGTTCTCATTACAGATACCAATGACATTCACTATATAATAATAATAAATCTTTATATAGCACCATCATATTCTGCAACACTTTACAGATTAAGGGGTTCATATACAAACAAAATGAGACATTACTGTCAGAACTCATAAATTGTTCTGATTGGATCAGGTTTCAGGCTTCTTGTCGGAAAATCAAATCCAGAGCTGCCTGTGATTGACAGCTCCCTTCCTGATCTTTGGGAAAGCTGGGTGTGTCTTTGAACTCGTTTTGTCTGTAGCTGAGGTTTGAGTGATGTACTGCTTTATATTCTACCCAGCCCCTACATTGGGTACTGGTTATTCAGTCTAATCTGTGTATCTTGTGTTCTTGCTATCTTTGTTTGCTATTCTATTTATTGACTTCTGCTTTGCCTAAGGACCATTCTTTTTGCTAATTGATTCTGTACCTCTGCTGCCATCTTGGTTTTGACCCGGTTTGATAGACTCCACTTGTCTGTCTGTATCTGTGGTTTGTCCCTCAGTGTTGTTGTATCTCCAGGTGTTATTCCCTTTTCCCTGTCTCTGAGGATTCCTGTTACCGGTCTGCTCCAGCATCCAGCAGCTGCCAGACGAAGTAAGTCTTCCCTGTCATCTTGTAGGGTAGGACCGTCAGTTAGGTTCCTGATAGTGGGTTCGCCCTTACCAGGGCGGTTTATATGCTGCAGGCGGGGCCTTAACCCTCAGGGACGTTGCACGGTGAGTTCTACACCACTTACCTAGTCTGACAGATAGTACCTGTCTACGCAATCGCGCAACCACAACCAGGGATGGCACTGACAGTTACAGCAAAATAATATCATCAAATAACAATAGTAATGAGAGCCATGCTTATGATCTATGAGATAGACCACAACAAAAGATATAGTTGTCAAAGAGCAATGGGTATTTTTCTACAATGTTTCTATTGCCAGCAATTTAACCCCTTCAGAAAGTAACCAGTTTGTAGCTTAAGGCTCAGCCACATTTTTTGTATTCTGACTTGCATTATTTTGTATGGTCATAACTTTTATACTCTTTTACTTAAGATTGCTTTTTGTCACATGTTGTACTTCATTTTTGTGGTAAATTTTGGCTACGTTTTGTGTTTATTTATAAAAAAAATTTAAGACTGATAAATTTTTTTGAAAATTTTTTAAAATTCCAAATTATCTCATTTTCAGGCAGATAGTTTTACCATCTAAATAAGTTGCTGAATAACATTTCCCATATGTCTGCTTTACATTTTCATAATTTTTGAAATTATCTATAAAATGTATTTGATGTCATGCAGCTTACAAATTGAACACGGGTTTTTCGAGGAGATTTCAGAGTTGACTTTTTTGACTTTTTTGGGGATCATTATTGTTCTTTGTATCATTCACTTTATTAAACAGGAAAGAGATAGCAAGTACAAATTACATTTATATAATGCGAGTTATACACATCACACAGCCCCTAGCACTCGCAGGCGTGGGGGTATAATTTGTGGATGACATGCAACTGTGTAATACAACAAGTTAACAAAAGCTCTACTTCTAGAGTTTGGGAAAGATGAACTCGTTTTGTCTGTAGCTGGGGTTTGAGTGATGGACGGCACAGCCAGTCAGTGTTAGAGGTACTGCCTTATATTCTACCCAGCCCCTTTATTGGGTACTGGTTATTCAGTCTAATCTGTGCATCTTGTGCTCTTGCTATCTTTGTTTGCTATTCTGTGTATTGACTTCTGCTTTGCCTAAGGACAATTCTTTTTGCTTATTGATTCTGTACCTTTGCTGCCATCTTGGTTTTGACCCGGTTTGATAGACTCCGCTTGTCTGTCTATATATGTGGTTTAGATTTCTGTTCAAACCGTTCTATCTCAGGATTCCTGTCACCTGTCCGCTCCACCATCAAGCAGCTGCCAGGCGAAGTAAGTCTTTCCTGTAATCTTGTAGGGTTACTCAAGGACTGTCAGTTAGGTTCCTGATAGTGGGTTTGCCCTTGTCAGGGCGGTTCATTTGCTGTAGGCAGGGCCTTAGCCCTCAAGGACGTTGCACGGTGAGTTCTACACCACTTACCTAGTCTGACAGCTAGTGCCAAGCCTAGTTGTGATTGCGTTGTTGCTGGACAGGTACTGACAGTTACAGAGATAATATCATCAAATAACAATAGTAATGAGAGCCATGCTTATGATCTATGAGATAGACCACAAAAAAGATATAGTTGTTGTCAAAGAGCAATGGGTATTTTTCTACAATGTTTCTATTGCCACCAATTTAACCCCTTCAGAAAGTAAAAAGTTTGTAGCTTAAGGCTCAGCCACATTTTTTTGTATTCTGACTTGCATTATTTTGTATGGTCATAACTTTTGAACACTTTTACTTATCAAAGTGATTTTAAGATTGTTTTTTTGTCACATGTTGTACTTAATTTTTGCGGTATATTTTGGCTATGTTCTGTGTTTATTTATAAAAAAAAAATTAAGACTGATGAATTTTTTTGAAAATTTTTGAAAATTCTAAATTAGCTTGTTTTCGGGCAGATAGTTTTACCACCTAAATAAGTTGCTGAATAACATTTCTTATATGTCTGCTTTATATTTTCATAATTTTTGAAATATCTGTAAAATGTATTTGATGTATGCAGCTTACAAATTGAACATAGGTTTTCCGTAATTTCAAGGAGATTTCAGAATTGACTTTTTTGGGGATCATTATTGTTCTTTGTATCATTCACTTTATTAAACAGGAAAGAGATAACAAGTACAAATTACATTTATATAGTGCGTGTTATACACATCAAACAGCCCCTAGCACTCGCAGGAGCGGGGGTATAATTTGTGGATGACATGTAACTGTGTAATACAACAAGTTAAGTTAGATAAAGAATCTTTGAGCTATGTAGTCATATAGCGTGAACAACTTAGTTGTAACTTGTAAATTAAGGTGACAAAAGCTCTACTTCTGGAGTGAAAAATAGTTAAAGGCCTTGTGCTTATAGTTAGGGCATACGTGCAATAAAAACAAGTTAAAAAAAACCTTTTCAGAGAGGTAGAATATCTTTAGTGTGAGAGGGGTATCTAAGGAGGAAGGGGAGGATAAGTGTAGGAAAGTAGGGACGGGAGATAATGGGTCCACAGATTATTGCTGTTTATCTCAGGTCCCTTTAACTTAGCGATTTTGTCTAAGGCTATATTCACACTGCCGTTGCCCGCCCGTACCGTACCGTAGCGGGCAACGGCAGTGTACGGGGAGAGGAGGAGGAGGTGAGCGCAGCTCACCCCCGCCCCTCTCCATAGAAACCTATGGCGCACGGTGCCATTTTAAGGGAAAAGATAGGACATGTCCTATCTTTTTCTCGGGTACGGAGCGGTACGGTGCCGCACGTGTGCTGCACCGTACCGCTCCCGTAGGGTGCCGTGCGCCCATAAGAGTGTATGGGGGACGTATATTGGCCGTATATACGTCGGCCGTATATATGTCGGCCGTATATATTTCCTCCATACGTTCGTGTGAATGTAGCCTAAGCGTTCACGCAAAAGAGACATATCCTGGGGAGTTCCAGAAGTCCAGCCAGAGCCCCCAGGTCTTAATATGTTGATCAGTGGTTTGTTGGGAGTCTGCTGTGAGTTCTTCCATCCTATGTATCTTTGAAATTTCAGGGAGGAGATCTAAACTAGATGGTACCTTAGGGAATTTCCATGAGCTTGGTATCAATGTTCTCACTACTATCAATACAAACCCCCATCAGTAATTGTCTGGCCTTATGTATTGCAAGTGAAAACATATTAAGCAAAAGGGTAGCAGGGTCATTGTTTAGTTGAATGCCTATTGAAATGAGGTTTAAGACACTAGTCCAATAGGGTCGCAACAGGGGGCACTCCCACCAAATGTGAGTCATGCAATCTTGCCGGTATCTCCAACATTCTTTGGGGCAAGAGGGGTAGATCCTGTGAAATTTAGCAGGTGTCCAATACCACCGGAAGAGGATTTTAAAGCAGATCTCCTGAACTCTGCCTGAAAGTGATAGTCTATGGCATAGCTCAAAGGATTTAGACCACTCCTCCTCAGTTAATGTCTTCCCGAGCGCCAGTTCCCACATTTTGACATATAGTAGCTCTGATCTGACCCATCTGGCCAAAAGTAAGTCATTGGTCACTGAGATTGCATGGAGAGTTAAGGACTTCGATACGCACATTTGTTAAATTGGGGTTAATGCTCTGTGGAGATTCAAATGACCTTTATTAACATTGTAGAAGTGTTTTAGTAGCGTATATATTCCCACATCAATTTGATGGACCCTGTATCATTTTATCCAAGGGCAAAAGACCCAAGGCCATGTAAAAGTCACCTGCAGCAGAGGTGCTAGAAAGTCACGATGGCAACCCAGTGTGAATTCCGGATTATTCACTACTGAAGTCATTGGCCCATCACAGCCGTCATCGTTTAAGTAGCTTCAGGATTTGGGAAGTCACGTAGGGCACTTTAGCTAAATGGTGGTCATGTGTTAGGTATGTAGGGGACCACGGAAGTGTGAGAGAGAGCAGATTCTCTAGACTCACCCACAGCTTTCCCTGCTTTGTGTGGAACCAATCCAGCACTCGCGCTAGGACTGCTGCTGTGTAATAACCTTTGAAGTCACAAAGCCCCAGTCCCCCTTGGAGTTTTCTGGGTATGCGAGTCAGTCTAGCTATCTTGTGCAGAAAGGATAACCAAAGAAAGTGGTTCATCAACTTCTGGCATTTACAGTACATTACAGTGCAGTACATTTACAGTACAGCACTGAACGGCACTTTGTAAATATAAAATGTCAGCAAAAGTACATAGTCATGTAAGTATCTGTGCCAAAGACATATGATTACAAGCACAGGATATGCAAAAAAAACTGTTTGTACAATTATACAGGGTTATCCTAACAAACATGTCAGAATACAGTATTAGATAAACTACATGTGCAGTGCCTGCCCCAAAAGAACTGTCCAGGGAGGGTAAGTAGTATAGTCTCAAATAAATAAAATAGTCTCCGTAGGACCATCACTTTTATGCACCTCAGTTGCCAAGTCAGTTGTTTCGATGTCCAATTTGTTAGGTCGCCCTATAGCCTCTGTAGGAATTGCCCATAGTTACCGGAGAATGTTGTGTTTAAGAAGGCAGGAACCCAAATTCCCATGTAAACTATGTCTTCCGCGGACCAGGAGAAGGGGTAGCTGCCTTTTAGGGCATTTGTTGTTGTAGAGTCAAGGCCTATCCCCATAGCTGCACTCTTGTCGGCCTGGGTTTTGGTGCGCGCGGATGCCTAAAGTAGAGACTGGCGTGTTTGCTCCCAGATTGACTTGAGATCTTAAACCAATTCCTCCACAGCAGGAACATCAGAAGGCTCAGAAAGAGGAAGAGGTGGGGGTGCATGTCATCCAAAGACAACAAAGAAGGGAGCAGTATCGGCAGATTCAGAGTCCATAGAATTATAAGAGAATTCTGCCAAAGGTAGGAGAGAAGACCAATTGTCCAGACAAGCAGAGACAAAGTGATGTAAATAGCACCCCAGAGTCTGGTTGACCCTTTCCACTTGACCATTAGCCTGTGGATAATATGCAGAAGAGAAGTCCAGTTTAGCTTGCAGTTGACAGTACAGGGACCACCAGAATTGGGAAACGAACTGGACCCCAAGGTCCAAGACAATGTGCAGGGGAAGTCTGTTGCCAGAAGATGTGCAGGAAGAACAGGCTGACGAAGCATGAAGCAGAAGTACCAGTAGTACCGAGATATGAGAGCAATAGATCTCTACACCCCAGGGTACCCAGCCACGAAAGAGCAATGTCCCCAAGTTAGTATCCTCTTCTGAAGAGCTGGTCAGACATAGGTCTTGCCAGGAGGAAGCTGTCATAGGTCCACAGGAGCAGCAAAAAAAAGTCGTTCTGGAGGAACGATATGATGAGGGACCGATTCTTCCCCAACAACATCAGAGGCACGAGAGAGCATTGGCTTTGACATTATTCTCAGCTGGATGGAAATGAATAAGAAAGTTGAATCAAAAGAAGTAGAGGGACCAGGGAGCCTGATGAGGGTTGAGATGCTGAGCAGTCTGGAGATACTAGAGATTCTTGGGGTCAGTGCAGATATACACCGGGTGAGCTCCTTCCAAAAGATAGCGTCATTCCTCCAAAACTAGCTTTATGGCCAGAAGTTCCTGATGACCAATGGAATAATTCCTCTCTGTGGCTTAGAAGCTCTCAGCGAAAAAGCCGCATGTGAGGGTTCGAACTTTGGGCCCTATCTGGGTGAGAATGGCTCAAGCACCAACAGATGAGGCATCAACCTCCAGCTGGAATGGCTTCTCCGTATCAGGCAATTGTAAGGACCGGCGTAGAAGCAAAGGCAGAAAGCTTCATGAAGGCTTAGTGAAAGCTTCTTCAGCCAGTCTAGGATTGGCATTCTTCTTGGTCAGCGCCACAGTAGGAGATACAAGAGAGGAGAAATGTGAAATAAATTGCTGGTAATAATTGGCGAAGCCCAGAAATCTCTGTATGGCACGTAGTCCCACTGGGCGAGGCCACTGAAGTATGGCAGACAACTTGACAACATCCATCTCTAGTCTTTTGTCAGAAATAATGTATGCTAGGAACAGAAGACTATTCTGATGAAATTGGCATTTCTCGAGCTTGGCATAAAAGCAATTGGCTCTTAGGAGCCTAGAACTTGCCAGACGTGGATCTGATGAGACCGTAGGTCAAAAGAAAACACCAGAATATCATCCAAGTAGACAACGACACAAGTGTAGAGCAAGTGTAGGAAGATATCGTTAGTGAATTCCTGGTACACCGATGGAGCATACTCAAAATGCCCATCATGAGTATTGAAGGCTGACTTTCATTCATAGGTTTTGTGGATGCGGATAAAGTTATATGCCCCCCACTGATTTAGTTTGGGGAAAACCTTGGCAAAGGATAGTGGTTTTTCACTGAGGCTTTATTGAGACTACAGTAATCGATGCACGGATGGAGGGAACCCTACTTATTGGCCACAAAGAAGAATCCAGCATAGACAGGACGACTTGTGAATGAATCCCTTTTGCAAATTCTCCTTGATGTAGGCCCACATAGCCGCAGTTTCGGGCACAGATAACGAGTATACCTGACCTTGTGGAGGAGATGTACCAGCAGCAGGTCAATGCGGCAGTTGTTGGAACGTTGCAATGGCAGAATCTCCACTTGCATCTCAGAGAAAACATCTGCATAGTAATTATAAAAAGCGGGAAGACCTGACAGCTGCTTGGAGGAGTCCACAGAAGACATGGGGGACACCAGATGGAGAGCCATGAGAATGGCACTCCAGTCCCCAATGGAAGATTTCCCCAATCTGCCAGTCGAGCACTGGAACATGTTGCTGCAACCACGAGAGGACCAAAAGCCTGAGGATGTAGACCGGGGGAGCACATAAAATGTCTCTCCTTGTGCAATGCCCCAATTTGCAGAGACAAAGGCTCAGTACGATACAGGAGCGGGTCATGGAGAATCTGTCCACTGATGGAAGAGATAACCAGCAGCTTCTCTAGGCGAGTCCAGGAAGGCTGAAACTTCAACCGGGTTGCCTGTTCCAAAACTGAGAATAACAAGAACATTCAGACGAGGATAAGCTTTGTTCTCACCTAGGGATGCTTCTCCCAACAACCCTAGGTGCGGGCATTTCCCGAATGCTGGGGGTGGACTGGACAAGACATAAGAAAGTGCTCCAGGCTGGCACAATAGAGGCAGTGGTTCTCCTGTCTTCATCTGGAATGCTCTTGGGAACACAGACAAGCTCTATCCACCTGCATGGACTCCTCTGCAGCAGGCATGGAAGACAGCTGAGGCGGTCTTTGAAAGACTGGAGTCAGGCTGGGCAGACGTCGGGTCCTGATTGCGGTTGTTTGAGACATTGCTCATCAGATAACTCAGTAAACTGGATGTCATCTGTACAAGTCTGGAAAGAAAGTGATATTATCAAGTTTTCCCTTGACTCTTGTGTTCTGCATAATTTGTTACTTGAGGCTGTAGAAATGGATTCTGCATATTACGTCTCTCAGCCTTCCGGGGTTTGCACTCTATACTATAAGCGCTCTTTGTGCCTATTCCATTTTGATGGGGGTGTCAACTGGGAGGACAAGGAGCATGCTAAATATTCCTGTGAGGGTGGCAACCAGATCTGGTTAGAGAGTAGCTTCCATCAGGCCCTGGATCCTGATATGGTTGCGGCAGTTTGTTTCTTGTATCAGTGGCGCTGCTGCACAGCCTGACCCTCAATTTTATCCTGTAACACTCCGATATCTCTGCTTGAAACGCTTCAAGATCTGCCACACTCTCTTGCACATTAATAATGTCATCCCACTTATAGATCTCTATCCCATGTTTCTTTCAGGTCAACAGCTAGATTATCTATATCCCTCTTAGAATGGAGGAGGGCTAGAAGAACTTGTAGTTTGGGATATCCCCTTAAAGTAAACCTTCTCTGGAGGCGGAAGATCTGGCGGGATGGGGGTGTAGCATTCAGTTTGCACCTCCATGATGACTGCCAAAGCCCCTGCTGTAGGTAGTGGGGTGGGAGCAAGAGGTGAAAACTTAGGTGCCTCTGCATTTATGGGAGGTTGTACAATGGGGAGTTGGAGCTCATTTTGCCCCCTAAAGATTGGGTGCTTCCGGGAGACTTGCCATTTCAGGCTGTTTGTGCTGTGATGGCGAGCACTACGGTGCCAAACCGGTTTGACAAGGGTGCACACCTAGCACATCATATTCCCTACTTTGCTCTGGGCCTGCAGGTGATATCCTCTGCTGGTGATCTGTGGTGTGGGGCAGGTGTTGTATCTGCAGGGAGTGTGCAGACAGCTGCGGTGCCAACTGAGAATCTCTTAGGCTCTCCTTAACTCTGCCTGGCAGCTGGCTGGAGCCCTTCTTTTTCTCAGTCCCTGAGACATGTGGGGAAGATGGCGGCGTGACCGGTGTGTGGACGGCGATCGCTCCTGCAGAGGAGAGAAAAAGTTGTAGATAGGTGTAGCAGACACCAAGCTGCTTTGTAGGCGTTTTGATGCCCAGTTTGCTTCAGATTTCCCCATAGATGGTGCAGATTAGGTCCCTAATGCTGTGCCCCAGCTCGGAGCTCACTCTAGGCATGTCTGTCCGCCATCATGGCTGGCTCTGCCCCATCATTATTGTTTTTAATCAAATTTGAAATAAATAATATTAGAAACCCCCATTATGTCAACCCATTGCACCCCTCAAAAGGAAGATTGTTAATATGAGACCTTCATAGTAATTAAATCAAAATGGAGATGAAATTTAGAATGGTCTAATTTTGGCAGTAATACATTCATTTAGCCCTAAAGTTTGCACATTTTCAAAAAATAAAGAGAGAAAACCCATCTTATGCTATTTCTCCTTAGTACGGAGACACCACAAATGTGGACGTTACTTGTTATATGCACCCATGCACCAATGTTTGCACTTAGCTGCAGGATGGTCCATCAGTTGTCGCCTGCAAATTAGGGTCCATGCCCTTTGCAACATCAGACCAAAGTTGCTACTGCACCTTTTGTGGTCCAAAGGGGCTCTTCCTCCTGGGAACCTAAAATAGACTCTTCTGTTCCTCTGTGTTTAGCTCTCCATATCCTATAAAATATATTACTTCTCCTTCAGCAGGAGATGATTAATTTTAGTTATGGACTCCAATTTCATTTGAATCCAGTTAAATTATCAGGTCATGCTAACAAAAGGTTTTACTTTGCTTGGAAATAATGCTCCAAAATATAATTAATATAAGAATTATTTCAGAGTACACTGTGTTAAAGTGACTGGCAAAAACTGTACTAAAGCTTTTCTCCAAAGCAAGCATACAATTGTATTAATGGTATGCAATGCACTTAGATCATTGTGTTAGGGGTCAGAAGAGATGTGAGGTGCTTTAAAGGCAACCTGTCATGGGGCAGGCATTTCTTACACAATGACATGTTCCAATATCCTCTGGCATGTTAGTTTAAATATTTATTTGTGGTTCATCAGAATAATTCCAGTGCTTTTTAATTGTTTCTCTAACATTACCTGGCTCCTTGCCAGCAGTGTGTGATGAGTCCTGGGGATGGGCAGTTCACATTGCACAAGTCGTCTTCTCCTCAATTTCTCCCTCATCCCCACTTGTTTCCATCTTCGTCCCTCTGTCTCTCCCCTGCTCCCTCATGGGTCAGCTCACTGCCGCAAGCAATTCCCATTTGAATTGCCCCCCCTGGGGACACGCCGCACACTACTGGCAGGGAGCCAGGTAATATTAAACACTTTAAAAATAGCACTGGAACATGCTTGAGGCTATTGGAACCTGTCATTGTGTAAGAATTCTTCCTTCCTGATGAAAGGTTCCCTTTTAATATCATTTCGGTTATCTATTGGCTGCACCTTTAATTCTCAATATTATATATCCACAGAGTTATGTCATACATCTTCTTTTCGTGGTTAAATACCTTTCAGAGTGCAATTATTAAAACCATTTTACCTGAAAGGTCCCAGGGTTTCTAATGATGTGCAAAAAAAACCCAAATCCTCATGAGGTCTTGTTCATCATAAAATGAATGAAAAAAGTTATAACTTTTGCAATAAGCAATCATCCAAAACGTCCTGTTTCTTTAAAGGGTTAATAATGCTCTACACGTAGGGTAATGTCATATCATTTGTAAGCATGTGATTCATATCTACTTGCACAGCTTGGTACACAAACCTGAAGAGAATCAAATGTGCATAAAGCTGCCAATTCCGTTGTACTGTGAATATTCCCCTCTGGCCACTCTGATATTCCTCTGCAAGTTCCACCTTTCTGAATTCTACTCTGTTGTTTTCTTATTTCTGTGTAACCTTGGTTCGGCCAGTTCAGTAAATGAAATATTCTCTCAAGTGCAATTTACTTGGCAGAACATGCAGAAAACCATAAGACAGAGCTGACACCTGCTCTTGTAAATGGAAGGTCAACTGGTATCGCCATCTGCATCATCATTAGCTTCAACTCACACATTACCTACAAGTATTCTATCTTTGTTTTTGCTGTCAAAGCCTTCTTTCCTTCTGCAGAGTTACTTTAAAGGAGAATAACTGGGAAAACTTTCAGAATATAAATTTTTCTGTATATATTATGCATGTTTCTCCTTTGAAATCTATGAACAACAGATGTTTAACCTAAACTATTGGGATTCACCATGTGTAACTATGCCCTGGATTATGATAGTAATATGTGAACAGCATTTTTCTTACAAGCTTTCAATACTACAAAGAAGTTTAAAAAGGCAGAATGACTAAGGTCTCACGAATGACTTCTCTTTAGTTAGTCGTGTGACAAATAATAATAAATAATTCCCTATTGCTTTTCTTAGTAGGATTGTTTTACATTGTCCCTGGTTTACCAAGCATTATAGTGATCACATGTTGATTAGACATGCAATGTTTTCACATAATTTTTTCTAACAATTCTGTCTATGTCTGGCCTTCAAGGTTTCCAAGCAATTAATTTCACTGAAAATACTTTATTTCTTCTAAAGATGTTTGATGATTTTCCATTTTTACTTACCGTATGCACTGACATTGAGTATAATGTCAGTACTCGCCCTCCGATGCTGACCCCCGGCGTCCTCTTCTCCCCATCCAATCTGCTGTAGCAGAAACTATGACGCGGCAGTGTTGTCACGGAACTCGTAGACATGCAGGGGTTAGTGCCGGTTGGATGGTGAGTCAGCTGGCCATTAAATTAATAGCAGCACTCTGGACAGAACAGAGAGGGGTCAAGGTGAAGAGGTTGTATGCAGGGTCGGACTGGCCCAGCAGTTGACCAGAGGATCCTCTGGTGGGCCCAGACACATGTGGGGCCCTCTCTAGTAACCTTCACCACTGGAGGAAACTAACTTTTTTTTATGGCATCGAACACTCGCAAGCCCCATCTTGGTGGTGCAGGAGCATCTGCCCTTTGCGGCTTCTGGATATACTCCTTGCATAATAGCTGCAGTGGAGATTTCAAAGGACCTTTGATGAGGTCATCACCATAGAGCAGAGTTCTGACTGCTAGAAGCTGATGTATCCTTCAGAGATAGAGAATGAGAAAGAGAATTCCTCTGACTATAAATGTCATGTGTCAGTGCTGGTATTACACAATGGTGCACATTTACTCACCCGGTCTCTGTGCCATCCCCGATCCAGACTGAGAAGTTGGGAAACCCGACGAAAATGCGGCCATGGGACCCTTAGTAAATAAGCCCAGTTATCTCACAATTATCCACTCAATACACAACACTGAGCTTGGTTACGATGTATTTCTACATGTGTGTGTGGGTGTGGCCTTCATTATAAAAGACGTTGTCCAAGCTTGTTTTTTTTTTTTTTTTAAACAGTCAAGTGGAGAGGTTGTAAAGACAAGAAAGCAGTTGTACTTACCCGCAGTAGTGCTCCAGTCCAGCGTTGTGCCCCCAGTCCCTGTACGTATACTGAGATGCAGCAGTGATGTCACTGCTGTACCTCTATACATACAGACATGGGGTGATGGGGGCCCAGCACTTGAACGATGCACCAGAGGCGAGTAGGTACAACTGCTTTCTTGTTCTTACACCCCAAACCCCTTTAATTATGGAGGGCACAGTATATGTTAGTGCAGTGGGGGCTAACCTATGGCACTTGTGCCAGAGGTGGCAATTTAGAGCCCTTTCTGTGGGCACTCAGGCCATCACCAGAGATGACTCCAGGTATCTTCCTGCAGTCCCAGACAGCCCAGGACTTGCTGTGCACAGAGCTATTTTAAAGTAACTGTGCTACTTAGGACTACTGGAGGAGTGGGAAGGTGTGGACAGATCTACCTTGATATCTCCATATATCCTACTCACATCTCCAAAACTTTCCCTGAATTGCACCACTTCTCTGGAATGCTCCTTCCCAGACTTATAAGACTAATACCCAATCGCTTCAAACGCGCTCTCAAAACAAATGTCTTTAGGCAAGCCTATTACATTCCCTAACTGCAAGAAACTTCAACTCTCACCTTAATAACCTATCCTGTGTACTCCCCCATCTGTTATCCAGAAAACACCAAATACTAAGCTACTGTTACTAAGCTAATACTAAGCTATTAATGTCTCTGATTGCTGAATCCATTTTTAACCCATCTACTGTCTTTTCTGCAGTGATATATATCTGTTAATTGCCTTTGTATTGCATGTGTCTGACAAGTATGGGACTGCAGTTATACATTGCAGTTAGACAGGGCAGGAGACAGGTAAGAGGGCAGAGAAAATTATGTTTGTCTAAAAATGTTTTCCATTTTCTCTCTGTTTGCTATGGTTGTTTTACTTGCCTACCGTCCATCTATTCCACCAGTACCAACTATCCATATCAATGCCTCACTGCTTCCCTCGCCTTTCTACACCACTCACACACTCTATGGGGGATATTTATCATGATCGCCCGCCGCTGCGAATTCGCAGCCCGATACATCAAGAGGCTTCTGAGGCAGGGCCTGGCGTAGAAAAAAACGCAGCCGGCGACTTTTCACCTATGAAAAGTCGCCGGCAGCAGCAGGTGCGCAGGTGTGGGGACAGTAACGCCCCGCGCCGGCCCACTCCCATCCGCCCGCGCCCCCCCTTCATGCCCCTTCACGCCCCACTATCTCTTAAGCATCTTTTGTCTCTTTTCTTTCTCCTTCTGCTTCCTGCAGGGGGCATCTCTCCTAACCCAGTGCCACCTTCTGCTTATTTTAACACTTCACACAGAAACTCTGCTAATTTTATAAAGATTCAGTGTATCCCCTCTTCTCCTCCTCCACCCTTAACCCCTTTTGAATGTGCCATATGGAATGCCCGCTGTGTGTGTAATAAACTAGAATCTGTTCATGACCTATTTCTTTCTAAGTCCTTTCACTTGTTGGCCATCACAGAAACATGGATCCAGCAGGATGACTCCGCCTCGGTTGTGGCATTGTCTTATGGCGGTTTACACTTTTCTCACTGTTCCAGATCTGAGAATAGCCAGGGAGGTGTGGTAGGCATACTACTCTCTCCAAGAAACACTTTCCAGGTCCCACTCTTACTTTTCCATCTCTTGAGGTTCACACCCTCAGACTTTTCGTCCATTCTCTCTTCATGTGGCTGTAGTATACAGTACTACTGGCTCATCCTGTCAGTTCTTTGACCACTTTGCCTCTTGGCTCTCTCCCTTTCTATCCTGTGACATTGCAACCATCATCATGTGAGACTTCAGTATCCCTGTTAACACTCCCATTTCCCCTCCTCCCTCTCAGCTCTTAGCAATACTTCTCTTTCACAACTCTCTAATTCCCCCACTCATAATGAAGGAAACATCCTTGATTTGGTCTTCTCCTGACTTTCTTCAATAGCTAAAAAAACAGGCATTTCCTGGCTGCAGAGAGCCCGTAGGGTGTTGTAGAACGTTGTGCCATGCTTGGTCTTCAAACAACGCTGTGTTTTGGTATGACATGCACATGACAGCCGCGGCTCTTAGAATCGCTTCACTCTTCACTTCCATGTGCACTTACAAATAAGCGAAGCAGGAACGCAGCCTGACAAGGTAACGTCTGTGCCAGCTCGAAAGGACCGAGCTGAGGGCCAACATCCCACTATAACATCAAAGAGATCAATCTTTTTACATTGACATCAGATGATTCCATAGATTACGACAGAACCTGTTCTGTTAAACGCGGATACATGTGGAAAGCCCCCCAAAAGAGTGCAGAGGATGTCGGCAGTAATTTTGCATTGACGTCACTGATCATTTTGCCCTTCTTTTCACGCGTCAGTGTCCTCTATCAATCGGTCAATAATCCATCAGTATTGCATGTTCTCTGTGTTCTGTATCCACTCCTGCTTTTGGCTATCAATCCTGAAGCTTTTCATCCTTCTGACAGATAAAATGAAGGGGAAAACCAAACATAGTGGCAATGTCATAGAGTGTTGGAGGGTGAAAACAGCATTATGGAAATCACAGGGTGTTCCAGGGAGACAGCGGTCAGTTGGTAGCAGCATGAGTAGGCTGCAGAGTGGCAAAATGACAAATTATGGAGGTGGCGGAAACATGGTAGGCCACAAAGTGGCACAATGATAAGAGTGTGGAGGTGGCGACAGCAGAAGCAACAGCAGTAGCCCACAGGTGGCAGCAAAAGGGATAGCCACAGAGTGGCACAATGATTTAGTGTGGAGGAGGCATCAGCAGCAGGATCCCACAGGTGGCAGCAACATGGTGGCAGTAACAGGGAAAGCCACAGAATGGCACAATTATATAGTGTGGAGGTGGCATCAACAGCAGCAGCAACAGGAGGCCACAAAGTGGCACAATGATAAGAGTGTGGAGGTGGCGACAGAAGAAGCAGCAGCAGGAGTCCACAGGTGGCAGCAACAGGGAAAGCCACAGAGTGGCACAATGATATAGTGTGAAGGTGGCATCAGAAGCAGCAGGAGCCTGCAGAGTGGCACAATGATATAGTGCGTTGGTGGCATCAGTAGCAGCAGCAGGAGCAGGCAGAGTGGCACAATGATATAGTGTGAAGGTGGCATCAGAAGAAGCAGGAGCCCGCAGAGTGGCACAATGATATAGTGCGAAGGTGGCATCAGAAGCAGCAAGAGCGGCAGAGTGGCACAATGATATAGTGTGTTGGTGGCATCAAAAGCAGCAGCAGTAGCCCACAGAGTGGCACAATGATATAGTGTGTTGCTGGCATCCGAACCAGCAGGAGCCCACAGAGTGGCACAATGATATAGTGTGTTGGTGGCATCAGAAGCAGCAGCAGGAGCCCGCAGAGTGGCACAATCATATAGTTAGAGGGTGGCAGTGGAAGCA
Organism: Engystomops pustulosus; assembly: GCA_019512145.1. Classification (NCBI taxonomy): domain Eukaryota; kingdom Metazoa; phylum Chordata; class Amphibia; order Anura; family Leptodactylidae; genus Engystomops; species Engystomops pustulosus. The sequence continues at coordinate 35,437,002 of CM033648.1, read as the reverse complement.
GAAGCAGCAGGAGCCTGCAGAGTGGCACCATGATATAGTGTGGAGGTGGCGGACAATTCTAGTCCCTGGTAAAGATGGTAGGAGGCAGATGGTGCAACTAGCAGCAGATGTGTGGCATCAGGCAGGTGGCAGCATCAGAATAGTAGCTGAGGCAGGTTGTTAGAACCCCGACTCATTTCTCAACGTTTGGAGGAGGCGTCATGGCTGATCTAATCTGATGCATTAGGCATTGGTGAGTTCAAATCCTGGCCGATCCTACCCTGATTCATCTTGACAAAGGTCAGTCTCTCCACATTACGTGGAAAAGCAGGTTCTCCTGGGGGTAGCGATGGCCCCCGCCGCACTGAACACCCTCTCCGCATGTTGCGGCCAAGTATCAAGTTTGGCTGCCCAGTAATCCATTAGCCGTTCTGGCGCTGCAACTCGAGGAGGGTTTGCTTGGCTTTGTAAGAATGGCTGAAGTGCGTGCACAGTGTCCTGGTCATTTTTAGAATGTCTTGCAGATGGGTGTAAGACTTCAGGAACTTGTTGACTACCAGATTGAACACGTGCGCCATGCAGGGCGATGCCTCCTCCTCTGTTTAGTGCGGACACCATGTTTCTCCCCCCATTGACTGTCCACCATGGTTTCCGATTTTTAGTTTGTCCGCGGAGAAAGCCCACACATTGATTCTTCTTGCATGACGCAGAGCAGTTCCTCCCCTGTTGTGACTTCGTTCACCCAGGCAAACCAGGTGTAGAACTGCGTGACAACCGCTGTGCCCTGCACATGTTGTATTATGGAGCGCACTTGTGGAGGCTGAGTTGGTATTGGAGAGGAGATGAGACACTGCAGCAGAGCAGCAGTTTGACAACGTGGAGGAGAAAACCCCGCTCTTGTGGAAGTTGTTGGTGTGGCTGGCTGGAAGCACATTCACCCAGAGGGCCTTAAAGGACATATACTACTGGCCCTGACCATAATTAAGTCTCCACACGTCCGCGCTGGCCGTGCACCTTGGAAGAAACTGATAAGCTCAGACGGGCCCACCTTCTGTTGTACATATTGCTGAAGGGCTGGCACAGCCTTTTTGGAAAAAAAATTGCGGCTTGGAACTCTCCACCTCGGTTCGGCACAAGCCATTAGTTGTCTGAAAGGTGCAGAGTCCACGACTGCAGTACCAACAACTTCGACAAGAGCACGGTCTGCACCTTAGGATGGCTGGACGCATAGAGTCTTGTCTTTTTTGTAATCGCCTCGCTCAACGACTGCTGGCGCCATGCGTAGCGAGGAGCAGGAGCATCTGGACCGGGAGATGATGTCAAAGACAAACAGCTCCCTTCGGCAGAGGTGCTGGAGCCTTGACGTGCTGAAACAGCATGTGTGCCACTAGGTGCTGCTGCTGTTGCTGCGCCTGCAGGATGGACCGCATCTGACACCCATTTCTCCCAGGCCATTGGATGGTGGCTCTGCATGTGTTGGCGCAGGGCCGTGGACCCTCAGCCCGTGAGCCCTCTTCATACATCCCTTATACCTCTGCGCCGTAGAGCTACGGCGCAGAGCGTTAAGGGGTTAAAAAACAATGAGGGATTGGTCCACCAATCACTTCTGCAGATGCATGAAAGTCAAACAGATTTCTTCCTATTCGATTTTGTCACTAAATAGAACTGCTATTTGGGGTATACAGATCCCCCTTAAAGAACAACCAGGGATTGGTCCACCAATCGCTACTGCAGATGCATGAATGTCAAACAGATTTCTTCCTATTCGATTTTGTCACTAAATAGAACTGCTATTTGGGGTATACAGATCCCCCTTAGAGAACAGCGAGGGATTGCAGCAAGAATCGCACAGTACAATAGCAGCAGCTGGACGCTACAACATGAAGTGTGATGTGCTGAGATAGAAAATGGCTGGTTTTATAGGGCTGTGTGACATCACATAAGCCTGCTGGTCGCTGATTGGCTTACAGGTCTGCAGATGTCATCGGGGGTGTTCCTTTCTCCTTCCCAGAGTTCTCTGCCCCATGTAACACGTTGTTCTCGTGCCCATTTAGCAGAAACATGAGGGGGGAAAAAAACAACTTCGTTCCCATGAATCAGCATAAACTTCGGCTTCGTGGCGAATCAAATTTTTCCTGAAATTCTATCCCGAAGTTAGAATCATTAGAATTGATTCGCCCGTCTCTAACTATAATCATACTGTCAGAAGCACGCTAAGTGAGATGGCACCACTAACTATCTGAAATGCATGCTATTCAAACAAAAGGAAGTGGAGGACAAAAGGTGCAGGACATCACAAAGCCTTTAAACGATGGTTGTTTCGTGCTAGAACGTGCTTCATCCGGTGTGTTTGTGTGTAAAAAAGAAAGTGAAGGCTCGTGTATTTATGGTACCCCTGGGACTGCCTCTGCCGATTGGTCATTAGATAAATTTTTCTTTGGTGTATCGGCCTGTCAGTCGGAAGCTGACTAATGTGTTAATTATGCTGCAGTTGAGCGGACTCACAGTGCCTTACCTGGCGTGCAAACACACCTGGTCATGGGGCGTGTCCTCACCACCCAAATCCATGCGTTCCCAGGACATGCGCTCGAAGTGACCGCCCAGCACGTGACATGGTGGGTAGGGTCACGGCCGACACGCCTCCCCCAATGGTGTCAGTCCGGGCTCAGGTAAATGTGCCCGAGTGTGAATGCAATTCCCTTCATGCTCATGTCCTGGGCGTGCGTGGATCTGGGCGGTGCGATCGGCACCGCCTCCCTTACAAGAACTCGCTCCATGGCCAGGTGTGTTTACACGTCATGATGTTATATATATTACTATATGCAACCCACATGACCATACTATGAGTTTTGGATGTTTGCTCTAAATAAAAATACTGAATTTGCTATCTATCAGTCTTATCAGAATATCTAACAAGTGTGGGTTTTCTGTCTATTACAGCCTGATGTGAGAAATGTAAGAAGAAAATATTATAGTGATTTGGTATTTTTTCTTAAAAACAATGTTCATGAGTCAAAGACATGATTTAGATTTCGAGAAAAGTATAATAAATAATTTTAGAATGTATTTTGGGGTCTGGTGTCAGATTTTCTGTAAGGCTGGTTTCACATTAGCATGTGATCAGTCTGCGATCATGGATGTGAGAAGTATATCAATATAATGCAGAGTTCAGTCCCCAGTAGTGAGATCAGTCTGTGGCATAGCACTTCTCACGCCCGTGACCACGAATAATCATGGACTAATGTGAAACTGGCCTAAATGTAGGGCATTGTTTTAATTGGATATATAAAGGCTTGTCATTCATTTCATTGATAGTATTCAGTAAGCTCCCCATTAGTATAGAAAATAAAATTACCAGAATTGATTTGAACAACAAACTTTATGGATTATCTGTAAAAAGGTTATAATACAATGTATAAAGCCTTTAATTGCTATTTTTTATTTTCAGTCAAGACTTAGTTTTTTATTCTTGCAAATATTTGTTTTGCTGACTTATTTTACGAACATCTGTTTTAAATGTCATTTACATTTCAGGCAGTTAGCAGACCCAGCAAAGCAATAGTGATGAGCCTAGACAATAAAACAGGCAGTGTAGATAACTTTCAACCTTTCTGCTATGATTGCAAGGTTATGACATCTAAATGAAAACACAAACTCATCTCACACAAAATACCTAGGAGAACAGATGGAAGAAGGAATTATCCTGCATTCTGCATATTACTACTTCTAAAGTATTTTCCCTTTTCCTTTTGTTTTGTGTTTTTCTTTTTTTTCTGTAGAAAAGAACATGTCCAGAAATACAGTGCAAAAATGTTTTCTCTCGGCAGTGAAAAAAGTGTTCAAAAACTCACACAGTCCCCAAAATGGTAATAATGAAAATGTCAACTCATCCCGCAAAACATTTCACCTAATACAGATCTGTAACCATGAAGTATGAAAAAGGTATTAGCCGCAGAATAGGGCAAAATTACATCTTTATTGTACAAAGGGTTTTAATTTTTTAAAATCTATTGAAACTGTATTAAACATGTATAACTTTGGCTTCTCTGTGATCTTCCCAACCCAAATAACAAAGGGGATATATCATTTGGAGTGCACAGCGAAAATGGTAAAAGAAGGGTCCACAAGAAAAGTAAGGTTATTTTTCCAAACTGTGCTGCTTCTCTTAGGTCTTAAAACTGCAGGAGAGTTGAAAGATCCAATACAGTAAGTCCCAGTAAGTCTGGTCATTTAACCCCTTAATGACCGCCCTATCGGCTTTTTAGGGCGGTCATTAAGGGTACTTCTTCTGACGCGAACGCCTTTCTTCAGGACACCGGGTCTCGCTGGTGCCGGTGTCGGGCTGTGATCTTACAGCCCAGACCCGGCTCTAACACCCGGGATCGGAAAAACTCTGATCCCGGGTGTTTAACCCCTTACACGCCGCGGTCATGCTTGTCCCGCGTGGATCGGACCCCCCTGGTGTGCTTACCGGGGGATCCGATCCCTCCTGCTGCAGCCCGATCCCTCCTGCTGCTGCAGGGTTCTGACGAATGACCCGGGGCTTCCTGCTCCTCTACCCGCCGGGTTCTGCCTTCCTGGCAGGACCCGGCTGTAAGTAACTGAGTATGTGCAGCATGCTCAGTTACTTACACTATACACTGCAATACAAGTGTATTGCAGTGTAAAGGCTTGAATAAGTGATCGGACGATCGCTTGTTCAAGCCAAGAAGTAGAAAATGTAAAAAAGTAAAAAAAAAAAGATGAAATCATTTTATTATATAACTAAATAAATAAATAAAATAAAAGTCCCATAATCTCCCCAGTTACACATAAAATGCAAATAAAGTATATAAAACACAAAAACACGTACATATTTGGTATCACCGCGTCCCTATCAATCTGTACAATAAATCTAAATCAATCTTGAAACCACTCGGTGAACGACGTAAAAAAAAACTCGAAAAACAATTTTTCATCAAACACCATCACAAAAAATGTTCTAAAAAGTGATCAAAAAAAGTTACGTTCCCTAATATGATATGAATGAAAAGAACAACTCTTTTCGCAAAAAATAAGCCCTCAATGAGGTCTGACAACAGAAAAATACAGAAGTTATGGCCCTAAAAAGTTGTCAATAGTAAAAACAATGCGATATTCTCCAATATTGGTTTTGCTTTACTTTGAAAATTGAGCAAAGATAAGAAAAACGATATAAATGAGGTATCACCGCAATCGTAGTGAACCAGAGAATAAAGATAAAATATTATTTTTATGTTACGGTGAGCGGGGGGAAAAAAATGCTAAAAATCCAAAATAAAAATTGATTCTTTTTTTGTGTCCCCCTTGAAATAGTTAGTAAACTCTCATGTATAAGCTATAGACCCCCCAAAATGAATTATCTATACATTGTATCTCATCCCATAAAAAATAAGCCCTCATATGTTTGCATTACCAAAAAAAATAAAAATGTATAGGTTGTAAAATGTGACAATACAAATCTGCTGTGAATGGCGCCTCCATTCATTCTATACTCGGCCGTGCACCCGTACAGAAGTTTACCACCACATATGGGGTATCAGTACACTCGGGAGGAATTGGGCATCAAACGTTGCAGTGTGTTTCATCATTTAATTTATTCTGAAACTGTCAGTTTGGCCTAAATGAATGTATTTTCCCAAAAAAATTCCATAGTTTCTAAATCGCAGGTCCATATTGTTTTAACCCATGTGAAACACTTAAAGGGTTAATGGACTTAATAGAAGTTGTATTACATACATTGAGGGGTGAAATTTCTATAGTGGGGTAATTTATGGGGTTTTACTATTATTTAGGCCTTTCAAAGTCACTTGAAAGCTGAGTTGTCCCTCAAAATGTGAGTTTTGGCAATTTTCATGAAAATGAGAAAAATCACACCTAAAGTTCTGCGCCTCATAACATCCTAGAAAAATGGAGTGGATGCATATCATCTCAACATAAAGCAGACATTCCGTGAATGTTAATTATCAAGCTTTTTGGGTAGTTTTACTTCCTCTCTGTGTGTCTGAGCTACGTAGTCGCTACCTCTGGCGGCCTGATTTAAAAATCAGGTGTGGACGCCAAAGACTTCAGGCAAGATGAAGCGTTGACAGTAACGCGAAACGACTCGTCCCTGGAACGCTCCTTAGCACGATATTCTCCTCTCCCTGTGTACGCCAATTTTAAAGATGTATCAATAAACGAATAATTTTAAGAAAACATGGTGAGTGCCTACCTTTCTCTTTCTCTCAAATTTTGCATGTTGTCCTTTGTCGCTATGTCTCTTGATCTCCCAGTACTAATGGTGGGGGACTAAGTATTGGAATCTCCATTTGGATAAATATCATATGGCTCTATACCTGAGGGAATTTCCCCCCATGATTTAGATTCGATTTCTGCTAAAGTGCATAATGTTATTACAGACTCTGTTATAAAAGTATTCGTGCTATTCAAGTTCATGGGTCACTGTCCCGCATTGATCAAGCTGTGGACTCTGAACAACTGTTTAATTTCTTGGCGGCTTTCGAATATCTTCCGTACAGTGTGTCTAACCACAGTCCAATTAAAAAACATTAGCAAATTTGGGGTAGAGAACCATGTCATAGCATGTCATAGCTTGTTTTGTCGGCTATACCCCTTTTGTCTCCAATTAGTAGAGAAGGATTGCTGGTATAGCAGATATAGATGTCACTGTTCTTACCTCAGATGTCTTAGAAAGATATTATTCTTATTATAAATAACTCTATCAGTCCCAGTTGACTGTCAAGAGTGAAGCAGTGACAGAATATTTCTCTAATATTTTCCTACTGAAACTTACTCCGGAGGTTAGTAATCAATTAGAGGGGCAGATAACTATGGAGGAATTGGAGGATGCATCGGTGGAACTTGCCAACGACATGGCCACAGGGTGTGACGGTTTGCCTGTTTAACTCTATAAGTTACATAAGATCCATTTTCTCTCACCACTGTTAAAGGTATTTCAGGAGGCTGCCTATTTAGATCAATGAGGGAGGCCATAATAGTCATAACCCGAGCTCATACAGGCCTATATACCTATTGACAGGGGATGTTAAGTTTCTGATGAATGTGTTGGCTAGATGCCTGTTGCCATTGATAAAAGCCCTAATCCATGAGGATCAGCTGTGGTTAACATTAGGCACTTGAACATTTGAACATACAGAGAGGGGTCCCTGACCAGGGTATCCCACTGTTGTCTCACTTGACTCTGCCAAGGTCGGCCAACAGCGTTGAGTGGGACTATTTATGGATGAGGATGGGTTTTGGGCCCCAATTTATGAAATGGACATGAATTTTGTACTCACAACCATGTGCTAGAGTTAGGGGAAATGGTGGTTTATCAGAAACTCCAAAGAGGAGTGTATCTCCTTATATGCATATGCTGTATTTCTATATTTGGGTGATGTAGATAGGGCTATACTCAGCCAGGCTATGGAGCTAATCCTACAGTTCAGATAGTTGGGACAAGTCTATTATCCTTCAATTGGCCACACTTTCTCAAGGCTCTCAAGGGTGTCTCTGTGAATAGTCAGAAAATACAAGTACCTTGGTATAGTAGTATCTCATAACTCTTGGGATTATATAGAGGATAATTTAATGCCCTCGCTGAGAAAATGTAAGTAAATACATGGTGCAGACTCCCACTGTCTATGGTGGGTAGAGACAATTTGATAAAAATGGTGCTTATGCCGAAGTTACTTTACATCCTACACTTATATGAATACCATTCTGTTTATTTTATAGCATAGAGAGTATGCTCCTTAAACTCTTACGGAAGAAGGCTCACCAAAACTAATGGAGGATAGGCTATCCCAAATCCATGGATTTACTTTCTAGAAGCCTAGGAACTCAAATGAGGGAGGTGGGCGCAGGTCCTCACAGACCAGCCAGGTCCTAATGGGAAATTGGTATCACAATGACAGCTATGAAACCAATCTTGTGGCCATAGACAAATAGGTAAAACAATGACTTCTAGTGATGTGAGATGTCTTTAACCGAAGGGCCTACCTAGTGTTCATGACTACAGTAAAGTCTTAGTCTTTAATAGTATTTAGTAGTCTTTAAATAATATGTATATTAGTATTTAATATTATGTTGCAAATTTTACATTTCATAGTATTTGTCCCAGCATATGCAATGCTATATTTCTTGGTTGAATTTTGCTACAAAATTAAAAAGCCACTTATGGTAGGTACATATTAGAAACACCTGTCTGCTGTGTTAGAATAACTGTATCTGATCTTTTTTGAGTTCTCATAGGAATTCAGTTATTGACCATTTTGATGAGAAAGCATAAGGTCAGCAAAAAGATGCATCAAACAGTTAGCCGCCTTTTTTACTTTCTCGCTCATCCTTCCGTAGAGAGATTAATTTGTGCATACCATAATAAATTATTTCCTCAGTAGCATATACTAATTTTAAACTTGTATAAAATTGTATAGAAATCCAGCATTAACTTGTTATCTGCCTGACAAGGTGTCGCAATGTACGAAAGTAAGCTGTGGGATGTAAGATTAGTGTGGCTTTCGTACTGTGTCAAAAACAGATCCGAAAAATGAAAATTTGATTTGGGATGAGTAAAAAAATATATCAAAACTCACCTTTCTGGCTTCCCCAGCTGCTGTCTATATACTGTTGCAGGGGGCTGGCTGTATACTGGGGGATATGGGCTGGCAGGCTATATACTGGGGGGCAGGGTCTGGAAGGCTATATACTGGGGAAGCTGTGACCAATGCATTTCCCACCCTTGGCTTATAATTGATAGGTTTTCCCAGGTTTTTGTGGTAAAATTAGGGGCCTCGGCTTATACTTGGGTCGGCTTATACTCAAGTATATATTCACAGTTCTGTTAAATGAGTGTATTAGCTAAGTCTATAATCTATACAGTTAGGCAGCAGAGCAACCTAAAGCGGGTTATCCTTACTGGGGTTTCCATCATATTGCTAAACATTGCTGAAGTATATGAAAACATAGCCTTAGGAAAGAATAGATGGTCAGACTGTGCACAAAGGACTGCTGCAGCCTGTAACCGCACACCTTACACAAGACCACAGCCGCCATCAGGAATCTCTTACTTCCTGACCCTTCCCCTAAAAATGGCAGTATTAAGCCCAGGTGAAGGAAGTATGGCTGACTAATAAATCGTATGAGAAATGTACAAATACTGTATATGCTCACATTCTAACACCAAAGAGAAAAATATCTCCAATATCTCATGTTCATTATTTTACATTTTCCTACAGCTACAGCTATAGCTATACAGCTATTGAGCAGCTATAAACACATCACGATAGTGTCCCACTTTAAAAGGTAATATCTCTAGGACTGGGCACCTAAAAACAATTTTGGTGTCTTAGTAAAGAAGAGAATCTCCCCATTATTATAGGTGATACATAACTAGAGATATCCACTGTTAAACGTGCAGTTAAAATGTGATTCTTTTTTGTGATTATTTGGCTAAGTGCCACGGATTAGGAGATATGATGGTTTGAAGAAAGCCACCTTCCAGCCTGTCAGCTAAAGGCCAAAGGAGCTGCAGAAAACACTTAGCAAATGCATTGTGGATTGTGAGGGATAGTGATGGATTTTTCAAATTTTTATCTGTCTGCTAATTCTATAAAAATGTTATTATTAAAATTATTCTATCAAATTAATGTCTACATGTCAAGAATAAAACAACGTAATAATTGGTATAGTTAAAATAATAAATTCCCGCGATATTGTAAATTAAAGGTAATCTAACATCAAACTCAAGCATGATAAACTTATTCATAGATCCAGGCACAGTGACTGTGGTAATCTTCTTATATTTGTTATCCATGGCCTCCTGCATTCTAAAATCCACTTTTAAACTGATCCTAGTAAGCCAGAAGGGCTGTGGAGGGTATTACTATATTCCCCCCGCCCCCTGTGTTGTAGAGGTGGGGGAGTGCTCTTGAACAGTGTTACAGCCTCTGAAACTGCTACAAGGGGGCTCTGGTAACACCCCCAGGATCCCTATTTGTATAATTTTAAAAGTTGATTTTGGAAGGAAGAATAACAAGCATAAGAATGTTACCACAGTCACGGTGCCTGGATCTATGAGCAAGTGTCCCTGGTTTAACATGCTCGATCATGGTAGATTTAGTTTAAAGAAGAGCAGAACAGAACTGCAAAATTGACCTGGACATTCAGCCACTAATGACCCTCTGTGTTAAACATATGCAGAGTCATTAATTCTAGTCCCCAAGGAGTTGGTGGGTTTAAAAGCAAATTTGCAACAGAGTAGAAACTGAATACCAAAATCCCAAACACAGCCATGTGGCAGGATGTTGAGAGGCATACATGAAGGCCTAGAACCACCCCACTAAATGTCTGGCAACTGGGTAATATGTTTTCAATGCTTTGTGAGTTACTGATTTCCCACAAAAGTGAACACCATGCAAAAGTAATTTCTGAGAGCTGTTTCATGTTACAGTTGAGGAAGCTATTTACCCCTCCTTTTAGCAAGACCTTTCTGATAGTAATGAAAATGTCATCTCGTTCCAGCAAAGAAACTTCTTACACAAAAGATAGGCCAAAATCAACGGGGTTTTTGTACAAAAGGTTTTCAAAACATAATAATAGATTTGGTATATAGATTTGGCATCACTGTGATCATACCGACCCAAAGAATACATTTGAGTTGTCATTTAGAGCTAACAGTGGAAGACATGAAAACAGAGCCCAACAGAAAATGACACAAATGTGTTTTTTCGACAATTTCACCGCATTTGGTTGTTCTCTTCATACAGCTCTGTACACACAAAAATAAAAAAGTTATGGCTTTTTAGGATAGGGAGCGAAGAATTAAAACACAAAAACGAAAAAGGACAGTGGCGTTAAAGAGGACCTGTCTTCCTAAAAAACCGCTCTAGGAGCTATTTACTAAAGCAAGCAACTTCTTTAACCTTCCAATAAAGCTAGCAAACACTGCAGTGCCATACCCTGAGAACTTACAGTGGTCTGGTGTATTCATGAGGGGGTGGTCCGAGGTGCTGCTTCTTCCCTGGCGTACCCTGCACACTTCACAGCCAAACTGCACCTAGTCCAGTTTGCACCGTTTTTGATAAATTTGGGCCACTGGTCCACATTTATAAAAGTGTTTGCACAAGAGTGTCTGCGCCAGTTTTGGGTCGCGGCTAAATTGCGTCCGACAAGACAGAAAAAATGTGCACTTAAAGGGGTGTGTTAGTGCTTAGTCAGACCGTGCGCCACAATTCTGCAGCATGAACAAAGTTCACCAAAAAAAGGTGCATTCTGTCGGAGCAATCCAGGAGGCGCCAGATTCATGAAGAAATGGCGCCACAATTTATGAATCAGGCACACCCTGCACTATACATAGGTAAATTGCACATAGTACACACTGCACTGTTTGATAAATGTCGGCCAGTGTCTTTTTCTTTAAAGGGCTCTTAAACCACTTACAAATGCAGAGCATCTTCACATGCATCTTCAAAGACCATTATTTTAATTTTAGAACATTGGCAGCAAACCTCTTACTTTCGAACTGTTCTATTTTAGCCATAATGTGTTTCATTTTAGCATCTGCACTCATTTTATTTCACTGATGCATGATTTGCATAGGAAAAATTGGACCTTTTCCAGCACATTATTAAATGCCTTTTTCTCTTCTTACAGAACATTTACTACAGAGAATTTCAACCGCATATTAGTTGCCAAAAAATCACTTTGGAAATATGAAATACTCTTTATTGCATATGAGTGTTTCTCCAATGCTCCCAGGTTACATCTGTGTAATTGTAAAACTAACAAATCACATTTTTGATCAGTGTTTAAGATGCCTTTTTAATACACTCATTCTTAATGTAAAATAACATTTATATTTTTTTTTAATAGAAATTACAATTGATGTCTTGTCCACAGGCAATTTTACATAAAGTGTGGCAAATGTCAGAATTCTGATAAGACTAAGCTTATATATTCAGTTGCTTATTGTAAACTTTTTAAAACTAATTTCTGAATGAATTTAGATTATAAAAACATGGGTACATTTTATATACCTATGTAATTGTGTATTTTTTTTTTATAACATTTTGAATGTTTTCAAAGGAAATCTACTACCAGGATCAAGGATTGTGAAAAAAAGTACACTTACATGCTGGTGTGTGCCTCGTCAGGATGAGCTCTTTTTTAGCTCCTTGTGACCTTGTTTTTACAAAACAAAAAGTAAATGAGGGGCTCTGATGGGTGTCATCAAACCCTTTCCAGTCTCGGCTGTTAATGCCTGCCTCCTCCCCTTCCCAGCCAGAGAGTGTTGAAGCAGATAAGGTCTGCCATACAAGAGATTTGCTCACGTGCTGTAGGTGAATGATGTGGTGACAGATGATTAACGGAGCTCAACAGGCATAGTACTCAGCAAAATTCCCAATTGTTGGTGAGTCGAGGCCCTTTATTAATACATCCCCATGGCAGGGCATGCCAGGTGTAACTAATTACATTACCAACATACATTCAAACAATAGCTCATGATTGGCTGTCGAAATAACACCTCTGAATGGTTACTACAAGGGTCTAATACATTTGATAGGTTAATACTGAAGCATTCTTCTGACTAGTCAAATCTCAATATATATGTTACATAATCTATATTAGCTATTGATTTATAGTTATTGCTGGGAGGCACATAACTTATCTAATCTTAACACATGGCTACTAGTTAGTGAAGTTTTAAAGAGTCGGCATGTTTAGAAGGCAGCCAGGCACCATCTTTTTGTTTTGTCACAGAGAAATTAGAAACACATAAAGAGAAATAGTCTTCATCCAGCATCTTCTAGTGGTATATAGGGGGAAAGCTGACAAATCCTTCATCAAAAACCAGTGATGTCATCCAGCTCTTGGCAATTCCCGTGCATGCAGGGTCATCTCATGTGCAGCCAATTGGCAATACTGAGATGTGCATGTATGCATGGGAATGACCAAGCCAGGGATGTCACCAGCTCCATAATTCCCATTCTCCTTCAAAATGAGTATGTACAGTACTATGTACGAACACACGCCCAAATGGCTCAAACTTTTGTCGGAGAATTAACATAGGAAGGGCACAGCACAGAGTTATGAAAAGATGATCAGGAATTATTGTGAGGCTTCTGGCAGTATGGATCAGACCCAAGAAAATCAGTGGGGCTCAATGATAGAAATAACTGATCAAAAGAATTGGAGATTAAAGTGAAGTAAAAGAAAATGTAAGCAATGTGAACAATACTTGAAAAGTGCTCACCTTTCTCAATTCATAGCAAGCGTGTAGGGGAAGTACTGTAGCACTGCTGCCGTCCCATGGTCCTGTGGGTCAGACACTGAGATCAGCGTGGATTCCCAATGGAAAATGCAAAGCATGCAAAGGGGTTTGAACCAAGAGAATGAAGGCGCTGCTACAGAACTTAATACAATATAAAAATAATATTAATATATAATATTCATAGTGACACAATATACACTGAAACCACCTTAAGTTAGATTTTGAAAAGACATTTCACAAGAAATATTCCAGTGGCTGATGCTCTCATCACATATTCTGCTTTTCAACCTACTTATTAGTTGGTGGCACCAAAAATAGGACTTTTTCCGCCTGCTCTTTGCTCCGAAAAGTGGTGTTGTTTTAGTAGTGTATAAACCCTGAAACAATTATTGTTCATGGCCATTTTTGGGCATTGAAAACTGGTGAAAAGTAGACCAAAAGAAATTCAGTCCAGCAGCAGACAGAATACTGTCATACTGCATTGTTCTCCAATTGCTACACACATTTCTGGCATTCCAGACACATTTTGGTCCTAGGGACAGAAAATGGTCTTGGCGCCAAAAAGATATCTGCACAGTGCCACAATATTAAATATGTATTTTCTGTACTAGAGCAAGTTGGTAACCAAGCCAGTGCAGATACCGACCCTATATGTAAATGTCACCCACTGTCTCAGTCAGAATGACTTTTGCATCTAATGAAACATGTAAAGATTTTTGTTTCAATTAATTTTAAATCCAGAAAATAGCATGTAAACCTCAATATCAAATGGGAGTGGCACAAAGGTACTGTTGGGGAATGTAGAATGGGGTAAATTAGACTACAACAGTATGGTGATGAGTTGTAGATTTACTTACATGACCTCAGTTTTAACAAAACTACAGTACTTTGCTGCACATTTCTCAAGATACAGCATTCCATTAGTAAACACCTTTCCACTTTGTATAATTAGAGCTTGTTTTCTACTTTTAGGCGTTTTGCAGTTATAATTTAGTCCTTTAAGTGTGCATTTAACTGAACCTATTTTAATGTGCAATTTCTGGAATTATGTAAGATCAATTTAAGACCTGAAATGTATTACTTTCATGTGTTTAGAAGTGATAGTAGGCTTTTAAATTTTTTTCTGTCTTTAAGTACCTAATATTTTCTATTGATGATCCATATACTGAATGTAGCGTGTGTGCATTCCTAAAACTAAAAGGGTAAGTGCAGTCACTGTTCAGTGGAAAAACGGGTCCAGAGGACAGTTATAACAGTTCTTCAATAGTCTTTTCTGATTTGTAATGGGAAAATGCATAATCTTGTATATGATAGTTCTGGTGCTGCATGTAATACCCTGAAATCTGCAATTCTGATGACAGTACAGTAGATAAAATATGTCATAACTTTGCATTAATCAGATCAGGTCTTCCTGATACTGTAATGCTGCTGTAAGGGAACAGGCTGGATAGACAGGAAGGATTTACAAGGACAATGAGACCTAAGAATATGCCTAATTGTCAAGCCTACCCTATGCAGTAGGTTACAAGTTAAAGTTCCCTTTCTGCACCAAAGTGCAAACATGGAGACAAAGACAGGGCAATACAGACATCAAAGAGAAGGCGACAAGATACAAGATCGTTCAATCAGTTCTCTCACAAGCAGACATGTGAGTGGAGGGAGATTAAGGGTCCTCTGGCTTCTGTATGTCCTCGTCTTTGAAATCTGTTGCCCTCCTAAATTATATTCGATTACACCCTGCGTCTCATCTTGCTGTATCCACAAAGAATAAAGTACCTAGGAAGAAACAAGAGAGAAAATAATGAAGTCACAGAGTAAAAAATATGTTTACATTTTTTATCTGTCTTCCCATAGTGTTTTTAGTACATTTCATGCTTGATTAATTTAATAATATTACATTACTTTTATTAATGGCTCAATGTGATATAATTGATCGTTTATTAAGAATGTCTGTATTTTTACAATTCATACTATATGATTTCATGATTTCTGATATATCTATTTATCTATATAGTGGTTTCTATCTGGCTCTTGGGGTTCGATTACCTTTGGCCCCCTCCGCTTTCCCCCTCTCTCCCGGGGCATATTTGTCACCATTCCTCACTTTTACTTTAGATAAAACTAGTTATCTTCATGTACTGATTACTAGTATTCATTTTTTAATAGATTTTTCACATTGTATACCTGCACTCTATGGCATTTATTGAATTTTTATTTTTTACTCAGATCTCTCTGTTTAGTTTATAAATTCACTTCTATATCGATTTATTCATATATCATGTCGCACAATATTTATTTGACATTTTCAATAGTTTATGCCTTTGCCGCTAGCGCTTGATACTTGTGTGAACGGTTCTTACTTACTTGCGATTAGCCGGGCATGCGCAGGCGTTGTCATTGTATTACATAGCAATCGCTATACCGGAAGTAACGTCTTCCTTCACTTCCGGTGTTTGATACGCACCGCGTACTGCTATTTGCAGTTTACTACTTCCGGTGCTTGACACACACGGGGCCATGGAATGTAGCTGATGCGTGATTGGACCCCGGGACCCAGACACACTATTTAACCCCGATCCCCTGACTATCTCATTACCCCTGAGGAAGCTTGCACAGACAAGCACTTGGGGCAAAGAGCCCCACGCGTTCCACCTATCTCTGATCTACCATCAGCGAGGTAAAATTATGGCTGCTCTGATTTTTACTTACTAAATATAATTACACACTTGTGTTTGTATCTTATTGAACTCTGCACATCAAACTTACTTTTTGTATTGTTTGTAAATATTGCCAGTTATTACCACATATTGTATATTATGAGACACTGGGGACATTGGTTTGTCTTTTAGCACTCAGTTGTGCTTTTTAAAAATGTTTTTACCATTGTTTTTTTGATGTATTTAATAAAGTGAATATATGAATTTTAACAACTTGGACCTTTTTCATTATTGAGTCTCGTGATTTGCTCCCCACCTTCAAAAATTCATAAATTCTTTTGTTTCCCATCTACAGAGCTGTGTGTTAGCTTGTTTTCTGTGTAAAAAAATGTACTTTACAGTTATTGCATCTAATGTAACATGCCGTGTACTGGGAAGTGGAAAAGAAATTCCAAATGTGGTGAAATTGTCGAAAAAACATGTTTGCACCACTTTCTTGTAGGCTCTGTATTCATGCTTTTTACCATATACTGTACCAAATTCATATTGGATTTAAAATGTTTTAATAGATTATTAAAAACAAAACCTTCAGTATAAAAAAAAATTTAAATTTGCCATTCTGCTTCTGGCACGCATAACTTTTTAATTACTCAGGATACCTAATCAGTTTGAAGCAGCTTTGTCTATAGTTGTTCCTGCTGGAATAGATATACTGGTTTGGTTTTAATCCCTCATTATGGCATAAGGTTTCTTGTAGGTCATGCTTTAAGTCAAGGGAGCTGCCATAAATGGTAGCTAAAAGAGGCGTCGTTTTCCTTATCCCATCCTGGAAAACTTCGTTCTAGAGGATACAGATACGTTTATGATGTCAATATGATGTTAAATAAGTGGTGATTCGGACATTTGGGCATTTTTTTACGTTATGGAATTCAACACCAGGAAAACCTTTTTATATTTGATCGCTAGAGCATTTTAGGATATGGTGATACCTAACATGTTTATAATTTTATTGTGATTTGATTTGAACCTTAAGGCTTTTATATTATTTTTTACTTTTTTAATTTCTTATTTTTTAGACCTCCAAGGGTACTTTAACCCATGGGTGTCTGATCATGTCTACCATGTACTGCAATACTGAAGTATTGTAGTACACAGGAGCTATGCTAATGACCTAAAAACATCTGTTGGGTCAGAGCAGGCTGAATAGTCTAGTATAGACTCCAAGCTGTCATAGTAACCCCTATGACCTCACAGGGAGCGATGATTGAATCCAATATGGCGGCACAGCTTTGCCTGACACATTTACATGGTTAGCGCCCGCAATGAGTTCCACCACCAACCACAGGTGTTACTAGTGGGTATTTGCTGTAATATGCACCAAACACCCACCTGGTACAGAAAGGAAAAAGCTTGTGAGCCCTCTCCTTCCAATCGCTCCCAACAGGTGCCGTACTATTATGTCACACATTGGGGGGGGGGGGGGATTAAGGTTGCCAGCAAAGCAGTAAACCACTGTTCAGACTAGCAAGGATAGAATGAAACAAAATTACACTTATCAACACATCTTTGGACATCAGCGATATATTCTGTCTTTGAAATAGGACTGAACAGGCACAGATGTTTACAATGTTCCCATTGCTATCAGCTAGATGGAAAATATCCAAATCTGAGTATGCATGTGGATTTTAAGCCTCAACCTACTCATAATGTAATTATTAGAGGAAAACTAACAGTTACTTTACAAAAAAAACCTCATGCATACTAATCCTCGGTCCTCTTCATCCCTTCATCCCTGCTAATTATGCATACCCTCACACCTTCCTCTCCCATGCGGGTAGGTGCATGTAGTTGTGGGCCTGCATAATTAGCAGCTCGGAGCGCCGGATATCTTATGCCCATGCTCCTGCCTGCTAATAATGTCCTTTTTTGTAGGTGATCACGGCATGTCCAGCTTAAAGAAGAACACTGCCGGGATCAAGAAGAAGAGGACCAGGGAGAGTTTGTCTGGTTTGTTTTTTTAGATAAGGAGAAACTGATTAACTACATTCCTAAAGAGTAATAGTCATTTTAGACGATTTTTAAATTGCATTTATACCTTTTTTTTGGGACTGTATGACATTTTGATCCATGTTTATTCAACTTTTTATGTGTGGTAAATTAGCACAAATGTGTCGATTCGGACAGCCCCTAAGGATTTGAACGTCACAGATCATTGTTAACACTACGTTGTGTCAGGAACCAGGTTGTCAGTTTCTTATGGGGCTTTTGTTCAATCAGCTATTGCTTCAATATTTCTAAGCTTATGCAAGCATGCACAGTATAGACAAATGGAAGTTTACAGAAAAAATATAAATTCACAATTTTAATAAATCCATGAAGAGGTGCACTGCTGATTTAAACACACAATTCACGATGTCCTGATAGCATTCAAGCCTTATTCTACAGAAATAAAGTATCAAGCAAACAAGACCCTTACTTTTAATATTTAAGGATTCTTTGCAGACAGGGTTTATCCCATAGGACTGGCACATAGCAAATGTGCCAATGTTCAAAAAACATCAAAATATTAGTATAGAATTTAACAATAACCTTGTAACACAGCCTCACCATGGATTTATGAGGGGTTGGTCATGTCAGACTAAACTTCTTTGAGGTGGTAAATTCTAGACTGGACCTGAGGGAGGCTGTAGATTTTGTTTATCTAGATATTTAATACAGTGCCGCATAAAAAGTTGGTAGATAAAATGAGAATGTTGGGAATAGGAGAAACGAGCATAATTGGGTTAACTATTGGCTTAGTGATAGAAAGCAGAGTTGTTGTTTATTGCATATGATTGGATTGTGTTTCAGCTATCAGTGGATGTTGCAAAGGGACACTATTGGGCCCTCTTTGGATAAAATTCATCACTAATGACTTTATATAGGGTTTATAGAGTAGCATTTCAACATTTGCAGACGTTACTTAGCTCTGCAAAGAAATCAACACAGATAATGTTAGTCTAATATTACAGAAGTATTTGGGAAGGCTGGAGACTAATGAAGTTTTATGTAGATAAATGTAACACCAGAATTAACCCCCCTGAACTTTTGACTGAATGTTCACATTGTCTTAAAGTCTTGAAGACCAAATGAACAAATTTATATTAAGATACAGCAGAGTCAATAAGATTAACATAGCTTTTTTGTGTTTCACAATAGTAAGCAGATCATAATTTTTCTGTTGCTAATAGTAAATTGCTTATGATGATGAATTTTGAAGACATAACCTCTGTTTACTACCAATCTCTATATTTATTTACACAACATTATTTTTTAAGCATAATAAAATAATTTGATTTTGAAATTCTACTTTTTCTACATAAACACTATCAAAACATAGCAGTCACATATGCCTAAGTGTCTGCAAAATAAATAAATATTGCAGATAATAATAGTAAATATTGCTATTTACTATATGACCATGATGCTGACCACCCACCTACAAAAGAAACAGGGGTTCCTGATGCTGCGTTAATCACGGGAGCAGGACCGGGTTTCCAGCTGTCAGCAATAGACAGAGACCCCAGGGAGAAGGTTGAAGCAGTTTATTACTGCTTCCTCCTTTGCCTTTTGCTTAGCGCTGAAGTTATGCAGTGGATACAGGAACTGGCACTGTTAACAACTCTATAGACCTGGCAGTCACGTGATTGTGAGCTTTTGAGTCGTTTCCCCCTGCATCTGATTAATGCCCCACGAAAACTTGAAAAAAAAATTAAAAATGTAAAGTGAAGAAATATTTCTATAGTTCACAATGAACTTCTTGCATAAAATATGCAGTGGAAAAAAAAGTTTTGGGCCTGGGATCAAATACTTATTTCCCCCACTGTATATACAGTATGTATATACTATGGTGGAACCTGTAGCTGTAAACTGTTGTTCTTGCTACTGCCGATGGTGGCCATTGAACATGTACAATGCAGAACAGTAAAGGGTTAAACATTGCTACTCACTTTACATTGTTGCTATACACTGTAGCTGTAGTTTGGAGAGGAAAGGAAAAGTAAAGAGAATTATAAAGTTAGCATAGAGGGAAGAAGGTAGCAAGAAGTTTTGAGTGTGCGGAAGGGAGGGAAATAGCTTGTGCATACAGTAGTGGGCTGTATAGGGGAACATTTTAATGGGTGCATAGAGATGTGGGCTTTAAAGGGAAAAAATGAACAAAGGATGATACATACATACTGCATATATACTAGAACCAGAGACTCAGCTTCATCTTTGCTATGTGTACCTTCCCCATCTGCATTCAGCCTGTCCTCAGGATGTTAATAACTGTAGGGCCACACTGCTGGCTCCATATCAACCGCTAAGCCTGCTACTGCCTTAGTTACACCCCAAGCTTAGTCAACTTTGTTAATATCAATCAATATATTTTAAATTGGAATATTTATTTAGTCAACAATTCTAAACCTGCAGCATAAACATGTGTAATTTTTTTATTCAGAGAGCATTTTAATATAATGACAACACATATAAATGCTGTTTGCAAGCTTCATCACAGCACAGTTAGCTCAATGTCAAAACATAGGTCCTCATGGAGTTTGTGAACTTTCCAAATAATAGCTTCATTTCAGAGAAGTGTTGTCTTCTTGCATGGTTACC
This sequence comes from Engystomops pustulosus, assembly GCA_019512145.1. Classification (NCBI taxonomy): domain Eukaryota; kingdom Metazoa; phylum Chordata; class Amphibia; order Anura; family Leptodactylidae; genus Engystomops; species Engystomops pustulosus. The sequence goes on along the minus strand of CM033648.1, from coordinate 35,416,437 downwards.
ACTTAACCCTTATGCAATAGGGAAAAGAGAGCTTTATTTAGCTCATTACTAAGGCAGTTCAGGTATTAGCATTCATGCATTCGTAGAAGAAGAGATTCATTTCTTTTGTCATTGGGGTATTGTCTGTGATAATAGACAGGCTATTCTGGACTCAATGTTGGTACACAGGAGAATTAAGTTTACGCATTTAACATCTTTATTCAAATCCCTTAAAGAAATTGTCCAGCATTATCACTCCACTGTGGAACGCTGTGTGCTTCTGGCATTATCTGTTAATGTCTCCTGAGGTGTCTTTCTCACTGAATGTACTTGAACTTCTATATCCTTTTGAAATATATGCTAAATATTGTAAATTAATTGAAGGATGTTTACTGCAACTGGCCATGTTTCTATAAATACTGGGGGCAAGAATATAGACCTCTTGCACATGACCAATGTTTACGTCCTTGTGCTACCCAATAATTCAATGGCCCCTTGTATGAGCTGACTGGCCATGCTGCAAGACTCAAGGCAGGTCCTCGCACATGAGTGGATTACAGTACACATGCCGATATCACAACCAAAGGACCAAGGGTCCATTGTTTGTTGCCTGAGAATGAACACCTTCATGTGCGGGAAGGAACGTTCAGACTGGTGTTAGGTGTTGGGAAGGAAATTATTTCTCTACTACGGTAAATTGGCTTCAGTCTTGAGGTTATTTGTAATGAGGGTGTAAGCAAGGTGGCTACAAACATGGCTCAGTCACACAAGTTTTGTCAGGAGGAATGGGCCTGAATTCCTACCAAGTATTGTAAGAAGCTTGTGGACATCCAAACGTTTGACTTGAGTTATACAGTTTAGAGACATAGTACCAAATACTAACGAAATGTATGTACATTTTTGATTTTGCAGATAGTAATAGCTTAAAATAATTTCATTATACCTTAAGAATCTCATTATTAATAATCAATAATAATAAATAAGAATTTATTTATTTAACGCCAACATATTCTGCAGTACTACACAGAGCTAGCCAAACCATTCCCTGTCCCCATGGGGCTCACAATCTAATCAACCTACCAGTATGTTTTGGAGTCTGGAAGGAAACCGAAGGACCCAAAGAAAACCCACGCAAACACGGAGAGTAGTTGACCTGGATGGGATTTCAACCCAAGACCCTAGAGCTGCAAAGCTATAGTGCTAACCACTGAGCCACTGTGCCACCCATTTTTCTGGCATTTGGCAAAAAAATGTTTGTACTCCTAATTAACCTAAAACGATAAAGGTTTATTCTGTTTGAATGTCAGATAGTGGGAAAAAATATTCATATGTGCTTTTTTTATATAATCAATGTAAACTTCTGGTTTCAATTGCAGATAGTTAGACCTCAAGAGCACAGCCTCCTTCCACTTTTGCCAGTTAAGTTTGAGTTTTTTGTACCTAATTGAGAATGTTTCTATGCAATAACGTGAAACCTACACTCACCGGCCACTTTATTAGGTACACCTGTCCAACTGCTCGTTAACACTTAATTTCTAATCAGCCAATCACATAGCGGCAACTCAGTGCATTTAGGCATGTAGACATGGTCAAGACAATCTCCTGCAGTTCAAACCTCGCATCAGTATGTAAAAGAAAGGTGATTTGAGTGCCTTTGAACGTGGCATGGTTGTTGGTGCCAGAAGGGCTGGTGTGAGTATTTCAGAAACTGCTGATCTACTGGGATTTTCACGCACAACCATCTCTAGGGTTTACAGAGAATGGTCCAAAAAATAAAAACATCCAGTGAGTGGCAGTTCTGTGGGCAGAAATGCCTTGTTGATGCCAGAGGTCAGAGGAGAATGGGCAGACTGGTTCGAGCTGATAGAAAGGCAACAGTGACTCAAATCGCCACCTGTTACAACCAAGGTAGGCAGAAGAGCATCTCTGAACACACAGTACGTCGAACTTTGAGGCAGATGGGCTACAGCAGCAGAAGACCACACCATGTGCCACTCCTTTCAGCTAAGAACAGGAAACTGAGGCTACAATTTGCACAATCTCATCGAAATTGGACAGTTAAAGATTGGAAAAACGTTGCCTGGTCTGATGAGTCTCGATTTCTGCTGCTACATTCGGACGGTTCAGGCTGGTGGTGGTGGTGTCATGGTGTGGGGAATATTTTCTTGGCACTCTTCAGGCCCCTTGGTACCAATTGAGCATCGTTGCAATGCCACAGCCTACCTGAGTATTGTTGCTGACCATGTCCATCGCTTTATGACCACAATGTACCCAACATCTGATGGCTACTTTCAGCAGGATAATGCGCCATGTCATAAAGCTGGAATCATCTCAGACTGGTTTCTTGAACATGAAAATGAGTTCACTATACTTAAATGGCCTCCACAGTCACCAGATCTCAATCCAATAAAGCATCTTTGGGATGTGGTGGAACGGGAGATTCGCATCATGGATGTGCAGCTGACAAATCTGCGGCAACTGTGTGATGCCATCATGTCAATATGGACCAAAATCTCTGAGGAATGCTTCCAGCACCTTGTTGAATCTATGCCATGAAGAATTGAGGCAGTTCTGAAGGCAAAAGGGGGTCCAACCCGTTACTAGCATGGTGTACCTAATAAAGTGGCCGGTGAGTGTATTTTGAAATCAAGCTGTAGTCAACAGTGCTCTACAAATTATAACAATAATAATAAGAGCAAGGTCTCATGCAGACAATTGTTTGCTCGACTGGGCTGTAGCCCGAGCGAGAATACAGCCAGGCACAGGAGGGACAAGGGTGAGCGATCCTCACCCCTCCTCTCTCCATTTAAAGTTGAGCACCATGACTGGAAAGGCTGAAAATTATGCCACAAGATCACAGGCCCCCATAAGCTTGTGTGCATGAGGCCTAATAATGATATAATACTCATTTCCAACCTCCACTAGAAATAAATGGATCAGCATTATACCCATAGCAACTACTCTATTCTTGTGCAAAGGACTCCCATTTTTGTCAACAGTGAAGGTCACAGTTGTCAGACCTCCACCTATCAGACACCTATCACTTATCTTGTGGATAGGTCATAGGTTGTTCAACTTGACTCAAGACTACATGGCTAGTTTCCCACAAACAAGCCGATTCTCAGTTGTAAAAAAAAATTGACGTTTTCTTCTATATTTTGTGGATGATTTGCAATTTTGTGGCATTTTTTTCATGGATACTCATGAACTATTTGAAATGAGTGTACATTAAAAATAATTAGGGCTCTTTCACATTGGCGTTGGTTTTCACATCCGTGGTTCAGTGATTTCCATAGATGCCTCACAAAGCCATTGATTTCTATGGGAGTTTTCAAATTGGCTTGTATTCCACTGATCTGTTGTCTGTGGAAAAAATGAGTAGTGTAGATTTGTACCATGTTAGCCATGGAGAGCAGAAGAATAGTGAAGAAATCAGGTGATACCTTTTTGAGGCTAACTGAGTATATTTGATGGTGAGCTTTTGAGCATACTAGTTCTCTTATCAGACATGATGTTATGCATGAAACAGAAATTTCACAGCATTTTATACACACTAAACAGTGATCATCAAAGGATATTAAAAAAAACCTCTAAAACAACAGATTGATAAATACAGGTACATCTTATTTACGACAGGACGGCAATAAAAACATTTTTGTGGACAAAGAGACAAAACTGATGCATCATGGAGACACAACGGAGACAAAACGCAATGGATGTGCAACTGAAGCTGAACATCAACGCCAATGTGAAAGAGCCCTAAATGATCTACTTTTACACGGAATATATTGGGGCACATTTACTAAGAATGGTTCAAACTCAAAAGTGTGACTTGCCTTTGTATTATGCAGGGTGAGCCAGATTCATTATTTCTGGCATCCGTTCTTCATGAAGCCCTTAGTAAATGTGCAGCTGTGTGCTATTAAAAAAAAAAACATGACCATTTTGTTCTGTCAAGGTCTTGAGCCCTAATGCTTATTTACTTGTGTTGATTCACACGTTTCATAGTACATTTTTTGGATGCATATTTTCTATAAAACTCTAAAAGTTGTTTTTTTTAATATCAGCTTAAAACATTTTGTCTTTTGATAGCTTTCAAAGATTTTTCAGTAAATGCTTTGAATTTTTGCAAAGTGAGAAATATAATTGAATACATAATCTTTCAACTGTTATGTTTCATTAGCATCGTGTATTGCATTTGTGACCATTTAACTGTAAAAAATATAAATTTTAGTTTTTTTTCTGTCTCAAAAGCAACATGACTTGATAGGTTGTATAAGGACAAGCTAAAGTGATTCTGTTACTGTAATGCAACTAAAAAGCAGATACTTAAGATGTTTTTAGGTACCTCTTTAAACTTTGAAGTAATTACTCTTTTATATATGCTAAAGTAAACAATAATGAATTAACATAATGTGCCTGTCAAGTGCTAACAATAAATTAAGCACTCAAGTTTTTAATGCTTACGCTGAAGGCTACAAATGCAAGTAAAATGAACAGCTAAAATGGAACATGTATGCTAGAATACGAAAGAAATACACCAACGGCACCTGCAATTTATTTCTTTTGCTACATTTTTGATTACACATTAGAACCTCCTCTTTATCTCTTGAGAATGAGGAATAATTCCAAAATGAGCACAGATTTTCTTCTTGTGTCTTGTACAGATGGACTTACAAACTACCGAGAAGGAGAAGAATGTGCCACATTATTTCCAGTCTATTCATTCTGCACCTAATTTCTTCTATTTACTAGTCTTTTGTGCCTAACAGCCTCTCCTTTTCAACCAAAACACTCAATGTGACCTTAAATACTGCAACAAAAAGACCAAACAAAGGCGTACCTGTAACAAGAAGTGTTGCTAGGCCAAATAATTTTTTGTCCTAATGCCCCTGACAGTGGGACACTTGTCCTGCTGTCAGGCATCATCCTAGATTATTACTGTAGATTGGATCCGAAAGCTCTGTGATCAACTACACAGACCACGCAGATTTATACTATGTGCCCATGAGCTCAGCGGGAGGCGATGATATTCCAACACTGTATCTCCTGGTTTAAGCAGCCTGGAGAAGGAGGAGCAAAGTTGTGACATCACCGCCTTGTCCTGCAGACTGTCTGCTGTTTTTGCCAGCAATGCCAAAGAGAGCTTGCCATCTACATATGTATTTACAGGCGGTCCCGTACTTAAGGACACCCGACTTACAGACAACTCATAGTTACAGACAGACCCCTCTGACCTCTGGTGAAGCTTTCTGAATGCTTTACTATAGTTCCAGATTACAATAATCAGCTATAAGGTGTCTGTAATGAAGCTTTATTGATAATCCTTGGTCCCATTACAACAAATAAAGTTTAAACTCCAATTGTCACTGGGGCAAATTTCTTTTTTGTCTGGATCTACAATAATAAAATATACAGATTCGACTTACATACAAATTCAACTTAAGAACAAACCTCCGGACCCTATCTTGTACCTTGACTGCCTGTATTTGGAATCCTAAGATTGGCACATACTAATAGGTGTATTATGGCACCTATATGAGGCACATATTGGAGAAATGTATGGGCACTTATACAGGAGTTATATTTCTATAGTACCTTATATACTCGAGTATAAGCCTAGTTTTTTAGCACAAAAAAATGTGCTGAAAACCCAAACTCGGCTTATACTCGAGTAAAAAATATATACATTTTACCAGGTTTTGTGGTAAAATTAGGGGCCTCGGCTTATACTTGTGTCGGCTTATACTCGAGTATATACAGTAATTTCTATCTAGATATAAGAATCCATAGTAGTCACCAATACTACCAATTTCTCTCTCCACATATCACCTATACTGCCTGCCATTTATGTTTGTATACATTATTATACATTTCTATGATTTAGATACGTTAGTGTCCTCATCCTTGGCTACATCATTCATTTTGTTGTTTATATTGTCCAGTGTGGTATTCTATATACAAATTTTTTAGGTGCCTTTATATATATAGTTTCAACTTACATACAAAGTACAAACGAAGGAACCTATCTTGTACGTAACCCGGGGACTGCCTGTATACAGATTATGCTGTATAATATGTATATAATGGTGCACATCCCCCAATCTTTAGTGTCAGGTTAGATGACAGGGGCCCCCTGACACTGAGGGTACCATAGCACCCACATTACGCCCATGGATACGCTATCTACAACCACCTATAAGCCTCAAACATCCACTATTTTCCTATGGGTCCTAGTTATGCTCTTGCTCTGTGTATATGTCGATGCATTGTTTCTAGCATACACTAGAGGAACCCCATGTACTGGATCTTCTCTTTATAAAGAAGGTCTCTTTGCACAGTGGGCTACTCTTACACAAGAAAGTTATCATCATGACCAATTTATTCTTAAAAATCCTATACACACACACCAATAAAAGAGAAATCATAAAAGTAACAAAGTAAAGCAAAAGTCAAAACACAGTGCAGACACTACAGGGACCTATTAAGAGGTATCAGAGGTCTTAAGACTAACATTTCTAGTGCATCTACAGCAAATGGAGATGGCTTTCAATTAAAGAATATATATATAGAAAGACTGGTCATTCCCCAGACGACAACACTTTGACTCTTAATATGTATGCACTCCGCCGTTCTTTTAATGTGCTGCCTGACTGACTGATTCATTTGTTTTTGTTTGATTTTCCTTCTGTTTTTTTACTGAACAGTCAGGTAAAGTAAGATAACACATACTGTGTTCAAGTGAAAATTACTTTGCCTTTTCTCAAACTCCCACAGGCAACTGAATCAATATATTTATTGCACCTTTTGCTGTGCGTCTGAGCTGTTTGCCTGTATTAACTAATTTCAAAGCTTTGGCCTGAAGGATGTTTCCAGTTCTCATGGTAGCCTCCAAATGCCACAGTGTTGATTTCTCTACATTTAACAACAAGCTTATTGCATTAATATTACTTAGCAAATTTTTTTTATTTCCTCAGATAGAAGCTGATAAATCTTAGTAGGAAATCGAGAGTTACAAACGATGAACATTTTTTTCTCAATATAGCAAATGCCAAATTATGCAAAGTGAAAGCAAGGATATTTTTGAAGTATTATTAAAGTTTTTGCAAAAGTTCGACTACCTCCAGGCACAGCCGTTTTACTTGCTTGTTGTATTTGTTTTAAATGCGATCAATAACGTTTTGGTAGATTTTATAGACCAATGGAAGTTTGAATGTAACATTTTTCTTGTTAATCCTTTGTTGAATGTCATATACTGGTTTCAGTTATAGATGTGTTTTATCCATTTAATGTACACAATATTAATTTAGTCTTTTTAAATTTATGTAAAAATAAAAACATACTACAATAAGCAAAAAAGACGCTTATTTGTCGGCATACTTTAGAACCCCTTCTCCCCCAGGTGCTACCAGATACATTGGGGCTTATTTACTAAGGGTTCGCAGATCGCATTTCCTTCAGACTTCACGTCATTTTCGGGCTTGGCGCCACTGGGATTGTGTAGTACGCGATTGGATTTTGGCGCAGCACCACCGGCTTTCATGGGACAGAAATCGGAGGGTGCGCTGTCAGACGATCCGACTGAATCGGACTGAGGTCAGGATTTAACATTCAATTTGTGTCGCGAGACAATGCACTTACATACCAGGAAGAAGAAGGTGAGCTCCAGCGGACCTCAGCAGGCAAGCAACAGATGCAGGATATCGTTAATCGCAGCAGATGTGCATTGGGTCGGACAAAGCACTTTTGGGGATTGCGCAGGATGGGTAAATAAATGAGCCCTATTAAGAGGCTTAGGCCTCCTGATGTATCTGGCAGGTGGCTGCACCAGCAAGCAAAACTAGCTGCTAGCTGGTGTAGTTGTGCACAAAAAAGAATGAAAACATTCAAAGTTAATGTTTGCATAGTGTGGATAATGCACATCCACACGGAGATGGCAGTGGAGATGGAAAATTAATCACAATTACTGGTGAAGTTGCCCTGATAAATGCCCCCCATTATCTTTAAAGGAAATTTATAAAAGCAACCATAGGCTCTTAAAGGGCCCCTACCACCACGATTCTACCTATACAGCAAAGGTAGATCAGGTGGTAGGTAGCCTTTTTTGGGCTAATCCTCACGTCCCGGCTATGCTTTAGTAAACTTTAATGCTGGTATATGCAAATTTTGTTAAGCGGCTACTGGGGCGTGGAGTAGCCGGACATGAGGCTACTAGTTGCGGCTACTCCATGCCCCAGTAGCCTCGTTCCTCCGCCTACCATGTAATCTTCGGCGCGCAGCTCCTTGTAGCTGCGCGCCCTCACCGAATACCTGCAGAACGCAGGCCTACAGGTGCGTAGCCGTAGCTCCGAGGCCGGCGCTACTGCGCATCCGCAAAACGCTGGGTACTCGGATGAGGGCGCGCAGCCACTAGGAGCTGTGCGCCGAAGATTACATGGTAGGCGGAGGAACGAGGCTACTGGGGCGTGGAGTAGCCGCAACTAGTGGCCTCATGTCCGGCTACTCCAAGCCCCAGTAGCCGCTTAAAAAAATTTGCATATACCAGCATTAAAGTTTACTAAATCAGAGCCGGGACGTGAGGATTAGCCCAAAAAGGGCTATCCTCGCGTCCCATTCATCCACCTACCACCCGTTAGCATATGCTAACCTTCAGTTCTCTTTTTTTATTCCAGCAAAAGGTAGTTCCTTGATATAAGGAATCAAACTTATTGGGGAATAGAGGAAGTGTCCCCTCTCCCTGCTTTCAATTTGTGGTTGAGCACCTTCGGAGTATCCTCAAATTTCCTAAAATAGTTCTTTAGGAAAGAGCTATGTACAAGGAATAGATGTATTGTCATCATAGCCCAGACCTGGCACTAACACTCGGGATTGGAAAAAAAAATCAGATCCCAGGTGTTTAACCTCATACACGACACAGTCCAGGAATCCAATCCTTTCTGCCACAGTCCGGGGACTGGCTTGTGCCTGAGGCTGCTGGCTCCTGTTCATGCAGGTTTCCGCCTCCTCACAGGACCCGGTGTCAGCATGCTAAGTTACTTACATTGTATATTGCAATACAAGTGTATTGCAGTGTAAGGGCTTGAACAAGCGATCGGGTTTGAATTAATGCTTGTTCAAGCCCAAGTGTGGAAATTTTTTTTATAAGTTAAAAGAACACTAAAAACCATTAATAAATTAAATAAATAAATCTAAATTATCTGATTATTGAACCTGCTCGGTGAACAATGTAAAAAGAAAACACGAAAAACATCCCGTATAATTTTTCATCAAAAAATGTGATAAAAAAGTTACACACCCTAATATGACAGGACTGAAAAGAACAACTCTTTTCACAAAAAATAAGCACTCAATAAGACCTTTAAACAGAAAAATACAGAAGTTACGCCCCTGAAAAGTTGTAAAAAATGTGATTTTCTCCAATATTGGTTTTGCTCAACAAAAACTATATAAATGAGGTATCACCGCAATCGTAGTGAACCAGAGAATAAAGATAAAATATTATTTTTATGTTATGGTGAGCGAGAAAAAAAAAAGTGTTAAAAATCCAAAATATAAATTGATGATTTTATTTGTATCCCCCTTGAAATAGTTAATAAAATCTCATGAATAAGCTATAGAACCCCAAAATAAATCATCTATAAATTTTATTTCACCCAGCAAATAATAAGCCCTCAAAAGTTTGCATTTCCAAAAAAAAATAAAATGTTATAGCCTGTAAAATGTGACAATACAAATCTGCTCTGAATGGCGTTGCTTCCATTCCATGCCCAGCCGTGTGCATTACAGAAGTTTACCACCACATATGGGGTATTGGTACAATCGGGAGAAATTGGGCAAACTTTGTAGGTCATTTCAGATCACACCTACTGCACAAAGCAGCTGCTGACTGTCCTCAAGGATTTCATCCTCGCTGTATAGTGGCGCTGAAACCAGACCACCTACTTGATCTCTGGCTGAGGGAAATGAACAGGACAGAGGCTGGTTGAGGACAGGTGAGTGCCTCTGACCTGCTGTTGGGCCATGCCAACTAAGTGTTGTATATGATTAACCCACAGACTCGTGGCTGGGGTTGTCAGATGTCATCTGGGAGGAAGTGGATGACCGAGTCAACCAATCGACAACCTTTGGGTTGTTTATCAACACACTGCCAATAGATGACATTGGCAGTTTTGGCCTCACAGAGTCACGTTGTCCCCTTACTGTGCTGTGACCTGTGTCTGCTCCACCTGCCACCTCTCTGTGTGACATATTGTTTAATCAACTATGTTGATTTTACACAGATCTACTTTATCTACCAGAAAAACTTGAAATTTGGGGTATACAGAAGCAAAAGAACTGACACCCTGGGATACGAGCAGAAATCATTACAGAAAGTAATGTGGATTTTTCACAGAATACTTCCTATTCACTTCAGCAACAAAAAAAGAACTGCTATTTGGGGTATACAGATCCCCCAAAACGGACACCCTGGGATTGGAGCAGAAATCACTACAGAAAGTATGTGGATTTTACACAGAATTCTTCCTATTCACTTCAGCAACAAAAAAGAACTGCTATTTAGGGTATATAGATCCCCAAAACAAACACCCTTTGAGCAAAAATCACTACAGCACAGTACATTACAAGCATCTGGACACTACAGACAGCACATGCAGTGTGAAATGCCGAGATTGCAAATGGCTGGGTTTTATAGGGCTGTGTGACATCACATAAGCCTGCCGGTCGCTGATTGGGTTACAGGTCTGCATATGTGATCGAGGGTCTTCCTTTCTCCTTCCCAGAGTTCTTTGCCCCGTGTAACACGTAGTGCTTGCACCCATTTTGGTAATAAAGGGGAAAAAAACTTTGTGACGAATCGAATTTTTTCTGAAATGTGGACCGACTTCCACTTCATTAGAATTGATTCGCCCATCTCTAGTGGCAACTAATGAACCTGTAATGAAAAATAGACTGAGAATTTAACTAATAAAAAAGTACTTTAACAGAAGTGCAAGAAAATATTGAAATCTCATTAAGAATTTTACATCTATTTCACTGTTGATCAAAGTAATTAAACCAAGCAGAGACGCAAGAACCGTCCTCTGTATAACATTTCTTTGCATTGCTAATTATAGTACTGTGCACTGAAAGTATAATGTGTTGATTAAAGATAAAGAATATAGGTCATGTACATTGTGTTACATTTAATGAAGTATAGTTATTTCTTACATTCAGATGTGGAGAAATGTATCACTTTCCTGGTTTTTGTGAAGTTGCTATGCAATTTTTATTACTATTTCCATACCCTTTGGATTTTATTACACTGGAGAGATATATCAGAAAATGAAAATCTCTAGCATTGTATGGTGGAAGATAAAGAGATCATAAATCACCTTATTAAAAACTCAATAAAATTAGAATTTTAAATTTTGTTGGATTTATCTATTTCCTTCCCTCAACAATGTTGTTTCTTCCTAAAGTAGGCTAAGAGAATAAATCCTATGACTCTTTATTTAAGACATGCAAAGGTGTTCTAAATTCAAAAGGAATGCTCAACTAATATTATTAAGTCATCAAAACTTGTATAAAACTGTATAAAATTAGGACTTTGCTACATAACAGTAAAATGTGGCATATTTTCCAAATACCTTTCAATTACTCAACACATATAAAATAACTGTTAAATGTGTCAGATCAATTGAAGCAAAAGAAACTCTAGAGAAAATGTTTCTTTAAACTATCCATAGAAATAGACAGGTTACACTTAGAAGATTATGATAGACTGGCTGACCTTAAAAGATTCTGATAGATGGGTTACACTTAAAAGATTCTGGTCTTATCTGAATGAAGGCTTTGAAGCCACGGCCTATAGTAACCTATTTTCTGGCTGTAGAGTATAAATGCTGATGATAATTAACTTATATTCAGCAAGTGCTAAGTAATTATAGTACTTTAGTTAAAGACTCAAAGGAATGTCCTTCTTCCACCCTCTAATTTAAGAAAGCTATTTGAGACCATCACAATTCAAATTTGTATGATACCGTAATTGCGGGATCTAAAATCCCTAATTATTCATACTGCTAAAATTATTATAAGGCTTCAAGAACAGAGTGATGAAAAACGCACCAATTTCTTATGGCTAAGACTTTATGCTCACTAATGGAGTTCTTTTCTGGGCCTGCAAAAGCTGTTGGTGTGGAATTCATTTGTCAACAAATTTTCCAGATTGGCACAAAAAAAAACTAATTTAAAAAAACTATTTTAATATCTTATCTTAACCACTTGAAGGATAACATGACTGTGTGTTTTCTAGCAACAGATCTGCAAATACGGACAGCCCACTTATGGGGCACATTTACTTTCAGGGTCACCGAAGTTCACATAAAGTGCATGGTCTGACTATAATGCACTGTGCCACGATTCACTAACATCTTGCACCCGAAGTCATGAATGTGTTGCTTCCCCGCTCAGGTCTGACAGAGTTCACCATCTTTTTAGAGGTGCATTTAAGTGCTTGGACTTGCAACACAATTTGAAAGTTAAATCCCAAGCTTAGTCCGAATCAGCCGAACTGTCCGACGGCACGCCCCCTATTCTGTGTTGCTTGTGACACTTAGTAAATGAGCCTCAATGTTCATGAGCATTAAGTACACTTCCTGTGCCTACATATCGTAGTACTATGCCTCTATATTCCAACATATTGAATATTTTATTTGACAAATACATTTTATTAAAATCCCTTGGGACCAAGATGGATTTTAAAATCTGCCGTGTTACTATAAGTGGTTATAACTTAGGAAGGCTGTAACATATTCAGGGGATTTTTAGAATGTTTTGTCATGACACATTGTTCTTTTGCATTTAGTTATGAATTTTTAGTTTAGTTTAAAAAAATTCTCAGTTTTCAAAGTTCTAAATTCTCTGCTTTGTAGGCAGATATTCATAGCGCCAAATAACTTCAGAGTTAACATTTTCTGAATGTCTGCTTTTGTTTATAATTTTGAGTGCAATTTTTCACTGTATATGTAAAATTGGGTTATCTAGAGTCAGGGTGGACACCACAATTACAGAAGAAATAAAAATGAGATATCGATCTTAAACTACAAAATCAAGACAGTTTCGAAATTTTTTCCGTGCATTATATTTGGCCAAAAATGTATTTAAACCACAAAAATTTGGATATGAACCCCAAAACTTCAACAGAAAGGTGCTTAATTATTTTTATGTATTATACAGAAGCAAGACAATTGGAAAATACACATGTCCACAATTACCACAGCTGGAATTTAGTTTATAAAATATAATTTTGCCACATTCTAGCAAAATACTCTACAAGCTATAAGTGACAACACACCCACTGGGTAGGCCATATAAACACAAAGATCAGACAATCCCTGAAGATACTTAAATCCATTGAAATAAATGAGTTTACACTTTACGCCATATCATAAAGACACTCAGAAAAATGAAATTTATATAAATATGTACACAAAGCCTCTGGATCACTAAATTCCTTATATACAAATATGTCAGAAAAAAACTAAATATGTAATATATATTGCAGCAGTGTGTAAGTATTTAAAACACATCCTGTTGTGTAAGATCGAATTATACTTTGTCATTTTCATAAATACAAGTAAAATTTAAAAGGACTGTATTCCAAGTACCAGCAGTCAATGCAGCTTGCTGCGAGTAGTTATTGTGATTTTTAAAGGAGGTTTCGAACCAAAGCATATACATTGTTATACATAGTGCTGTGCCTGAGGTGGCAGATTTAAAAGATACTGAAGAGACGATCACAGTCATGCACTGACCTCTCTTGCCCTTAACTTGGCTTAACACAATGTATCCGTTTTGCCCAAAATGTTCCTTTAAACTATAAACAAAGCGGAAAGAAAGTGCTAGACTGCTAAATGATCTCAGCAAGCAAAAGAATAAAAGTAAAGATGTGCAAACATTCTGTTTTCAAGCCAATACTGTAAAAACTGTATATATAGTAATACAAAAGTATAGTAAAAAAATTATCATGCATATAGTTTATAATTAAAAGCTAGAATTATAGGGGTGCCGATTTCAGGAATATACAGTAGGTACGAAAAATATTCAGACCCCTTTAGCTTTCCACTCTTTGTTTTAAAAAAACTGAGAGATCACATGTTCATAAGTATTTTGACCCTTTGCTGTGACACTCATTTTAACCCACATGATGTCCTTTTCCTTCTGATCCTCCTTAATATTGTTCTAATCTAATCCTTCCCTGGAGTCCAGCTATGTTTAATGAAACTGATTGAACTTGATTAGGAAATGAACACACTTCTCTATACAAGACCTCACAGCTTACATTGCATGTCAGAGCACATGAGTATCATGAGGTCTAAGAAATTGCCCAAGGTGCTCAGAGATAGAATTGTGGCAAGGCACAGATCTTGTTACAAAAGAATTTATGCAGCACTCAAGATTCCTAAAAGAACAGTGGTCTCCGTAATACTTAAATGCGAGAAGTTTGGGATGACCAAAACTCTTCCTCGACCAATCGTAAGAGAAGAACCTTGGTGAGAGAGGTAAAGAAGAACTCCAAGATCACTATGGCTGAGCTCCAGAGATGCAGTTGGGAGATAAAAGAAAGTTCCACAAAGTCAACTATCACTGCAACCCTCCACTAGTCGGGGCTTTATGACAGAGTGTGAGGACAAAAAGCTTCTCCTCAGTGCAAGTCATTAGACAGCATGCATACATACAAAAAAACATGAAGGACTCACAGCCTATGAGAAATACAATTCTCTAGTCTGATGAGACAAGGATTGAACTTTTTAATGTAAATTCTAAGCAGTATGTGTGGAGAAAACCACACATGGTGGTGGCAGCATCATGCTATGGGGGTGGCAGCATCATGCTATGGGGGTGGCAGCATCATGCTATGGGGGTGTGTGTATTCCTGCTGCAGGAACGGGACAACTAGTTAAAAATAAAGGATGAATGCGGCCAAGTACAGAGATAGCTAATGCCCATTCCTTCAGGATTATTGAACGGGCATTCATTCCTACATTAACGAGTGTCTGAATCTTCCTGGTGTCTGCTCCCCGAAGATGTGTCTTCTGGGCCTGGTAGGGGACATTTCTTAGGCTAAATTTGAGAGGGTTTTGTTCAGACTGCTAATGTTGTATGGCAGGAAAGTTATCTTGCTGAATTGGAAGCCTCCTAAGCTCCCCACGTTAGCCAAATGGATCTCGCTGATAAATACGGAACTTTCGATTTATAAACTCGCTTACACGGCTAGAGGTATTACAGATCATTTCTCTTTGATCTGGGATATGTGAGTGACTGCCCAGATTGCTTCGGGAGGGGAGGAGGAATATCTCCGTCTGTATGAGGTGTGAATGGTTGGGTGAATGGTGCTCTCCACCTTGGGGAGGGGTGCCTCTTATGCGGCAACCATTTCTCGTTTGTTGCTTCACTGGCTGGTGCAATTGTCTCATACTGATAACCTAATTTGCATGATTGTACCTTGTAATTCCCTGAGACAGATGTTTGCCTTTGTGTATTCTTAAAAAATTAAAATAAAGCCTTTTTAAAAAAAAAAAAGTACAGACATATCCTGGATGAAAACCTCTTCCTGAGTGCTGTGGACCTCAGACTGGGCCAATGGTTCACCTTCCATACACACAAAGCACACAGACAAAATAACAAATCAGTGGCTTCAGAACAACTCAGTCACCATTCTGTCTAGCTCTGTCCAGCCAGAGCCCTGGACCTAAACCCAATTGAGCATCTTTAGAGAGACTTGAAAATGGCTTCCACCAACATTCACAATCCAACCTCAGGAAACTGGCGAGGATCTGCAAGGAAAAATGACAGATAACACACAAATCCAGGTGTGAAAAATTTGTAGGAAAAAAGAAATGGTATAAACATTTCAGAGATGCCGTATGTAGATCACGCAGAGGCAAAAAGATCCAAGATGAAGGAACATATGACAAAATGGATGACTCCAGCATTGATGCAAAAAAAAAAAGTGAATGGGAAATAATATTAGTTGTTTTAACGAGCCACAGCTCTTCCTCCTCCAAGTGCACATGGCTTTTAATGTGTTTCTTTAAATGTAAGATTTCATGTTTTTACCATTCATTTTTAACCCGAAGCCACTTTTCACCTTCCTGACATGGCCCATTTTTTCAAATCTGCCCTTTAAAACGCTTTTACATATCCAAGTGATTTTAAAATTGTTTTCTCGTGACACTTTGTACTTCATGTTAGCTGAAAAATGTTGGTGATATGTTTTACATTTATTTATGAGAAAATCAGATATTTGGTGAAAATTTGGAAAATTCTCGATTTTCAAACTTCAAAATGTTCTACTTTTTCCACACATAGTCATAACAGCAAAAAATCGGAATAACTAACATTCACCGAATGTCTACTTTATGTGGACATGGTTTTTTATGCATGCTCTTATTTTTGTAGGATGTTATGGGCCTTTGAACGTTAGGTGCGATTTTTCACATTTTCATAAAAAATGCAAAATACTGCTATTGAGGGACATGCTTAGGTTTCAAGTCACTTTGAAAGGCCTAAATAAAAGTAAAACCCCATAAATTGCCCCATTATAGAAAATACACCCCTCAACGTATGTAAAACAACTTTTATTAAGTTTGTTAACCCTTCAATTGTTTTACAGGGGTTAAAACAAAATCAGATACAATTTTGAAAATACATTTTTTTGACTAAATTAATGTGTTTTTCAAAAAATGTACAAATTCTCCGTGGATAAAATACCAAAATGCTCCACAAAATTTGATACCCAATCCCTCCCACGTATAAATATACCCCATATGTGGTGGTAACCTGCTGTATGGGCACACGCCAGAGCATCGTAGGGAAGCTGCACCATTCAGAGCAGACTATGCATTGTCACTTTTTATTGGCTATACAATCTTTTTTTTGGCAATTTGGACATATAAGGGCTTATTTTTTTGCGACATGAGATGCACTTTACAAATATTTCATTTTAGTGGGTCATTAGCTTATTGCTGAGATTTTATTAACTCTTGAATGTATGGGTGAAAAGAAAATTGTCCATTTTGGTTTCCTTTCTTTTTGTATTTTTCGGGGGTCGTACACCATACACTAAAAGTACTATATTGTCTTTATTCCACAGATCACTACAACTATGGTGATACCTCATTTATATAGTTTGTCATTTATTTTTACAATTTTACTGGAAAAAAAATAATAAAGAGGAAATCTCACTTGTTTTTGCATCGCCATCTTTTCGGAGATGTAACTTTAATATTTTTTGGTTGACAGAGCTAGTTTATGGCTTATTTTTCATGTGTTGAGTTGTTCTTTCAATTGGTAACATTTTGGGGCACCTTACTTTTTTTGATCACTTTTTAGAACATTTTTGTAAAGAGATTTTCTGAAAAATGTACATTTTTGGCGAGTTTTTCGTGTTTTTACGGCGTTCACCGAGCAGGCCCAATAATGTTTCTGAGTTATTTTACTGATTGTTATGGATGCGGTGATACCAAATATGTGGGTTTTTTATGTTTTTGTGGGCTTTTTTTACTTTATTACATGTGTATAGGGAATGTTTGTGTTTTGGGGACTTTAACTTTATTTAATTAATTCTTTTTATTAAAAATGTTTTTATTCAATGTTTTTAACAGTTTTTATTCACTTTTACAGGTTAGCTGTAATCCACTGATCGCTTGTTCAAGCTATTCTTCACCTTACACATTGTAATATAGATGTATTATACTGTGTAATGTAACACATTGAGCAGAAGGCAGGACCCGGTTCCAGGAAGAGGATCACGCAGCCCAGGGTACTGGCAGTCCCAGGGTACTGGCAGTCCCGGGGCTGCGATCGGAACCACGGACCAACCCCCCCCCCGGTAAGCACAGAGGGGGTCCCATTCACCCGCGATGCAGTACTATTACGTCAAATGTCGGGAAGGGGTTAATATTTTTTGCATCAATGTGAAAAACTTGTAGCATCATTCTCCAGAAGAGTCATGGCTGTATGAGCTCAAAAGCTGCTTCTACTCAATACTAAGCAAAGGGGCTGAATGGTTTTGTCCATATAATATTTCAGTTTTTTTGTTTAATTAGCAAAAATATCAAGATAGGTTCAGAGTGTACATTAATGACCAATTGTTTCTTACCAATTGGCTGCAATGAAACAAAGAGTGATAAATTTAAAAAATACTTTCTATACATACTGTAACTACCAAAATTACTGCTATTGGGCACATTATATAGTATGTGTGACATGTGTATATCTCTGGTATGTATATGTACAGTATTTTTACTATCATTAGTAACATACTACTCATGTCAGCACATTTTCAGGCCCATTTGAAGTTTACTAATGACTAATTGACTAATGACTAATGACCATATGGAGGAGACATGAAAGGTCATGTGGTCAAATGATGAATAAAACTTTTTGGTATCTCCACTAACTTCACTCACTGGGTTTGGAGGAAGAAGGAGGATAAGTATAACCCCAAGAACACACCAAAACTGTGAAGCATTGGGATGGAAATCTCATTTTTTGGGTGTGCATTTCTACAGAGGGGACAGGACGACTGCACCGTATTGAGGGGTGTCTGTATGTGCTCATGTTTCACAAGATTATGGCCAACAATCTCTTTCTCAGTTAGGACATGGCTGGATTTTCCAGCATGAAAATGACCACAACCACACAGCCAGGACAACTAAGAAGTGTCTCCGTAAGAAGCATTTCAAGGTCCTGGAGTGGACTAACTAGTCTCAAGACTTGAACCCAACTTTTGGCGGGAGATGAAACTCAATGTTGCGCAGCAACAGCCCCAAAACCTGAAATGTCAATATAGCTAATCAAAGCCATTTTGAATTAATCTAACCTTCAATCTGAATACTTTAGCATTTCTTAGCAATGACTATGAGCCTTTTAAAGGGCTGACTATAAGGTAATGAATAGATGGCACTAGAGAGTGTTATTCTGCATGAGCTACACTTTCTAAACTTATGTTGACATCATTCATATTTTTAATCTTTTTTCTTGATCTGAAATGACATGGATAAGCCATAGGTAGGGATGATTATTGTGTTAAATGTGTGTAATTTCTTGCACATAAACATGCTGTGGATAAAAATACAGTCATAAGCTTTCACACTGCGCTTCCCTCACTGCTAGAAATATTTTTTTACCTTGTAAGAATAGATTGGTTAGAGGCACTGTTCCTTCTATTGTGGAGAAAAGGAAATGATAGTGATAAAAATTTAATTTGGAAAGAAGATTTTGCAGATTGTGAATTCAGCTCTTCAGGTTGCAGCGCTCATTAGATTGATCATTTATGTTTGCCCAGCCTACAGCAAAGGTTGGAGGGAAAAGGGTTCCTGAGTTTTCTATACAACAAAAATAAAATGTAATAAAAGGAACTTTGACAAGTAGGGAAAATGACAATGGGATAGATGATGGATAGATAGATTCATAGGGGGTTATTTATCGTGCATCGGCGTATGGTAGCCCTACCAAGCATCGGGCGCAGCAGGATACATCAAGAGGCCCCAGCCTCTTGATGCATCTGGTGGGGACCTGCGCAGCAATTATTTCTAGATCAGGCTTGACAAAGGCTTCATGTAGAAGCTGAAATGTTGTGATATATTTGGAATAAATCCACTTGTTTTTTCATTCACTACATGGAGAGCTTCTGAATTCTTTGTATCTACATCGGGCCCTGGATATATAGACAGAAGATAGTTGATAAGCATCTTCACCTGGGCATTCAACCAAGGGATATTCAAATAGCAATACATCCTCTGCCCACAAAAGTCCACTTGCAGGAGGCCCCTTTACAGAGGACCCTGGGCAAATGCCAGTGTTCTGTCCCTGCCTATAACACAAGTGTCAGAAGTGTCTTTGTGAGTATATCTGGAAATGTTGCATTGTCCTGAAGTAGGCTTTCCAAAATCTAAGCACTGTATTGCATCATTCTGTCCTGCTGAATTTCATCTTTCTTATCAAGGCTAATTAAATCGAAGAAAGTCTTTCTTTGTTCTATTGATTCCACAGGATAGAACCAAGGAGATGAATATATTATCAAAGTCGATTCTTAAGCAACTAGCCAAAATCTAAGTTAAAGTAGTTAATCCCTTATTGATTCCTTTTTTCTGTTGTAATATATACATTATGAGATATAGTGGCCCCTTCTTTAGAACATTATCTGTAGTGTATAATATTAATAGTCTCATTACAATTTCAGATACATTTAATGGGCTATACTCTCAAATGCACTGTATTTGTCACCATTAACGCTTTAAAAACATAATGGATGTTTCATTTAAAGGGACTGTTGGCAGAACATTAAAGATGTGCAAAAAAGTTCTCATTTTTCATGGCCTAAAGTTGAATATACAATTATTCTTTAAAATACTTTTACTAATGGAATTGCTGCCTTTGTAATGAAGTTTTGGAACATTTCTATAATAAAGCAGTAAAGTCTGAAAAAGAATCTGTCACATTACATGTGCATAAGGTTAAAAAGCACATACTGTAAGTTGCAATTTGAAATATCTTTACACACTTTTATTGTCATCTTTCTTTTCTTATTATCACATACTTGGTGTAAAACTTTTATGTGGCACACAATTGTGGCCTCTCTAGTTGTAATGGTAGATACTTAGGGATAAAAATGAACACTGGACAACTTATTTCTATGAAGTTCTTTGAAAGTTTTTTAAATCACACTTTAAGCATGCATCTCCATGTGTGTCACTAGTGTGCAGGTTATTGTACTTATACATACTTGTACATATATTGTATATAAATACTAGCTGTAGATCCTGGAGCTGCCCGGTATAGGAAATTAATTTTAGAGACTGTCTCTGACTGTCTCTTTCAGTGACCGTCACTGACTGTCTCCATCTCTGACCTTCTTGGTCTCTGGCCATCTCTGAGTGACTGTCTCTGACCGTCTCTGTCTGTGACCATCTCTTTCAGTGACCATCTCTTTCAGTGACTGTCTCAGTGTCCATCTCTTCAGTGACTGTCTCTGACCATCTCTTTCAAAGACTGTCACTGACTGTCTCTGAGCATTTCTAAGTGACTCTCTGTCACTGACTGTCTCTTTCAGTGACTGACACTGACCATCTCTGACCTTCTCTGTCTTTGACCATCTCTGAGTTACTGTCTCTCAAAGTCTCTTAAAGTGATTGTCACTGACCGTCTCTTTCAGTGACTGTCACTTACCTACTCTTAGTCACTGTCTCTGACAGTATCTTTCAGTCATTGTCTCTCTCTCTCTCTTTTTTTTTAATGAGGAGATTTATCAGAAGTGTCTTAGAGCAGAACTCAGAGCTCAAGTTTCATTTGGTTTCCATGGGCAACTGAAACAGTTTTACCTGAGACATTTCTGATAAATATCCCCCTTTCTCTCTATCCATGTTACCTCACACATTAGCTGTCTTATACTCATTGCCTACAGTAACCAATTAAAACTTAGAGCTCATATTAATGACCTGGGACAGAATTGCAACCAATCAAGGCTCAGCTTCTACCTGTCACATCAGCAGCAATGGCTCCTGTATATGGTGGTTAATAAGTGTATTTTGAAAAGCTTCGGGTGAACATTTCGGCTCATCATCTATAGCTAAGGATCGATCCCTATAATCGAGAGAGAAGAATCGTTCCACCTTTCGATTTTCTCTGCTGGCAGAGAAATCTATTGCCGGAGAACCCCACAGACTGGTTATCATGTTGAAGACTGTTCTGTTGAAAGCCCATTCCCCTTGGCGAATAATTCTGCAACTTAAAAAATCTGCCTGAAAATTTTCCGAACCCTTTATGTAAATTGCATTTAAAGATTCTAGGTGTGTTTCTGCCAACCGAATAATCTGAGAAACAATCGCCATAAGGTGTTGACCCCTTGTGCCACCTTGTTTGTTTATGTAGGCTGTTGCTGTGGTGTTGTAATCCCTTTAGGATGGCCAACAATTATTTCCCGTTGCAGGAAAGCTCAACCTCCTGAGGGTCCCAGCAGCCTTAAAATGTCTTGCCCTCCATGTGAGCACCCCATCCCCAGGGGCTGGTGTCTGTTGTGATAACTTTATCTGAATTTAACACCCAGGGGAGACTTATTCTCAATTTTTGAGGTATCAACCACCAGTTTAGGGATTTTTGCACGACCACAAGGATTTCTATTACCATGTGTAGGAAGGCTGTAATTTCGGAAGCACTCTTGAATGAAACTGTGCCCAAGATACCGCTGCAATGGTAGCTACCAAACATCCTAGAAGGGACATAGACCCCCTGATAGAAATTTGGGGAGGGGATTTTTACCTGGTTATGCTTCCCGTTACCTTTTCCTGTTTCTACAGCGGAAGAAACAACTTTTGGCATTTGGAACCTACAGGAGTAAACCCACAGGAAAACTTTTTGAAGGCTAGGGGCTGTGCATGACTTTTTCACATTTATGATCCACCCAAGGTACTCTGCAAACCTTGACAACCTGGTCCTTTACCGATTGTTCTGAGGAACCCACCAAGAGGAAGTCATCTAAGTATAAAAAGGCCCTGATCTATCCTTATAATGCCTGCCATTTCTGAGACAATCTTGGTACTTGGTACTCAATACTCTTGGCGCTATAGCTATACCGAAAGGGAGTGCTCTGTATTGCGAATGTCCTATCAGAACCACAAATCTTAAGTATTTCTGGTATTCTGGATGAATAACTACATGATAGTAATTGTCTGTAAGGTCTATAGATGCCATAAAACATACCGGGAATAACAGATTTACTGCAGAATTCCACATTGGAATTTTGAAGCTTGGCCGCCGTAGGTGTTTGTTTAAAGCTTTTAAAATGTATTATTGTTCTTAAGGCCCCACTGGGTTTATTTATCCAAAAGAGAGTCAAATAAAAATACTTGACCTTCTTCCCCTGTTGTGACTTGACACAATACCTTCTTGGAAAGGAGCGTAGCAATTTCTGACACCCCAATGGAACATTTGTAACATTGAACTTCTGAAGAGGGGGATTTATGAAGTCCAGAACTACCCAGTGTAGGATGGACCTCAGGATACTTTCGCTGTTTGATATCTGTTTCCAGGCATGAAAGAAGTGGGATAGTCTTCCTCCTACCTGGGACCTCACGTCATTGTGGACAGGGATGGGTTTGTTTGGGCTGTTCTTTATGTCGATTAAACAGGAAATCTCTATTTTTCTGAGCCTAGAATCTTTGTCTCTTCTCTGGAACCTTGTTCTCTGAAAGGCCCGAAAGGATGTGGATGTGTAGGGTGCATAAGAGGAAGGGAAACCTTTTTTTCTGTATCCCGCCTTTTCCAGCAGGTCATCTAAGATGAGACCAAAGAGACAGTTAACATCACAAGGAATACAACAAAGTATACTCCTAGAGGCTATGTCTCCAGACTAGTTTTTAAGCCACAGGACCCTCCTTGCCGAGTTTGACAAAGAGGCTGGCCTAGCTGAAAGTCTTAAAGTATCAACGGAGGCATCTGCCAAGAATGCCGCACCCTTTTGAATGTTAGCCACAGAAGTATTTAGAACTTCCCTGGGTACCTTATTCGGTATGTCTCCCCCAAGCTGGTTTAACCACAGTAAAACTGAGCAGGCCACACAAGCTGCTGCCACTGCTGGTTTAAGGGCAGCTGTAGCGGACTCCCAGGTCTTCTTTAGAAACCCTTTGGCTTTCCTATTCATGGGGTCCTTTAAGGAACTTATGTCTTCAAAGGGCAGGGAAGAACCATGGAACATTTTTGTAATAGAGGCATCAATTTTTGGTGGAGGAGCCGAAGAGGATGTGGGATTTTTTTCAAAAGGATATTTGCTTTTAACCGCCCTGGGAATAATTTGTAAGGGTTTTGCCATTCTTTGGAAATTAAAGCTGAAATGGTACTGTGAATCGTGAATGTAGGCCTTTTCTTTTCTGCCAACCCCTCAAACATAATGTTCTAGGCAGATTTGCGTTCTTTTTAATCCTCATGTCCATGGTGAATCTAACCATTCTTAGTGAATGATCCATGTCCTCAATTACAAATAAGGGGCTTCCCATCAGCTCTTCCTTCTGTCTCGTCCCTTATTATTCCCTCCTCCTCTGAATTTGGAAGTTCCTCCCTTGTCTAGTGACCACAGAGGTAGGTCCTGGGAGGTCTCAATCCACTAACACCAGTCTTGGATCAAGAGTGTTTGTAACCGTCACCTGAACCTCTTCTCTAATCATGGATTGGAGAGACTCCAGCCATGAGGAGGATTTCTCTGTAATTATTTTTCCAATACATGATGCACAGGTATTTTTTTCATAATTTGATGGTAACTTTCTACCACAAATTCTACACTCTCTGTGGTGTTTTTAGTGTTTTTTAGGAACCTCTTCTCCCTAAAAGTATTATAAGATAACCATCAGGATACAAGTGAGAATAACACCATAAGAAAAACTCACCACTCTTCAGTTGCCAGAGTTGGGGTTCTTAGAGGCTCAGGAGCTTCATGCCTATTTGCCATCTTCTTGGCCAGCACTGAAAGCACCAGCCCTTCACGTTGCCTGGCCTCCTTTTGTATGCTTAAGCCATGCCCCTCTTCGCCACTCGCGGCATGGGGAAAACTATAAATATAAATAAATATAAAAACTATTCTCTCTCTCTCTCTCTCTCTCTCTCTCTCTCTCTATATATATATATATATATATATATATATATATATATATATAAAATTATATACAGTGTATTTCCCAGAAGGAGGGCTAATACTCCTGGGCCTCTCCTGGATCCAGCAGCGGAGAACCCTGCCGCATCGCTAAGTGAATCAGAGATGCTCCCTGTTTACTTCTAGTCGTGGCTCTGGCCATCAAGCGTATGCGCGCCAAGGGAATCTCGCTTCGTCACTTGCTCTCCTCGTCAACCAGCGTGAGGCACGCATCCAAAAAGAGGAGATCGGTCATTGTGAGGTAGTGAGGAGGAGGCAGCCATGTCGAGGAGGCGGTCGTGTGCGACCCTCGTGATGTGTCGTGACAGAAGTCGCTGCTCACTGTGAGTCCTGCATCGGTCTGTGCTGCCAGCCTCAAAGATACTGACGGACCCACCAACTAGCGGTCCGATACCTAAAAAATAAGAAAAAAAGATGACATTCCAACCAGAAGTTGGGGGCGGGTCCCTCTCTCTGGTTGGTGCCGTCGTGGTGCTGGGAAAACACTATGCTCATCAACGAGTGTACATTAATGAGCAAAAAAACTTTAATGTTACCAATTGGCAGCAATGAAACAAAGACTACTATCTACTTTCTGTACCCACTGTAGATTTTAAAGTCTGATATGTTGATATGTTTTTCTACATGGATGGCTGAATAAAACTAGGGTAACTTTGGCGTTTGTCCACATCCCTCACCATTAACATTTACTATTGTATGCAGAGACTTTTCTTGGCCACTGAGATGTAAGAAGGGGATTTCTGCTCCATCCTGTCATTTGACATGGTAAAGGCGTTTGATAGGGTGGAGTTTCCTCTGGAGGGTGAAGACAAAATCTGGAATAGTAACCAACTTCAACACATATGTGAAATGTATGTATGATGGGTTCATGACCAGGGCAAGAGTACCCAAGAGGGTTTGTCACCACTCTTGTTCACTCATTGACAGTGATGTTAAGAAGAGAGGCAGCTGTATAGTTTGTGGAAGAATTTGGTGGTTTCTCAGGCCTGGAAATAAATTGGTGGAATTCGATCTTAATGCCAATGGATACTGAGGTTCGAGAATATTTTTCAAGAGACAATATCCTAGCCTTTACAGATCTGTTAAAGTATTTAGGTATACAGGTGTCCAATAGCATAAAGGATTTTCACAGGTTGAATTTCTTACTTCTGATAGAAGTACTATGGAAGAAAGTTTTATGTTGGGGTAAATTGCCATTATCCAATGCAGATAAAATTTGACTAATAAAGATGATTTTGGGGACTTTATCATTTGAAAGCAGGGGGTTTGCTGAGATATTGCAATCATCACATGGGCTTAAGACAGGTAAACAATTAAATTACAGGGATTAACACTATTGAAATGATTAGATTACTATTGAATACTAAGAATATAATATTTGGTGAGAGAACAAATAAATCAAATGAAACACCAACTTGAAAAAAATAGTAATAATAGTAATAATTGGGGGAAAAGTTCATAGGAAAACTATAAAATTCTCATTGAATTGGAATCAGAGTTATTTACTTTAACTTGGTACATATGATTTATTATACTCCAATCTTTATGCACTTGATGAAAATCGGGGAAGACTCTATACCAAATGCAAAAACATAGAGGCAGATTTCTCGCTGTATGGCATTGTCCAATTGTTTTAAAGTTTTAGAAAGATATTTTTGAATATACATCAGAAGTTTTAGATATTACCTTTGTTTTATTGTTTTTATTGTCTATCCTTTTCTAATCAAGAATGAAGAAATATGGGAACGTTGACATTAGAATATTTTATTTGTCTTGCGGTGTGGAAGGGGTGGGGGTGGGGGTAGTATAATGTGGATAACTTATGTTAGAGTTTATTACTGCCACTCGTGTATACTGTGTATATGTAATTATGCAAAACTTTTGTGACTTAATAATACAACTGTTGTATACAGAAGTAAAAATGTTGTTTATTTCTTTTTGACATTTACATAAATTACATAAGGCTGCTAAGAAAGGAGTACACCAATGCTCAGACTAGCAAGGAGAGAATGGAACAAAATCACACTTATGACACGAGCACAGATGTTACAGCAAATTTATTAATCTGTTTACAACAGTACCGTATATACTCGAGTATAAGCCGAGACCCCTAATTTTACCACCCATAACTGGGAAAAACTACTGACTCGAGTATAAGCCGAGGGTGGGAAATGCATTGGTCAACCCCCCCCCAGTAGTATACAGCCTGCCAGCCCCCAGTAGTATACAGCCTAGCAGCCCCTAGTAGTATACAGCCTGCCAGCCCCCCTGTAGTATACAGCAGCTCCTGTAGTATACAGCCTGCCAGCCCCCATGTGGTATACAGCAGCCCCTTGTAGTATACAGCCTGCCAGCCCCCTAGTAGTATACAGCAGCCGCTAGTAGCATACAGCCTGCCAGCCACCATGTAGTATACAGCAGCCCCTAGTAGTATACAGCCTGCCAGCCCCCATGTAGTATACAGCAGCTCCTGTAGTATACAGCCTGCCAGCCTCCATGTGGTATACAGCAGCCCCTAGTAGTATACAGCCTGCCAGCCCCTAGTAGTATACAGCAGCCGCTAGTAGTATACAGCCTGCCAGCCACCATGTAGCATACAGCAGCCCCTAGTAATATACAGCAGCCCCTAGTAGTATACATCAAGCCCCTAGAAGTCTACAGCAAGCCCCTAGTAGTATACAGCAAGCCCCTAAGTATACACCGCCTCTAGTAGTATAGAGTGCCCCAAGTGAGTATACAGCAAGCCCTAGTAGTATACAGCCTGCCAGCCCCTAGTGTATACAGCAACCGCTAGTAGTATAATCAAGCCCCTGAAGTACAACAAGCAAGCCCCTAGTAGTATCCAGCAAGGCCCTAGTAGTATACAGCCGCCCCTAGTAGTATACAGCCGCCCCTAGTAGTATAGAGACCGCCCCTAGTAGTATACAGCAAGCCCTTAGTAGTATACAGCAGCCCCCTAGTAGTATAACAGCCAGCCCCTAGTAGTATACAGCCTGCCCCCACAGCCCTTAAAAAAATAAACTTACATACTCACCCTCCAATGTCAGCGCGGCTCCTCGATGTGTCAGCGCGGCTCCCCGATGTCAGCGTGTTTGTCTTGGTGCCAGCCACCATGTAGCATACAGCAGCCCCTAGTAATAACAGCAGCCCCTAGTAGTATACATCAAGCCCCTAGAAGTCTACAGCAAGCCCCTAGTAGTATACAGCCGCCCTAGTGTATACAGCCGCCCCTAGTAGTATACAGCCGCCCCTAGAAGTATAACAGCCGCCCCTAGAAGTATACAGCAAGCCCCTAGTAGTATACACCCCCGTAGTATATAAGCAGCCCTAGTAGTATACAGCCTGCCCCCACAGCCCTTAAAAAAAAACTTACATACTCACCCTCCAATGTCAGCGCGGCTCCCCGATGTCACGTGGGGTCCCCGATGTCAGCGTGTTTTCGTCTTCTTTCTTCTCCGGGCTCCTTCTCTTCTTCTTTCTTCCAGCATGGACGCGCATGTTTTTCCAGAGGCGCATACTATGACGCGGCCGCTGCTGAGTCATAGTATGCGGGGGCCATGAAGAAAACATAGCCGCGTCCATGCCAGAAGAAAGAAGAGAGAAGAAAAGAAACGAAGACGGAACCCACTGACATCAGGGACATCGGGAAGCGCGCTGACATCGGAGGGTGAGTATATAAGTTTATTTTTTTTAAGCCGAGGAGACGTTTTTCAGCATATTTTTTGTGCTGAAAAACTCTGCTTATCATGAGAATATAGAGTAATTGCACAAACAAAAATTGTCTGACCAAATTTATCAATTCCTTAGGCTACTTTCTGACACTTTTACATTTTGTGTATCCAAGAAAATGATGCTATTTTGTCAGATGTTTGGGGCAATTTTCTAGCATAAAGTACGCCAACTAATGGAAGGTGCTTTGCATGGACTAGACGGTCTTATACACAATGGCATACTTAACATCCAGCATAACATACTTTTTAGAAACCTGACACAGTATAGGCTACATTCACAAGAATGTGTTATTCTCTAGTCCTGCATTTACCTGCTGTATGAATCCGTATATATACGCCATGTGCACGTATGGAACCATATCTGTATAAAATATGGTGAGCTGGCAAATGATGGATGGCGGACTATTGGCTGGCTTACATAATGCCTCTCAGTTTTGGAACTTCACGATATATGGGGATCGGACGCAAATACATGAGAAAATACGACATGCTCTATATTTTTATTGGCTGAAAAACTGTACAGTACGGTGAACAATAAAGCCATTCAATGGAAGGCTGTATGCCTATTGAAAAGAATGGGGATGTATGGTTTACGCCGTTTGTCCATGTTCGTGTAAATGTAGCTAGACTGACTAGTGTCAGTCTTAGTATCAGTGGTGCACCTTACAACACTTTTTGCATTACCTGAGACCTAAAGACAGGGTTAACTGTATTGCCCATTGGTACTCAATTGCAATGATGGAAGTAGCGCAAGACAGAGATTTCCTTTCTCCTATCATATCCAGTCAGATTGATGTGCATAGGTTTCTGTTGTTTATTTAAAAGGTTTTAAAACACCTTGATATAAATGATTTTATTCCTTTGTTTTCTGTTTTTATTAGCAATATTGTAGAGTAGAAATAACAAGGTACAACAACAAACGGACTTTTCCTAGTCACAATTTTCACATTCTTACATTAAATGCATTGTTTAGCTTGGAAGAACTATTCGGTAAAATTTTAATGTGTATACTGATATTAATAGCTATGGAGAACAATAGGCAGCATCTACTGTCAGAAACTGCAACGTTGCTTCAGCATGTGTTGAAATACGAGATAACTATATATGATGCAGAAAGAGAATCTTGGATTTTTCTCAGGCTCCAGAGATAATGACTGAGTATTCCACAATGTACATGCCTAGAATGTTAGAGCAATAATGGCAGAATATTCCTTATGAGTGTAGCAGGGTCACACTTCCCTCTGGCAGCTCTAACAAAGAATTCCTATACCATATTTTCATGGGTTTATTAAACAAATATACTAAATATGTATTCGCCCTGAAAAGTTATAGTATCTATAGCTGTAGAGTGGTGGAATGATGGAAATAACCATCTTTCAATAGATTTAATATACTTTTCATTGTGCATACTGTAGAAGAAAATGAGGTTATGGGCCACTTCCTTGATTATTATCTTTTGAATTGCCCAGTAGAAGATATGCAGAGAAATAGATGAGTAAAATGTTTATATGGTAGTGACAAAATGATACTACAATGGAAAATAGTGACTCTTTAGTGCATCATCTCCATAAATGTTTATAATTTAATCACAAATTTAAATAATCTCAAGTTTTCTTTAAATGGTTTAAATCCATTTATATTTTATATCTAGTGTGTGTGATGAAATATGTGTAATTAGGTGGTTACTTGACACAAAATGATTCAAGGGAAACTGTATTTTATCTGTTGATAACCCTGTATATGGCCACGGTCACACGTACTGCTAGCCATAACGCGACGCTAGCGCACAGGGGAGGTCCTCGGCCCGAACGCACATGCGTTTCCAGGGAAGCTGATAAGCCGATCGCATGCGTTTCTCTGGAAATGCATGTGCGTTCGGGCCGAGGACCGCCCCATGTGTGCTAGTGTAGTGTTATGAACAGACGCCTAGTGGTACGTGTGACCGCGGCCTATCAGTAGTCACCAAACTCCAGGGTGTGGCCAAAGACTAGCCCTGTTACAACTGGGCAAAGGCCTAAGAACTCACTGCTCCCGTTCCCACACAGCAGCAGTAATATTCTCAACTCTGTTGCAGCCATCAGGCGAGATGTAGCATCACACATGCCGATGGCTTCAGAGCTGTGCCCAGAGCAGGGAAAATGACTGCTTTAAGAGAATGGGGCACATTTACTTACCCGCTCCTGTCACGATCCTGCGGCGCGTTGTCCGACGAGGATACTGGTCTGCACTAAGGTCGTGCACCCAATATCCAGCAGGTGTCGCTGCTACACCAACCTTCTTCTTCCTGGTGCATGTAAGTGCTGATCTTGCGACACAATTCTTTTTTTAAATTCTGCGGTTTGTCCTAATCCGCTTGGGTTGTCGACGACCATGCCCCCTGATTTCTGTTGCAGCGCCGATGCACCACAATCCGATCGCGTACGCCAAAACCTGGGGCAATTCAGCGCAAATCAGAAATATTCGGGAAAACCCGCTGGAATCCCGGATGCAGGACCGTTAGTAAATGTGCCCCATATAAGAATATATTATTTTTACCACATTAACTGGAAGGGGGGGGGGGGCATAAAAAGGGCATTACACCTGGGGTTCTGCAGGAAAGGGGGTATACTATGTGGATTCTACCATAAGGGGCATTCTCAGGGCCGGATTAAGGATGGTGGGGGCCCCTGGGCGCAAACTGGTGGGGGCCCTTCCAACAATGTTTTTGGAAGTATATAGCCTGCCAGCCCCCTGTAGTATATACCCTGCCAGCCCCCTGTAGTATATAGCCTGCCAGACCCCTTAGTATATAGCCTGCAGCCCCCTGTAGAATACAGCCACCAGCCTCCTGTAGTATATAGCCTGCAGCCCCCTGTAGAATACAGCCACCAGCCCCTGTAGTATATAGCCTGCCAGTCCCCTGTACAATACAGCCACCAGCCCCTGTAGTATATAGCCTGCCAGTCCCCTGTACAATACAGCCACCAGCCCCTGTAGTATATAGCCTGCCAGTCCCCTGTACAATACAGCCACCAGCCCCTGTAGTATATAGCCTGCCAGTACCCTGTAGAATACAGCCACCAGCCCCCTGTAGTATATAGCCTGCCAGACCCCTTAGTATGTAGCCTGCCGCCCCCTGTAGTATAAAGCCCCCAGTCCCCTGTAGAATTAAGCCGCCAGTCCCCTGTATAAAATGGCCATAAAATAATAAACTTCATACTTACCTCACATTCCCTTCCAGTGATCCCACAATGCTGCAGGCTCTTCCTTGCTCTTCAGGCAGCTGCCGGCCACTGAAAACACAGCTGCTATCGCTGGGGGAGTTCGCCGATGCACTGTTTTGGCAGCAGCATGTAGTGATCGGACGCTGACAGCGTGATGTCATCACTTGCCACCGGTGTCCCATCACAACCTGCTGCCACCAAAACAGTGCATCGGCGAACTCCCCCAGCGATGGCAGCGGTGTCTCACTGACAAAGCTCACATCCTAGACCCCTATGTGCGATGCTGAGGGCCACAGGCCACAGTGCATCGCACACGGAGACAGTCAGCGACTCAGCTGAGCTGAGTTGCTGACTGTCGGAAACTGGTGGGGGCCCCTTAAAAAGTAAAAGTGGTGGGGGCCCCGGGGCTAGAGCCCCAGGAGCCCCTCCTTTAATCCGGCCCTGGGCATTCTAAGTAGGGGGCTATTTAGTAAGGGAGGAATTTAAGTGAGGCAATAGAAAAGCATATAAGTGGGGACTGCAGAATAGTGGCTGTTATACGTGGGGGGTTTAACAGGAAGGGTGGCATTCTTTGTGGGAGACACTAACGAGAGAAGGCCATGCATTATTCAAGGGACATTACACATAATATAATTACTTCAGCGCCTTTGTTTCTAATTTGACTACAGGGATTATACATTTTTTTTTATTTAGTGTGTTCTATATAAACATAATTAAAGAGGGGGGATGTTATAGTTTTGGAAATCAGCAACTCTCATAAGAGACATTTAATTTGAATCATACCTACCTTAATGTAGAATTTTCAATGTAGAATATTCAAGAATTTAAGGAGTTTATTCTTTTGCCCAGGGCCATATGGTTATACCAGACCCTAAGATGACATACTTTTGATGATATACTAGCAAAGACAGGCAAAAGAATACAGCTAGTTTAGTGTAAAGCTATAGAGATTTACCTTTACTGGTGGAATACCTAACACAAACATCAACCTCCGGTGTCATAGAGAGGGCTATCATAGTTTTTATCTGAATCATACAAAAATAAAAACTTTTCTTTTCAATATTGTGGATACATTTTTCATATGTAAAAATTGTTATATATTTTCCATCTACTTGACAAAAGGACATTTCACTGTATTTCTAATTCTAAATATATTTTACTTAGAGAAACTAATACTAAAGTGAAATTAAGTGCACTTGTGAGCCTGGAAAATATTGCATGTTGCAAAGCAATTTGTTTACTTTATTTAATACTTTTATGAATTCTGACATTTTGCTATTTTTTTTAATATAATATAGCTAGCAGCTATGCAATACCTGATGAATTCACACCTAAATAATCAAAACAAAACTTCTGGAATAAAATAAAACATCATATGGCATTCATTTCTTCATACCTGTGTAGAGAGTTGATTACCTATAAAAGCACCGCTGGTTAAGTCATCATCAGAGGGGAATCATCAGACATTTATTTAAACATCAATTTTTTTTTATGCACATGTGGGATTTTGGGGTAACTTAGTGCTAAAGACTTATCTAGGCTCAAACCACCCTTTTCAGTTGTAAGGTGACTTCCAAATTAACTGCTCTAACCAAAATGGCTACTGGTACTGGGATGAGAGCAGAAACCAAGACACACACTCCAGTCTTAGAAAATGCAGACTTACAAGCTTCACTAGCTTGCCGCCGCATATATAAAACGCAGAAAATGATCTGCATATGGGTGTGAAAAGGTTGAAAAAATACTACAATGCTACAGGGGAGCTGAATATACCAGAACTCCCCTTTAAGACATTTTCCCAAATGAACTTATTATTGAAAAAATATAGACTAGGGAGAGAAAGAACAGAATGTTTATACTAATTCTCCTTGTGTTGAGCGCTGTACTTTGTCACAACATGGCCTCAAACAGAGAGCTACGAAAAAAGACAAGGTAAACAATAGTGATTAAAAGTATTTCTAAATAGTTCACACCAAATTATGTTTGAATCATGACATGGCTGGACAGTGGACAACATGACCCCTGAAGGGACAAGATGGGTCCGATTGGAAAAAATGGCGTCCATAGAGAGATATGATATTGCTCACACTTAGCATCAATGATAGAAATCTGGGCCTCATAGATTTCTTTTGTGGTGCTGGTGCCAAAGCAAATAAGTAGGAGCTTTTAGCAATCCAAATAAGGGATTATTCAGCGTAAGGCAATTACAGGAACAAAAATACAAACCCTTTGCGCCTACTTAGGGCACCAGCTCACTTCTTGAATCCTAGCTGCCTTATAGAGGGAGAAACACTGCTGAGATCCTCTGGTTCATTGAGCTCAACCAAGTCCTTTTGAATCCAGTATCTGGGGACAGACCACCTGTATGTCTCCAACTGGTCCAAAGGCACCTCTGATGCAGGACACACAGACACGCCTTGCTGTGAGCTCTCCCTTTGGAGTTGGCCAGGGATGGGAGGTTCAAGGTCCTTTCACCTTGGTTTGACTCTCGCTCTTAGTGCTCTCTAGGTTCACACTCTTACAACATGGTATTAATAAGTTGTCCAATACATAAATTAAGTGTTAATAATCACAATGCTATATATAAAATTAATGCAAGTGCAGGGTCTGGAAAACCCACGTTACTTTCCTCACAGCAATTTGTTTAATTTTATATCTTTGAATTAGGATTGTTTTTTACAAAATAAGAGTAGTAGTCAGTGATATCATATCATGCCTGCGATCTAAGTATAAAAGTAAAAAGGCCTGTTAATGGGGCCCTGATGGGACAGTCACATAGGAAGCTTACACACACACACTCTGACCTGTGCTGGTTACTCTATTGCCCCTTATTACAATGGTACTGATTAACACCCTCACAACATTGTGACGAACATTGATCACATTGGGGCAGATGTTATTAAGCAGTCTGAAGTCAGAATATTTCCAATTGCCATGGCACCAATCACAGCTCCTTTAAATATTTCATGGAATGGTTGAAAGTAAGCTGAGCTGTGATTGGTTGCCATGGGCAAACTGGAAATATTCTGACTTTCAGACTGCTGAATAAATCTGCCCCATTGCCCTTTAAGGGTATAGAAAACACCCACCAGTGTAACCCTTCAATTTAGCCAGCAATGCCAACCGCCATCTTGGCTAGGATTCTTGTGCCCATTAATGTTTTTGGGGAGACAATCCATTCACAATTCATCCATGACATCTTGGGTCTTAAGAGACTTCAGGGACTGTCAATCAACCCAATCTGTAACAGTAAATATGATTATTCTGGTTGTGTACCTCATAGGGGAGAAATTAATAGCACCCAAAGAAGTAGAATAAAAGTGATCAATGAGATATACAGATCCCCAAATGGTAACAATGAAAATTTTTAGCTCATCCTTATAGAAATGACAACTTACCGGCATACATTGAAGTATGAAAAAGTTTATTTTACTAACCCTACGAGGGTGTGAACGTATTATTATTAGACTGTGGCTGAGGGTGTATGGAAGGTCTCACAGGTTTCACCTGCCAATTGGTGCTAATCCTATGATCACCGCAGCGGTAACGAGCCGTGCTGCCATATTGGGCTTAGCTTGACGCTCCCCAAACAAAGGCTGTATGTTTCTGGGCCGTTTTTGTTCCAATAGGATCCTCTTTGTTCCAAGTAAATTCCCATTAACTGCCCTACTGCCAGTATGGCAGTATTTAGGGTATCAATCAGAAACACCTAGGTTATTAAAGCCACACTAGGGGGTACTGAAATAGTTAAAACAAAATAAATAAATCAAAGTTTTTAAAAATTAACATAAAAAAAACAAAAAATGCATCCCCCCCCCCCTGTCTGTAGACACTGATATAAAATTAAACCTGCAATAAATCAAACATGTAAGTATCTCTTACAGTATCTAAAATTGCAACGTATAAAAATTATAAATAACAGTTATTCAGATGTTTAGCTCAAAATGAAAAATAGCACACCAAATATCCAAAATGCCATTTTTAGTCATTTTCACCCAACATCTAAAAAAAGGTAACAAAAAGTGATACAAAAGGACCAAACATTCCTCAAAAAGGTAAGCATGAATGAAAACTCTCACTCTGTGTTAAAAAATGACATGCCACAATCTTCGTTAGTTATTAGCGCCAGAGAAGATGACACAAATGAAGATATTTTTTTGGTACAGGTTTAAATTTTTAATTTTATTAGTATTAAAAGCACATTTATTATTATAAGTGTATTAAAATACATTAATCAGACATTAATTAGCCCATGATTGTACGGACCAAAGAATAAAGGAGAGATTCATTTTGGGGTGCACAGTGAAAACCAAGCCCACAGAATAATGGTGTTCAAATGTGTTTTCTTTGCCAATTCCACTTGCATTTGGTTATTTTTCCTTGCTTCACAGTACATGGCTAAAAACTTAAGTACAGGCAGGCCCACTTAATGTACACTGACTACCAGAGACTCCTAGTTAAGACGCGACCTCTGCACCACACTGTGACCTCTGGTGAAGCCTCTGGATGTTACGATAGTCCCAGACTGCAATGATCAGCTGTAAAGTGGCTGGCTGTAATGAAGCATTATTGGATAATCTAGTCCCATATTAAAGCAAAAAAATTTTGAAACTTCCAATGGTCAACTGTGGCGAAAAAAATTTTTGTCGTATGGAGTTCAATTATAAAGTATTCAGTTTTGAGCTTACATACAAATTCAACTTCAAGAACAAACCTATGAACTATGTGTACATAACCCCGGGGACTGCCTGTATTGTCAACTGGGAAATGCAAATTTCTATGACAGAAAAACTATTCAACATGAAAAAATAAAATGGTCATAGTTTTAATGTGGATGATGGGGAGGATTGAAAAATTAAAAACATAAATCGAAAAAAGATCTGGTTAAAATCTGGGGTTAAATCTGTTAAAATAAAACATATACAAATTGGGGTTCATATCCATGATTGTACCCAAACATAAATTAAGGTGAGGAGTGATGTGGAGGTGACACAGTGAAAGACGCAAAAAATGAGCCATAAAAAAATGGTTTTAATAAGTTTTCCTGTCATTTAGAATTTTGGAAAGAATTTGGAATATTTTTCTAGGCTTCTCAGAACATGCCATGGAATATTAAATAATGAACAACGGGAAAGCACACTTTGTTCACAGAAAACTTGCACTCATTACAGTATGTTACAAAGCAAAAATAAAATCGATTGTTAAATTGGGGAGAGAATGGAAAATGGCAGGTGTCACGGTCTGGATCGCTGACACACCCTCTCCGGGGC
Organism: Engystomops pustulosus; assembly: GCA_019512145.1. Taxonomy (NCBI): domain Eukaryota; kingdom Metazoa; phylum Chordata; class Amphibia; order Anura; family Leptodactylidae; genus Engystomops; species Engystomops pustulosus. Next base: position 35,379,569 of record CM033648.1, on the reverse strand, counting down.
GCTGCCCCCCGGGCCCTCATGCAAGTTAAACCACCCTTCCCGCTCCTGATACTGTCAGTTGGTCCTCGTGCAGCGTTCGCGCTCCTAGTGTGCAAGCACCCGGCACTCTAGGATTTAAAGGGGCAGCACACCACTGATTATTGGCGCTGGTACTCCCGGATTTCTTAAGAGGCCGGGCTGTCCCAGGATTCTTTGCCAGATCTATGAGCCCTTATGCTAAGAGAAAGCTTCCTTTGTGTCCTGTAACTTGTTACTCCTGCCTGCCTGCTTTTTTCTCGTTGTGATATCAGAACTGACCTCTGCATCTCTGCCGTGCCCTGACTCGTGACCGCCCGTTCCTGACTTTCAAGCGACTCCGTTTCTGTTCAGCAACCTCGCTGCCACCACGGGGCTAGTCGCACCTGTGGAACCGAACCAGGTATGGCACCACCAGTCGCAGCAGACACTCCCCACTGTTGCGGCGGGCTGCTGGTTGAAAACCAGGGTGCCCTTATTATCCCAACCCCATTACTCGGTCCCAGGTGTCCGCTCAGTACCATCTCAGCGGTGGTCCATGGACCCGTGAAAACTGACAGAGGATCATGGAAAAAAAAAAATAAGCTTGTTTTAAAGTAAAAATAAATACAATGAATAAAGTAATAATAAAATTGTCATATTGATTCCTGGCCCAGGTCAGGGAATAGCATTTATGGGGGTTTCATTTTTTCTTTTACATTTTAAACGCCCAATTAACAAAAATTGTTAATTCCGGACCCCACACTTACCCACCAGTAATTACCTAAAAACATGTTATTTTTTATTAAAACATCTTTTCCCTCAAAGGAGTTTCTCTAGAATCCAAAAGACAAAACGTCGCTCCACGGCTCTGAACACGGCTCTAAAGGTTTTCACTTTAAGGTTATAACCACACTGAATGAAGATAATTGCTTCATAAACTTTTTTACACTCTCTGGCTCTGTAATTTATCTTTTATAAACCAGTGGAATTTGTTGTAATCTGTGGAGGAATGTACATTGATTAGTCCATTAGTAGCACTTAGGCTACATTCAACACTGCCGTTGCCCGCAGTACCGTACCCCTCTCAAGGAACATATTGGCGCACCGGCGCATATATACAGAGAAGAAAGATAATGCATGTCCTATCTTTTTCCGAGGTACGTGTGGCACCTAACGCTGTTTGTTGGGCGCCTTTGCCATTGCGTCTATGGGGGACGTATATCGGCTCCGATATACGTCGGCCGTATATATATACATCCCTTTGCGACAGTGTGAAGGCAGACTTAGTGAAACACCCTTTTACATTTTTATATTCCCCTCCATTCTGTGTCTTGTCAATGTTCATCGGCCAAAATCCAGTGTTTTCTTGAGGGATAACACTTAATTCTTCCAATTATTGTATAAATTCCCTAAATATAGCGAACTTACATTCTTTGTGTACCCCAACTAATAAATTAATTCTATGCAGTCATGAAACTTCCATGAAATCTCTTTTATTCCCACAGCTTGGCAATCTCCTCCATGTATAAGAAGGGAAGATCCTTATTTCCTTTACACTTGCTGGCGAAAAATACTCTATCTGACCATTTGCTAATTTCAAAACATAAGATGTTTCCAAAGTGGAGCCAATTTAAGACTGTCTTTTATCAAAACCTTTTTATCCACTTATGCTTATTTTCCATTCTAGTGCAAATTCTCTAAGGATGCAGAACAATCCCTCTTTAATTCAAGTGCCAGAACAGTGCCTTTCAAGGGGTATTCCAGAGAATATGAATGTCTGATAGCTTTAGAATGTCTTGGAGCTTAAATAGTTTGTTTCTGTCACCTACTTTATCTGTAAGTGCCATAACCGCACATTAACATCAGCGCAAGGGGTCTCAATATATGTGTCAGCTTCTTATATGTTCTCACTGGTGATGCTACAGCCCAAAACTGTTTGGTGGACTGACTAGAAAGCTAAATCTTATCTCCAGTGGCTGGGGGAGAGAGGACGTCTCTGCCCATAAGTGTCCATATGCTCTATACCCCTTGAGCCAGCTCTGCCACTGTAGTGCCTATGTGATCGATGTGCCACCACCCATAATATGTCGGTGTGCACTTCTCACACAGTAATCAGTGGGTGGAATAGTGCCTATGGATGGTCTGATGGGTAAACCAAAGTGTTGCAGGCATGTACGAATCTATGAGTTGCATGCATGTTTGTGCATTGTATCAGGTTTTCTATTTCTAATAACCTATTTGCTGTATGTTTGTACTGAAAATGTTGTGAATGTGTTAGTCAATGTATAGAGTGTTGGTAATAGTGGCAAAGGCACAATTGAGCATATGCAAACAGTGGGGGTCATTTACAATGAATTTTTACCATACACCATCTGGGTGGCGGAGTGGAAGGAGGGCCATGTTCAGAGGGCAATGTGGGCCAACATTGAGGTTTTACCTCTCTGTGCACCGCCTGTTCAGTAAAGGTTATAGCATACCTCCCAACTTTTCAAAAGAGAAAGATGGACCAGAAACACACCCCTGCTCCACACCCTTTTTACAATGAATCATTTACATGATGCTTTTATTTCATGTGCTATCACACACGGAGCTTGCAATGTGTTTAGAAACACAATCCAAGTGCATAGGGGGGAGGGCCATTGACGGATAACATTTGTGATTCATGGAAAAGCATTGATTGGTAAACATTAACCATTTGTTGTTTGAGCTTAGTCACTTCCTGATCGGTTAAAAAAATAAACTTACATACTCACCCTCCAATGTCAGCGCGGCTCCTCGATGTCAGCGCGGCTCCCCGATGTCAGCGTGTTTCGTCTTGGTGCCAGCCACCATGTAGCATACAGCAGCCCCTAGTAATATACAGCAGCCCCTAGTAGTATACATCAAGCCCCTAGAAGTCTACAGCAAGCCCCTAGTAGTATACAGCAAGCCCCTAGTAGTATACAGCCGCCTCTAGTAGTATAGAGCTGCCCCTAGTAGTATACAGCAAGCCCCTAGTAGTATACAGCCTGCCAGCCCCTAGTAGTATACAGCAACCGCTAGTAGTATACATCAAGCCCCTAGAAGTCAACAGCAAGCCCCTAGTAGTATACAGCAAGCCCCTAGTAGTATACAGCCGCCCCTAGTAGTATACAGCCGCCCCTAGTAGTATAGAGCCGCCCCTAGTAGTATACAGCAAGCCCTTAGTAGTATACAGCAGCCCCTAGTAGTATACAGCCAGCCCCTAGTAGTATACAGCCTGCCCCCACAGCCCTTAAAAAAATAAACTTACATACTCACCCTCCAATGTCAGCGCGGCTCCTCGATGTCAGCGCGGCTCCCCGATGTCAGCGTGTTTCGTCTTGGTGCCAGCCACCATGTAGCATACAGCAGCCCCTAGTAATATACAGCAGCCCCTAGTAGTATACATCAAGCCCCTAGAAGTCTACAGCAAGCCCCTAGTAGTATACAGCCGCCCCTAGTAGTATACAGCCGCCCCTAGTAGTATACAGCCGCCCCTAGAAGTATACAGCCGCCCCTAGAAGTATACAGCAAGCCCCTAGTAGTATACAGCCAGCCCCTAGTAGTATATAGCAGCCCCTAGTAGTATACAGCCTGCCCCCACAGCCCTTAAAAAAATAAACTTACATACTCACCCTCCAATGTCAGCGCGGCTCCCCGATGTCAGCGCGGTTCCCCGATGTCAGCGTGTTTCGTCTTCTTTCTTCTCCCGGGCTCCTCTTCTTTCTTCTTTCTTCCAGCATGGACGCGGCCATGTTTTCTTCCAGTAGGCGCATACTATGACGCGGCCGCTGCTGACGTCATAGTATGCGGGGCCATGAAGAAAACATAGCCGCGTCCATGCCAGAAGAAAGAAGAGGAGAAGAAAGAAGACGGAACCCACTGACATCAGGGACATCGGGAAGCCGCGCTGACATCGGAGGGTGAGTATATAAGTTTATTTTTTTTAAGCCGAGGAGACGTTTTTCAGCATATTTTTTGTGCTGAAAAACTCTGCTTATACATGAGAATATAGAGTAATTTGCTCAAAAAAAATTTGTCTGACCAAATTTATCAATATCCTTAGGCTACTTTCTGACACTTTTACATTTTCTGTGTATCCAGAAAATGATGCTATTTCGTCAGATGTTTGGGGCAATTTTCTAGCATAAAGTACGCCAACTAATGGAAGGTGCTTTGCATGACTAGACGGTCTTATACAATGGCAGACTTAACATCCAGCATAACATACTTTTTAAGAAACCTGACACAGTATAAGGCTACATTCACAAGAATGTGTTATTTCTCCAGTCCTGCATTTACATGCTGTATGAATCCGTATATATACGCCATGTGCACGTATGGAACCATATCTGTATAAAATATGGTGAGCTGGCAAATGATGGATGGCGGACTATTGTCTGGCTTACATAATGCACCTCTCAGTCTTTTGGATACTTCACGTATATATATACAGAAGTGCTCAATGGTATACCGCCCGTATTCAACCCATCTTTTATATGTTCCCATTGACTATGGGGCATACGGACTCAAATACATGAGAAAATACGACATGCTCTATATTTTTATATGGCTGAAAAACTGTACAGTACGGTGAACAATAAAGCCATTCAATGGAAGGCTGTATTGCCTATTGAAAAGAATGGGAATGTATGGTTTACGGCCGTTTGTCCATGTTCGTGTAAATGTAGCCTAAGACTGACTAGTGTCAGTCTTAGTATCAGTGGTGCACCTTACAACACTTTTTGCATTACCATGAGACCTAAAGACAGGGTTAACTGTATTGCCCATTTGGTACCTCAATTGCAATGATGGAAGTAGCGCAAGAAAGAGATTTCCTTTCTCCTATCATATCCAGTCAGATTTGATGTGCATAGGTTTTCTGTTGTTTATTTAAAAGGTTTAAAACACATTGATATAACTGATTTTATTCCTTTGTTTTCTGTTTTTTTATTAGCAATATTGTAGAGTAGAAATAACAAGGTACAACAACAAACGGACTTTTCCTAGTCACAATTTTTCACATTCTTACATTTAAATGCATGTTTTAGCTTGGATAGAACTATTCGGTAAAATTTTAATGTGTATACTGATATTAATAGCTATGGAGAACAATAGTTCAGCATCTACTGTCAGAAACTGCAAACGTTGCTTCAGCATGTGTTGAAATACAGAGATAACTATATATGATGCAGAAAGAGAATCTTGGATTTTTCTCCAGGCTCCAGAGATAATGACTGAGTATTCCACAATGTACATGCCTAGAATGTTAGAGCAATAATGGCAGAATATTCCTTATGAGTGTATGCAGGGTCACACTTCCCTCTTGGCATGCTTCTAACAAAGAATTCCCTATACCATATTTTCATGGGTTTATTAAACAAATATACTAAATATGTATTCTGCCCTGAACAAGTTATAGATATTCTATAGCTGTAGAGTGGTGGAATGATGGAATATTAACCAATCTTTCAATAGGTTTAATATACTTTTCATTGTGCATACTGTAGAAGAAAATGAGGTTATGGGCCACTTCCTTGATTATTATCTTTTGAATTGCCACAGTAGATATGATAGCAGAGAAATAGATGAGTAAAATTGTTTCTATGGTAGTGACAAAATGATACTACAATGAGAAAATAGCTGACCTCTTTTAGTGCATCATCTCCATAAATGTTGTCTATAATTTAATCACAAATTTAAATAATCTCAAGTTTTCTTTAAATGGTTTAAATTCCATTTATTATTTTATATCTAGTGTGTGTGACGCAAATATGTGTAATTAGGTGGTTACTTGACACAAAATGATTCAAGGGAAACTGTATTTTATCTGTTGATAACCCTGTATATGCCCGCGGTCACGCGTACTGCTAGCCATAACGCGACGCTAGCGCACAGGGGGATGTCCTCGGCCCGACTGCACATGCGTTTCCAGGGAAACGCTTTTGATTGATAAGCCGATCGCATGCGTTTCTCTGGAAATGCATGTGCGTTCGGGCCGAGGACCGCCCCATGTGTGCTAGTGTAGCGCTATGAATGGACGACTAGCGGTACGTGTGACCGCGGCCTATCAGTAGTCACCAAACTCCAGGGTGGGGCCCAAGACTGGCCTTGTTACACCTGGGCAAAGGCCTAAGAACTCACTGCTCCCGTTCCCCCACAGCAGCAGTAATATTCTCAACTCTGCTGCAGCCATCAGGCGAGATAGTAGCATCACACCATGCCTGATGGCTTCAGAGCTGTGCCCAGAGCAGGGAAAATGACTGCTTCAAGAGAATGGGGCACATTTACTTACCCGCTCCTGTCGCGATCGTGCGGCGCGTTGTCCGACGAGGATACGGGTCTGCCAGGATTCACTAAGGTCGTGCACCCAATATCCAGCAGGTGTCGCTGCTACACCGAGGTCCGCTGGAGTTCACCTTCTTCTTCCTGGTGCATGTAAGTGCTGATCTTGCGACACAATTCTTTTTTTAAATTCTGCAGTTTGTCCTAATCCATTGCGTTGTCCGACGACCACGCCCCCTGATTTCTGTTGCAGCGCCGATGCACCACAATCCGATCACATGCGCCAAAACCTGAGGCAATTCAGCGCAAATCAGAAATATTCGGGAAAACCCGCTGGAATTCCGGATGCAGGACCGTTAGTAAATGTGCCCCATTAAGAAAGGTAAATATATTATTTTTACCACATTAACTGGAAGGGTGGGGGCATAAAGAGGGCATTAGACCTGGGGTTCTGCAGGAAAGGGGGTATACAATGTGGATTCTACCATAAGGGGCATTCTAAGTAGGGGGCTATTTAGTAAGGGAGGAATTTAAGTGAGGCAATAGAAAAGGCATTATAAGTGGGGACTGCAGAATAGTGGCTGTTATACGTGGGGGTTTTAACAGGAAGGGGGCATTCTTTGTGGGAGCCACTAACGAGAAGGCATTATATTGTGTAAAGGCCATGATTAATTCAAGGGGAGCATTACACATAATATAATTACTTCAGCGCCTTTTGTTTCTAATTTGACTACAGGGATTATACATTTTTTTTATTTTAGTGTGTTCTATATATAACATAATTAAAGAGGGGGATGCTTATAGTTTTGGAAATCAGCAACTCTCATTAAGAGACATTTTAATTTGAATCAATACATACCTTAATGTAGAATATTTCAAGATATTTAAGGAGTTTTATTCATTTTGCCCAGGGCCATATGGTTATACCAGCCCTTAAGATGACATACTTTTGATGACATACTAGCAAAAGACAGGCAAAAAGAATACAGCTAGTTTAGTGTAAAGCTATAGAGATTTACCTTTTACTGGTGGACTACCTAACACAAACATCACACCTCCGGTGTCATAGAGAGGGCTATCATAGTTTATTTATCTGAATACATACAAAAATAAAACTTTTCTTTTCAATATTTTGGATACATTTTTCATATGTAAAAATTGTTATATATTTTCCATCTACTTGACAAAAGGACATTTTCACTGTTATTTACTATTCTAAATATATTTTACTCTTAGAGAAACTAATACTAAAGTGAAATTAAATGTGACATTTGTGAGCCTGGAAAATATTGCATGTGCAAAGCGATTTGTTTACTTTATTTAAATACTTTTATGAATTCTGACATTTTGCTATTTTTTTTAATATAATATCAGCTAGCAGCTATGCAATACCTGATGAATTCACACCTAAATAACCAAAAACAAAAACTTCTGGAATAAAATAAACATCATATGGCATTTCATTTCTTCATATCCTGTGTAGAGTTCTTGATTACCTATAAAAGCACCGCTGGTTAAAGTCATCATCAGAGGGGATCATCAGACATTTATTTTAAACATCAATTTTTTTTTATGCACATTGTGGGATTTTGGGGTAACTTAGTGCTAAAGATCTTTATCTAAGGCTCAAACCGCCCTTTTCAGTTGTAAGGTGACTTCCAAATTAACTGCGCTAAACTGCTCTACTGGTACTGGGATGAGAGCAGAAACCAAGACTCCAGTCATTGGTTTGCCGCCGCATATATAAAACACAGAAAATGATCTGCATATGGGTGTGAAAAGGTGAAAAATACTACAATGCTACAGGGGAGCTGAATATACCAGAACCTCCCCTTTAAGACATTTTCCCAAATGAACTTCATTATTGAAAAAATACTAGACTAGGGAGAAACAGAATGTTTATACTAATTCTCCTTGTGTTAGCTCTTTACTTTGTCACAACATGGCCTTCAAACAGAGGAGCTACAGAAAAGACAAGGTAAACAATAGTGATTACAAAGTAATTTCTAAATAGTTCACACCAAATTATGTTTGAATCATGACATGGCTGGACAGTGGACAGTGGACAACATGACCCCTGGCTAAGACAAGATGGCGTCCGATTGGACAAAATGGCGTCCATAGAGAGATATGATATTGCTCACACTTGGCATCAATGATAGAAGCTTCTGGGCCTCATAGATTTCTTTTGTGGTGCTGAGTGCCAAAGCAATAATGTAGGAGCTTTTAGCAATCCAAAATAAATGGATTTATTCAGCTGTAAGGCAATTACAGGAACAAAAATTACAAACCGCTTTGCCCCTACTTAGGGCACTAGCTCACTTCTTGAATCCTAGCTGCCTTCTAGATGCAAGAAACACTGCTGAGATCCCTCATTGGCACTCTGGCTCTCATTGAGCTCAACCAATGTCCTTTCTGAATTCCAGTCCTCTGGGGACAGACCACCTGTATGTCTCCAACTGGTCCAAAGTCCACCTGCTGACTGCAGGACACACAGCACCGCCTTGCTGTGAGCTCTCCCTTTGGAGTTGGCCAGGGATGGGAGTGGTCAAGGTCCCTTTCCACCTTGGTTTTGACTCTCGCTCCTTAGTGCTCTGTAGGTTCACACTCTTACAACATGTATAATAAGTTGTCCAATACATAAATTAAGTGTTAATAAATCACAATGCTATATATAAAATTAATGCAAGTTACAGTGTCTGGAAAACCACATGTTACTTTTCCTCACAGCAATTTGTTTATATTTTATATCTTTGAATTAGGATCTGTTTTTTTACAAAATAAGAGTATTAGTCAGTGATATCATATCACTGCCTGGATCCTAAGTATAAAGTAAAAAGGCCTGTTAATGGGGCCCTGATGGGACAGCACATATGGAGTTTATACCACACACCTGACCTGTGCTGGTTACTTCTTATGCCCATTATCACTGGTTAACTGATTAACACCTCAACAACATTGTGACGAACATTTAAGTCACATTTCCTTTAAGGGTATAGAAAACACCCACCAGTGTTAACCCTTCAAATTTAGCCAGCACATGCCAACCGCCATCTTGGCTAGGATTCTTGCCCCATTAATGTTTTTGGGGATGACAATCCATTCACAATTCATCCATGACATCTTGGAGTCTCTAAGAGACTTCAGGGACTGTCAATCAACCCAATCTGTAACAGTAAAATGATTATTCCTGGTTGTGTACCTCATAGGGGAAAATAGCACCCAAAGAATTGAATAAAAAGTGATCAATAGATCATACAGATCCCAAAATGGTAACAATGAAAATTTTAGCTCATCCTATAAGAAATGACACCTTACACAGGTCCATACATTGAAGTATGAAAAAGTTTATTTTCTTAACCCCTTACCGAGGTGTGACGTATTATTATGTAACATGTTGGCTGAGGGTGTATGGAGAGTGCTCACAGGTTTCCACCTGCAATTGGTGCTAATCCTATGATCACCAGCAGCAGTAACGAGCCAGTGCTGCCATATTGGCTTAGTTTGATGCTCCCAAACAAAAGGCTGTACGTTTTCTGGCCGTTTGTTCCAATAGATTCCATTTGTTCCAAGTACATTCCCATATACTGCCATACTGCATTATGGCAGTATATGGGAGTATCACTCAGAAAACCTAGGGTTAAAGCACCCTAGGGGGTCTGGAAAATAGTAAAAAAATAAAAATAAAAAAATTATACATAAAAAAACAAAAAATTTGAATCCCCCCCCTGTCTCTAGAACTGATATAAAAATAAACTGCAAAAATCATAAACATGTTAAGTATCTCTACATAATAAAATTGCAATCTATAAAAATATAATAACAGTTATTCCAGGTGTTTAGCCTCAAAATTAAAAATAGCGCCCAAATATCCAAAATGCCATTTTTTAGTCATTTTCCAACATCTAAAAAAAGGTAACAAAAAGTGATCAAAAGGACAAACATTCCTCAAAAAGGTAGCAATGAAAACCTCTCATCTTGTTAAAAAATGACATGCCACACATCTTCGTAAGTTATTAGCGCCAGAAGATGACAAAATGAAGATTTTTTTTGTACAGGTTTTAATTTTTTGTTAATGTACACATTAATCATACATTTAATAGCCTCATGATTGTACGGACCCAAAGAATAAAGGAGATATGTAATTTTGGGTGCACAGTGAAAACCAAGCCCACAAGAAAATGGTTCAAATGTGTTTCTTTGCCAATTCCACTGCATTTGGTATTTTTTCCTTCTTCCCAGTACATGGCTTAAAAATTAAGTACAGGCAGTCCCCTACTTAAGTACACCTGACTTACAGACGACTCCTAGTTAAAGACGGACCCCTCTGCCCACTGTGACCTCTGGTGAAGCTCTTTGGATGTTACTATAGTCCCAGACTGCAATGATCAGCTGTAAAGTGTCTGTAATGGAGCTTTATTGATAATCCTTAGTCCCATTAAAGCAAAAAATTTTGAAACTCCAATTGTCACTGGGGCGAAAAAAAAATTTGTCTGGAGTTACAATTATAAAGTATACAGTTTCGACTTACATACAAATTCAACTTAAGAACAAACCTATTGAACCTATCTTGTACATAACCCCGGGACTGCTTGTATTGTCACTAAGAAATGCAATTTCTTATGCAGAAACAACTCTTCACATGAAAAAATAAAATGTCATAGTTTTTTGAATGTGGGGAGTGAAAAATTAAAACATAAAATCGAAAAAAGATCTGGTTAAAATCTGGGGTTAAAATCTGTTAAAATAAAACCTATACAAATTTGGTAGCTCCATGATTGTACCAAACCAAAGAATTAAGGTGAGGAGTCATGTGGAATGCACAGTGAAAGACGCAAAATATAGCCCATAAAAAAATGGTTTAAATAAGTTTTCCTGTCAATTTTGAAGAATTTGGAATTTTTTTCTAGCTTCTCAGAACATGCCATGGAATATTAAATAATGACACAAGAAAGCACACTTTGTTTCACAGAAAACTTGCACTCATACAGTTCTGTACAAAGAAAAATAAAATCGATTTTTAAATTGGGGAGTGAATGGAAAAATTGGGAAGGGCTTCTGTGGCAAGGGGTTAATAAATTTGTTGCTCATTAATATATATTGGAATCTAGGCCTTGCAGGTGTCACGGTCTCGGATCGCTGACACACCCTCTCCGGGGCGCTGCCCCCCGGCCCTCTGCAGTAAACTCACCTCTCCACGCTCCTGCTCCCGTCCTCGGGGTCCTCGTGCGCGTTCCCGCTCCCTAGGGTGCACGCACGCCGGCACTCTAGGTTTTAAAGGGGCAGCACACCACTGATTGGCGCTGGTACTCCCGGATTTCTTTAAGAGGCCGGCTGTTCCCAGGATTCTTTGCCGGATCTATGAGCCCTTATGCCTAAGAGAAAGCTTCCATTGTGTTCCTGTACTTGTTCTCCTGCCTGCCTTGCCTTTTTTCCTGTTGTGATCTCAGAACTGACCACTGACCTCTACATCTCTGCCGCCTGCCCTGACTCCGTGCCCGTTCCTGACTTCGAGCCTGGACTCCGTTTCTGTTCCGCAACCTCAGCTGCCACCACAGGCTAGTCACACCTGTGGAACGACCTGGTGGCACCCCGTCGCAGCATGACCATCCCACTTTGCGGCGGGCTCTGGTGAAAACCAGGTAGGAAAAAATAAATACATTTGTTTTTAAATGTAATAATAAATACAATTAATAAGTAAAATAAAATTGTCCATCAGATTTCCTGAGCCCATGTCAGGGAATCATTTATGGGGTCTTAATTTTTTTTACCATTTTAAGCCAATTAACAATAATTGTTAATTCCGGACGCCCCCACTTACCACCAGTAACTTACCTAAAAACATGTTATTTATTACATCTTTTTCCCTCAAAGGATTTTTCTAGAATCCAAAAGACAAAACGTGCTTCCACGGCTCTAAAACGGCTCTAATAGGTTCTCACTTTCAGGTATAACCACACTGAATGAAGATAATCTGCTTCATAAACTTTTTTATACTCTCTGGTCTCAGCAATTTCATCTTTTATAAATCCAGTGGAATGTGATGTAATCTGTGGAGGATATTACATTGATCTAGTCCATTAGTAGCTACATTCACACTGCCGTTGCCCGCCGTACTGTATCCCTCTCCATAGGAACATATGGCGCACGGCGCTATACTACGGAGAAAGATAATGCATGTCCTATCTTTTTCCGAGGTACGTGTGGCACCGTACCGCTTCCGTTGGGCGCCGCGTGTCCATTGCCGTCTATGGGGGACGTATATCGGCCGGATATACGTCGGCCGTATATATATACGTCCCCGTTGCGGCAGTGTGAATGCAGCCTTAGTGAAACACCCTTTACATTTTGTATATTCCCTCCATTGTGTCTGTCAATGGGCCAAAATCCAGTGTTTTCTTGAGGGATAACATTAATTCTTCCAATTATTGTTATAAATTCCCTAAATATGCGAAATTACATTCTTTGTTGTACCCAACTAATAAATTCTATGCAGTCATGAACTTCCATGAAATCTCCTTTATTTCACAGCTCTGGCATCTCCTCCATTGTATTGAAGAAGATCCTTTATTTCCTTTCCACTTGCTGGCAAAACTACTTATCTGACATTTTGCTAAATTTCAAAACATAAAATGTATTCCAAAGTGGAGCCAATTTAAGACTGTCTTTATATCCAACCACTTTTTCATCCACTTCATGCTTATTTTCCATCTAGTGCAAATTCTCTTAATGGATGCAGAACAATCCCTCTTTAATATCAATGCAGAACAGTCCTTTTCAAAGGGGTATTCCAGGAATATGAATGTCTGATAGCTTCTACAATGTCTGGAGCTTAAATAGTTTGTTTCTTTCACCTACTTTATCTGTAAGTGCCATAACCTCACATTACATCAGCTGCAATGGGGTCTCAATATATGTGTCACTTATATGTTCTCACTGTGATGCTACAGCCCAAACTGTTTGTGGACTGACTAGAAAGCTAAATCTTATCATCCAGTGGCTGGGGAGATGGGACGCTACCTGCACATAAGTGTCTTTTGCCTCATACCCTCTGACCAGCTCTGCCATGTGTGTTTCTATGTGATAGATGTGCACCCCCATATATATGGTCGGTGTGCACTTCTCACTACATGTAATCAGTGGGTGGAATATGTGCCTCATGGATGCCGTCTATGAGTGAACAAGTGTGTGCATGCATGTACGGAATCTATGAGATTGCATGCATGTTTGTGCATGTATACAGGTTTTCTATTTCTATAATACCCTATTTGCTGTCTGTTTGTACTGAAAATGTTTGTGGAATGTGTTAGTCAATGTATAGATGTTTGTGTAAGTGGCAAAGGCAATTGAGCATATGCAAACAGTGGGGGTCATTTATCAATGGATTTTTTCCCCATACACCACTCTGGGTGGCGGAGTGTGAAGAGGGCCATGCTCAAGGGCAATGTGGGCCAACATGAGGTTTTCCTCCTCTGTGCACCAGCACCTGTTCCAGTAAATGTTATAGCATTCCTCTCAACTTTTCACAAAGAGAAAGATGGACAGAAACCACACCCCTGCTCACACCCCCTTTTTTACATGAATAAATTTACATTTATTGCTTTTTTTCATGGTGCTGTCACACACAGAGCTTGCAATGCGTTTAGAAACACAATTCAAGTGCATAGGGGGGAGGGCCATTGCCCGATAACATTTGTGATTCCATGGAAAAGCATTTGATTGGTAACCATTAACCATTGTGTTTTGAGCTTAGGTCACTTACTGATCGGTGGATCAGTGGGGATCATGGATATTATCTTTATTAGTACCAGGAGGGCCCCGTTCCATTGATAAACTCTGTTTTAAACAAAGGCTGATCACAGCTCTTCTCCTCATTACATAATTACTGAATGATTATGTTAAATAGCATCCATTAGTAAGACAAAGGCTTAGATTTGAATGGAAAACAAGTTAACACTACAAATATCACTTAGAAATGTTACCATTAACCCAGTGCCTACTGCCACAAGGGGAGCCAGAAAGAGTTGGGTAAAAACCAGTTCCTAGATGGTGAGGCACTGGGGCAGCTGCAAGCAAGTATTAGTAGGTTGGTAAAGCCATGGGCTTTTCCAGCCTAGAAACGCTAGGCTGCTGTAGATTTTTGTATCTCCCTTGAAGGCAAAGATGCCCCCCCACACACACAGTTTTTTATAAATAAATGGGGAAAAAATAGGCTGCAAATGTGGGACCATAGGCAACCTAGCCCAACTGACAAAAAGTATGATGCGACCAAACAATGTATTCCTAAAAGGCCTCCCCACGTTTGGTACCCATACAAAAGTATATAGTTAACTATATAGTTATTTTATTTTATTTATAGTTATTTCAATGCATGTGCTGCCTCAATCGCTTTTTCTTGGATATTCGTATAGTTTATTTCGAAAACAATCTGCATTTTATTAGAATTGATAAAATATGCTATCCTAAATTGATAATTCTCAAAAATGATGCTATTTTATTATAAAATGTTTCGAATGCCTTGAATCCTAACATTGAAATTTTTCAAACTGCAGAAGTGTGGAGTGTACAGAAATCCTGAATCTGGCACCCATTCTGCATGAATCTGGTGCCCTCTGCACTGCTCTGAGAGAGTGTACCACTTTTTTTTGGTGCACCTTTAATATAGCGCGTGTAACACATTTCTGTCGGCCTTTGCATGCTAAATCTGGCGCACCATCCGACTGAGCAGTTTGCACTGAAAAGAAAGTACAAAGGCCGACAGAGAAATGGTGCTTGGTACAGGTTTATATAAACTTTCATTTAGCTTCTGAACATTTACTAGTATTTGACACATAGAAAGAGAGATGAGTCAGATCAGAGATAAAATGATGAGATCCATGAGATGCATATTACACAAAATTTCTTTCTCAGCTCTGCTACATCACAGCCACAACATGTTGTCAGATGTGCTGTGCTTCCCTCCCCCTCCCCGGGATAAAGATCTTATCCACCTGTAGTTCGTAGATTTACTCTCCTCACGCTGCTTGCCCTCAAGAAGTCAGTCAGGGCCGGTTCTAGACAAAGTGGGGCCCTGGGCAAAACTAAAAGTGGGGCCCCAAAATAAAACTATTTTATGACCAGTCACAGTCAGCAAGAGGCTCCTTTAGTATGGTAAAAGAAACTGTAATATGGAAGAATTTTATAGGAGATAGATCATAGGGAGATTGATGGGCAGCATGGTGGCTCCGTAATTAGCACTACAGCCTTGCAGCGCTGGTCAACATCTGAAAAGATTTTGTATGTTCTCTCTGTGTCTGCGTGGGTTTCCTCCGGATCCTCCGGTTTCCTCCCACACTCCAAAAAATTACTGGTAGGTTGATTAGACTGTGAGGCCCATTGGGGAGAGGGAACGATATTTTCTGAAAGCAGACACTTACCCCATTTTCAAAATTGCATCAAAGATTTTATAGACATAGGCGCCTTCATGCAATTTTTAATCAAATTGAAACATTCAATGTGCCCTATTGATATGTTCACATAAATAAATCCACATAATATCAATAAAACTGTAATAACTAGATATCTGCTTTTCAGCTAGACATTTTTAGACAGTCACAACCTGCAAAATATATCAATAAAACAGAATAAAAAGTAAAGGCGCCATAAAACCTACATAATTTTGAAAGCAGACAACCAGGCGATGCATTTGGCAATTAACATTCAAAATTTCCTCTAAAATATGTACAAATCCAGAATACTTATATAAAGAAAATATACTTTCCTAAAACAGTATCACAAAATAAAAGGGAATAAGAGAGTCAAGGGCAATGTGGGCCAACATGAGGTTTTCCTCCTCTGTGCACCAGCACCTGTTCCAGTAAAGGTTATAGCATACCTCCCAACTTTTCAAAAAGAGAAAGATGGACAGAAACCACACCCCTGCTCACACCCCCTTTTTTACATGAATACATTTACATTGATTGCTTTTTTTCATGGTGCTATCACACACGGAGCTTGCAATGTGTTTAGAAACACAATCCAAGTGCATAGGGGGGAGGGCCATTGCCCGATAACATTTGTGATTCCATGGAAAAGCATTTGATTGGTAACCATTAACCATTGTGTTTTGAGCTTAGGTCACTTACTGATCGGTGGATCAGTGGGGATCATGGATATTATCTTTATTAGTACCAGGAGGGCCCCGTTCCATTGATAAACTCTGTTTTAAACAAAGGCTGATCACAGCTCTTCTCCTCATTACATAATTACTGAATGATTATGTTAAATAGCATCCATTAGTAAGACAAAGGCTTAGATTTGAATGGAAAACAAGTTAACACTACAAATATCACTTAGAAATGTTACCATTAACCCAGTGCCTACTGCCACAAGGGGAGCCAGAAAGAGTTGGGTAAAAACCAGTTCCTAGATGGTGAGGCACTGGGGCAGCTGCAAGCAAATATTAGTAGGTTGCTATTTCTGTGTATAATGCTGGGTGCAGCGATTCACTAAGATCCTGCACCAGAAATCATGAATCTGTCACTTCCATGCACTGGCCCAACAGAGCTCACCTTTTTCGTGGTGCACCATTAACATAAGACATGCAACACAATTTGTAAGTTAAATAAGGTGCCTGTTCCGAGTCAGTCGGACCAAGCCATGTCACGCACTCTAATTTGTGTCGCATGTAGGCCAGCGCAGGTGCTTCACAAACGGGTTGTGTGTGACATAATAGCAGTGCATACACGTCTTAAATACCGGCTAGTAGTTTTAGTCTAGAAGAAGTGCACAGTGCACAGTTCGACAAAAGTGTGTTGCAAAGCCCCAAAGTAAATGTGTTCCAATACGTCTTCCCTATCCTAAAGTCAGAAGATGGTCGGATGGTTGGATCCTGGGGCAACCAAAATTGTGTACCCAGGGACTGATAGAGACAAGTTGGAATTATATCTGTGAAATGCTGTATTTTTGTTAATGACAGTGAATTAGGGATTGTGTTATTTTGTTATCCTAAGTATATTTAAGAATCATGTCTTCATGGAAATACCCCTTTAAGGCACAGTTTTTAAATTTTTTTAGATGCTGTATTTTTGACCTGGTGAAGACACTGTTTTGGCGTTAAAATGCATAGCCCTATTATCATTAAAAAGCTTTACCTATTATCAACTGTGGAAAACACACTCTTTGTTCTGGTCATGCTCTGATATATGACCCTATTTTTTAACCTCCTTTTTCACAGGTCTGGGAATGGACAGAAATATACAGTGACCACTAAGAATAAACCCCCTTCCAAGCTTAAAGGAAGCCAGCTGAATGGGGTACTTTAATTTCAGGGGTCTGTATCTCTGGCTCTGTGACACATAGAACCTCATTTCTTTTTTCCTATGAAAGAAGAGAGTCTCCTCTTTTATATGAATCTAAATTTGTGTTTCTAAAATGTAGGAAAACTGAGATATTAACTGTTAAACTGCCGTTGGGAGTGATTTTTATATATAAATAATGGCACCTGATATTCTTACTTTAAACTTGAATATCTCTGGATCCATAGCACCTAGAAACAAAATTCAAGATTCATTTGAAATAAGAGATTCTCCCCTTTCTTCCAGGGGCCCTGGGCAATTGCCACCTTTGCCTACCCATAGCGCCGGCCCTGAAGTCAGTGTGTGTATGAGCTCATCTTGGAATGCAAGGGGAGGGGCTAGAGTGCAGAGAGGAGCTCAGTGCAGCGTCAGACAGGAGAACAATTGGGCACATTTACTTAGAAAGTCGGAAACTGCACTAAAAGTGCTAAAAGTGCTGGGTGCAGCGACTCACTAAGATCCTGCACCAGAAATCATGAATCTGTCACTTCCGTGCACTGGCCCAACAGAGTTCACCTTTTTCATGGTGCACCATTAACACAATTTGCAAGTTAAATATGGCGCCCGTTCCGAATCAGTCGGACCAAGCCATGTCACGCACCCTAATTTGTGTCGCAAGTAGGCCAGCGCAGGTGCGCCACAAACGGGTTGTGTGTGACATAATAGCAGTGCAGACTCTTCTTAAATACCTGTGCAAGCAGTTTTAGTCTAGAAGAATGTGCACAGTCTGACAAAAGTGTGTCGCAAAGCCCTTAGTAAATGTTCCCCAATATGTCTTCCCTATCCTAAAGTAAGAAGATGGTCGGATGGTTGGATCCCAGGGCAACCAAAATTGTGTACACCAGGACTGATAGAGACAGGTTGTAAATATATATGTGAAATGCTGTATTTATGTTAATAACAGTGAATTAGAGATTGTGGTATTATGTTATCCTAAGTATATTTAGGATTGATGTCTTCATGGAAATACCCCTTTAAGGCACAGTTTGATTATTAATAGACAGGGATGTCTTGTACTTAAGGGATAAACTACTTATGACCTGTACTATGGCTAAGTCATTAGTAGTATATGGGATTTTTTTTTAAAAAAAACACTTTCTTTTGAATAATTTTTACAAAATAACAATATAAGCATAAAAGATTTTGTTAATAATTATTAATGCCTATTTTTTTTAGCTATTGTTGTCTATTTCATAAGTGGGACATTTGGATTTTTTTGGAAAGGGAAATCAAATACTAATATGCACTCATATGTTGTCAATAAAGTAAGAAATAAATACACAGATCCCAACTGTAGATATACTGGTTTTAAATGGTAAACTGGTAATCCTACATCTGAAAAATGACTGCAGGAACACTTGGGTGGATGGGACTTTAAAAAAAATTTTATATAGCCTCTTACAGTTTAAATTTTTTTGGTGGTTTGAAAGTGGTCAACAACTGTAAGGTTTGTGAAAATAAAGGAAGCCAGCTGAATAAACCAAGATCCCATCTTTACTACAAGAAAATAAAGTTTGGTCAGCATCTTAAATGAAGGTAAGAAAAAAAAAGGTTTACTTTATTATGGTAATTTATAAAATAATCAGGTATTTTATTATATTTACATAAAATCAGAATTTCAATTAGTTAGGTAATTGGTTATTAATGCTGCAATTAATCCGTGTTTTGTTTTTATGCTAAGACATTCTTATAAGAGAGATTTGTTCACAGTAAGAACTGAAAAATACAGTGTTCTTATGAGAAAACTTTTATGTACATTTTTTAAGCATATTTAATATATTTCAGTACCTGCCAAAAGCAGTTTTCATTAGCAATGGTATTATCCTTTATGAATTGTCTGTATAGCAATTCATCTGCAAGAACTCACCCAGTGTCATATTAGATGTACTGTAACATAGGTTAGACACAAGACTATCACCGCAAGCTAAGCCTGAAATGCTGAGGCTTTAATAAGCATTGAATCACAGAACAATCGCAGGAGAGTAGCACCTTTGAATAACATGCTTTACACTCTTCTCTGATGTTCTGCTTGTTGGGCAAATTTATATCTACAGCCCTTTAAACCTATTTCTTTTCTCCCAGAAGACCCTTTTCTTTAGTTGGTGTTGTGTGCTGTACATACTGATAATGAATAAATAACACTGTCATCTATTCATAGATCTAGAAACTTGCTGTAGACCTCAGAATATTTAGTTTTTTCCAAGATCTTATTTCTGAAAACAATACGACAAGATATTAAAGTGGATTATATATTTTTTCTTTTGCAAAAATAAAACTTTGAGCACCATTATAAAAGCCTCGTTGCTCCCCCAGATGTGAACCTGGAGGCGACGATCACAACCATCAGCCCATGAGCCGTTTCTATATACCTTTAACAACAGTGATGTATGCTATAATGGTGTGCGTCATGAAGGTGTTATATACTGACAGAATCCCCAGCAGACATCATTTATAAATGGGCATAGGAATTGAGCTTGGGGCTACCGTATAGAACAAAAGGAAGATTTGGATTTTCTATTTACAAGCAAGCCAAGTAACAGCACTTAATGTCATGTTACAGCTCACATCCAAATAATGTTAGGATATATAAAAAGTAAGATATAGGGGGTCATTTACTAGGGGCCCGATTCACGTTTCCCGACGTGTTACCCGAATATTTCCGTTTTGCGCCGATTTCCCCTGAATTGCCCTGGGATTTTGGCGCACGCGATCGGATTGTGGCGCATCGGCGGGGCGTGGCTGAACTAAAACCTGACGGATCCGGAAAACCGCCGCATTTAAAAAAAAATGTGTCGCGGAGCTAGCACTTACCTTCACTAGGAATAGGCCGGTGAACTTGAGTGCGTTCCGATGCTCTTCAGCGCAGCAGCGCCACCTGGTGGACATCGGCGGAACTGCCTTAATGAATCCTGGCCGGACCTGAATCCACCGCACAGAACGCGCTGCTGGATCTCGAATGGACCGGGTAAGTAAATCTGCCCCATAGTGTTACCCCTTTATTAAGCTGCTTATAAAAGTAGGTGTTACCCCGATGCAGCAGTGTTACCCTGCTAGCATTACTGGAACCCGCCAATAACGCTAATAACTCCAATTCCCTAATCCAGGATGCATTCACCTGGCCGGTGATCAAACCATAGCCCTCTTCCTTCACAACCAGCACAGGGACATTCAAATAAAGATCTAACTAGTGTCTGTCTGACATATTGGGGCAGATTTACTTACCCGGTCCTGTCGCGATCCTGCGGTGCATTGTCCAACGAGGATTCGGGTCTGCCGCGATTGACTAGGGTTGTGAGTCCGATTTCCTGCATGTGTTGCTTCTGCGCTGAGGTCCACCGGAGTTCACCATCTTCTTCAATACAGAAAGATATAGTCGCCAAAGAACTAAGAGGAGAATGCAGTACAAAATTGCTAGGGAAATGCATAGTTGGAAATATGAGCAAATGGCTACCAGAAAACATATGATAGGATTATCATATATAGCCAAGTACAAGACTATAGCATGCAGAGAAAACTGGTCCACAAAACGTTCTAAGAGATGCCAGAGCCCTGGTCCCTAAGGTGTTTAGATCTTATAGGCAGGGCAGCAATAAGAGTGGGGAGAGATTATGTCAATCACAGCACATTAACTGATGATGAACTAGGAGACTGATGGGTGCGGTGGAATTAATCAACTCTGCTAGCAAAGGAAAAACAGACTAGCAAAAACATGAAACAAACTGGCACTTATCAGTGCATTCTCAGCCATGCCATAGAGAGGATGATGCAGGCAGCTGTTTTAATTATTACGTGAAATGATTTTCAATATACTGGAAGTCCATTAAATTGTTTCCTTTATTTGCCTTTACAGTACAGTTTCCTGATATTTTCAGCACTTGTTATAATGGCATAGGCACTGAATATCCTTATCTATACTTCTGCCTTCAGCTTTGTCACATATGTCAAAAGAATAGCAGTTTAACCAAAACTAGTAACCAGGGTTAAAGTTCTGCTACACTGATTTATTGAAGCCTGTGTCCAGCTATAAGAATATATCCTGCTACCAGTCTGTGTTCACATTTAACTGCTTTTACCATAATTACATGCTGCTTTCGATGATAGACTGTTTTCTGACCAGTTCTGTAGTATCCAGCTGCCAAACAGTTGCCAACCAGCATTGCCTTCCTTTTTTCCCAGCCCTAAATACATCACTTAATATGGAAATAAAACACTAGCTTTTCTCAATTTTTGGATTTAAGTAAGAAAGAAATTGTTGTTGAATAGTTAATAAAATTTATAAATGATTATTATATGGGTTTTCCTGGAATTTTGAAAAATTTATAGGGGTTGGGTCACAGTCCCTGAATACTTGCAGGTGTTAGCATCCCTGCCTGACCAGAAGTGATAGAAGTCCTGCAACCTATTTTGTTTAATTAGTTGGACCATCAAACATAAAATAGTATGAACCCTGAATAAGATTCCCCATGTCAATACTGCTAGGCTGTTTTATAGCCCTTTTTCTGCCCCCTGTTGTCCAGGATCAGGGTTGTTTTATTTACATTTATATTATATATTCCAGCTCTCCAAATCACCGATTCGCCTGCAGTAGTGGGAGTGCGGCTGTTGATGCTGTGGCTCCATATACAAACACAAGCGTTAATAGATAGACCCATCGGACCACAGCATCATAGAGGAATGCATTTAGCATGTTTGTTATTTTTATACCCCCTAGGACTTGCAAATAAAAACCCTTGATCTTGGATAACCCCTGTAGCCTCTTAAGGATGCAGCTATTTCGTAATGTAAAGCACAGACATATATTTTGTAATCTGCCATGTGTTTAACTTGAACTTTCAAACACTTTAACTTAGCAAAGTGAGTTTTTTTCGTAACATGATGTACATTATAATAGTGGTAAATTTTGATACATGTTTTGCATTTATTTAGTCAAAAAAAAAAATTGACTACATTTTCTAAAAAAATTCTCCTTTTCTATCAGATAGTTTAATCGTTTAATCATTTTTTAAAATGTCTTTATATTTTATTACATTAGATGGTTTACAAATCAAACAGCTGTTTCCAAGCTTTTTAAGGAGATTTCAGAATTGACTTTTTTGGGATCATTTTTGTTTTTAATGAGCCTTGAAATTTATAAATATATATATATTAAAAAGCTGGGAAACAGCTGTTTGATTTGTAAACCATCTAATGTAATAAAATATAAAGGCATTTAAAAAAATGATTAAGCGATTCTTCCTTTTTTTTCAATATGTCACCTTTATATGTAAAAGGTGCTTTGTGGCATTTTTATAGATGTTTTATGTTTTGTTAATTTTTTTTATCAGTCCCACCATGGGACATGAATAAGCAATCATCTCATGTTACCCTGCCATTCATTAGCATAGCAGGGTATTATCATAGCTGTCAGCCTATGCAAACAAATCAGTTGACACAGGCACGGTAATATCCTGCCTGTGCCAGAATCTTACAAACTCTGACTGTAGACAGCACTGGGATCATAGATCAGACTCTGGGGTTTCCATAGAAGAGTCGGGGACATAGTGGAAGGTCAGGACAGGTGGTAAAGGTGATCCTTTACCACCAGTCAGGAACGTAGCAGGAGGTCACAACGGGAATCACACAGGCAGAATGGGAACGCTTTCTCAATGGCATAGAGCACAGAGATCCGGCTGGGTTTGCAGGAAGAGGCTGGCTATTTATAACAAGCAGGGACCACCAGCCCCACTCAGTGGCACTCTGACCCTTTAAATCGCATGCAGCCAGCTTGCACACCCTAAGAGGTGGGGACCGCGGGAGACAACGATAGAGCGCGGTCAGGTGAGTCAAGCTGCCGTGGCCGAGCTGGCGGCCAGGCGGGCACACGGGTGTGCCTGTGACCCGGGACATGGGTCGAAGGAGCTTCTGAGACAGATATTTTTCTTGAATAGTATTTAATTTTCTCATTGTTAATAATAGTAATGATTTATATTGGTGGGTCAGATTCCCTGTGTATCTCTATCTGTGGGTACTGCCTTGTTTTATCATGTTTTTTGCTTCTAATTCTTTTTTTTTATTATAAAACTGAATAAGCTATTATTCTAATGCTACAGTGTTTATCCTCTTTTTGTTTCTTATTTTCTTTTGTGTTATGATTTAAATTGGGGCACTGCCTTGTTTTATCATTTTTGCTCGTATTTAATTATTTTATAATAAAATTTGATAAACTAATACAAGAAAAACCATCTCTTTTCTGCTACCTTGCAAGGCAGCTTTCTTACTATCAAGCATGATTTTCAGGAAGCCTAATGACATGATGTGGGATTATCTATCAGTGTACCTATTCTAGAAGGAACAGATTCCCAACTGTAGACAGTACTGTTTCATTCCCTCAGTATGTCACTTGAAATTGCTTAGATTTTGAGGCCTTGTTAATAACTATTATGTCATGTTCTTGTTTCTGCATTCAGACCTAAATTCCCAGGTGGATATGCCAAGTGTAAATCATGACTGTGTAAAACCATAACTTGCAGTAAATGATCCAAATAATAAAAGGCAGAACAATGTTCAAGAATGACTGTGCTAGCTATAATGCTTTGCACATGGGGTGTCCAAAGTTCATCCCCTCAAACTAGACTAATATTTTACAAAATACTTTAATGAATAGGCTCTTCCTATGGTGATATTTAGCTATACTGCACAGCTTTAGATAACTCGAAGACTCCCTACATAAATAAATGCATTGTAATACAAGAACTACATTTCAACTAAAATAAAATACAGAAATGAATGCTTTGAACTTAAAACATCATTTCAACCCCATGAATCTGGTAGATATGAGAAATATATAGCAGCCTTGTATTTTTCAGTAGTGGAAAAACTGGCACTTCACTGGGCCAAACGTAATAACTTTCAAATCATGGTGTTCAGAATGTTCCGGTTCCTTGTTCAAATGCTTGACAGCTTTTCTACCAAAGACACCTTGGTGTAATATGAGATGCAGCAAAGTTTTCTAAAGTCAACAACACATCAAAAAGTTTTCCTCCTGTCACGAATGTTAGGGAAATAGTTTCATGTTGTACATCAGAACACCGATTAATATTACTGTATTCATACATTACAGTGTGCTTTATCTTGTTCTCTGTTAAGAGACTGGGATTGCAGCATAAGAGATGCATGTGGAATTACACTATTAGTAACCGTGCATGTCATTTCTCCTAAGCAATTATTTTGAATACCTAAACACCTAATTATGCCTTCTAGCAATGGTCTCCTCTGGTGCCTGCTAACAACCTCAGTCCTTCAAGCTTTCACATACTCCAAACCTGCAAGTAAAATTGGCTTCATTCACTGTATCATAAAATATTCCAGTTATCTATCATAAATTTCCAAAGACCAACAAATAGTTCAAACTACTATAGGTTACTAGATAATATACATGAATGAAGTGTAGGTAATAATTAATATAATCACCTCATTTCAAATGTAAAAACATGTGGTCTCATATCTCAATAGGTTTGATCATTTACCAGTGGCGTAACTAGAAGCTGATGGGCCCCAGTGCAAAGTCTGACCCCCAACTATAATGTATGGTTTATAGTACTAGTCTTCTCATATGGGAAAGTGACACCATAAGGGCCCCCTAAACCTCTTGGGCCCTGGTGCGACCGCAACCTTTCTTAAGTTACGCCCCTGACATTTACCATTATAAGTTCCCAACTTAACAAAGTTGTCTAATTTATTCATTCAATACATTGTCAGGTGGTATAGCATTTCTGATAATATAGTTTCTGGTCAGGTTCAGAAATTATGTAGGACCCTCTGTGTCATTCTATATCATAACTAAACTTTCAACATCATTCTATATAGTGCAAAAAATTATAATGAAGTATTATGTGTGTTTCTTACTTATAAGACACCTATCAGGACAATAAAACTGCTTAGCTACTTGTACTATCTCACAGCTCCCTAGCCCTCCCCCAGTTATAGCAGTGTTAAATTGTAACATACCGAAAGCTGAAACACTACAGTACGTACAAGTCCAATCGACGGGCCTAGCTTCCAATGGTCCGGCTTATTCATGAGGAGACTGTTAAAGCCATTCCCCTCTCTTCAGCTTCTCCCACACATATGTCAGGGGTGACTGCCAGGCTTGATGCTGCAGTAACCACCTCCTCAGATCGCCGCCCTGATAAATAAGCCAGACCATCAGAAGCTAGGACCGCCGAATAGACCTCTACGTACTCCAGTGTTTCATAGCTTTTTGGTATGTTCCAATAAAGCTAGAACTTTAACACTGCTATAACTGGGGGAGGGCTAGGGAGCTGCTTCCTTTAGTAAATGCTGCTAGAGAGTTATATTGTCCTGACAGGGTCTCTGTAAAGGAAATCTACCACCAGAAATAGGGGAGGACATCTTCAAACAACTATAAAATCTGAACAGTGGCATCTATCAAGACAGTCCTGGTGCCATTTTATAGAGGAGAAAAAAGTTTTAGTAAAAAAAATATTATTTTATTAATAAAGCTCTCCATTCTCAAATTTAACCGCAACAGTGAATATCTCCAGTCCTGTAGGACTGAGAAACACAATCCTGATATGTAAAAGGGAGAGTCTTTTCTTTAAAATGACACCAGAAATGTTTGCAGGTGCCCCCATTCATAAGATATAGCGGTTTGAAGTGTGCTCCCCCTTCAGCCTGTCAGCTGCAGGCATAATGTAGGAGCTACAGGGAGACATAGCTTACAGTTCGCAGAAGTTCATGCACCTCTGCATCTGTATCTAAACCCTGGGAATGGTCGACAGATTGATGCCATACAAATTTTCAACATATTTTGGTGTAAGTTTATCAAATTTTACTAAAGCAAAAATGACAAAAGAATGTTCTAAAATAAACATTGAATAAATAAAACTATCCTTTTAAGTGAAAGTCTCACATGTGCAACATCCCCCACCGGGGCCTAGCCTTTTTCTTGGGGCCTGGAAACAGCCAGGGCCCGGGATACCGGAATGGCTGGCGGTTGCGGCCTAGAACAGATGTGATTGGCTGATGGAAGGACGTCACATCAAACAATTAACTCCTGCCTTCCTAGGCAGGATCTACCGCTGCAGTGTTCCCCGTGTTGTGTAGTGACCTGCTGTGGGGTTGATCAGACTCCACACAGGTTGTGAGCTACATATTGGGACGTATTCGCAACAACCACTCTGCCTTGCATCGGCAGGGGTGTTGCATACCCCCGGGGCAGTTGAAAGTCACGGTGGCCGAGTGGTTAAGGCATTGGATTCGAAATGCAACATCCCCACCAGGGCCTAAATTTTTTCTTCTCTTGGGGCCTGGAGACAGCCGGGGCCCGGGATACCGGAGTGGCTGGCAGTTGCGGCCTAGGCACGCTAGTGTCACGGTGCTTGGTATGGGGACCGGAGTGCTGTCCTACAGCCTGGCAGGTCTAGAGCAGGTGGTGTTGGCAAGAAATGATGAGGGAGAGATGGTTATAGTGTTTCTCCCTGGGGCAACCCTTTGGTGTTGGCAAGAAATGAAGAAGGAGAAATGGTTATAGTGGTTCTCCCTGGGGCAACCATTTGGGGTCTGGAGTATGAGTCCCTGTGGAATGGATAGGGTGCCGTGATGGTGACAGCCATAGTAGCAGGGATCAGACTGAGGCAAACGTTGTCTAAAAGCAACTTACAGTTCTATATTGGGACCAACAGGAACAGTGGATCACGTGCCAAATGAATCTTAACAATGATAGCAGGCTAGGGATGCACTTGGAGAGGGAACCACAGGGATTAATCACCAGCCTGGATGCAAGGGCAGGCTGGGAGATAGCTGTGTCCTAGTGGGATGCTTCAGCTTGTCCTGGGTTACTTCAGATATCACCCTTGAAGGTAGGATGATACCCCTTTACTCTCACTAACTCCTCAGGGCTCTACTGTCTCACTACTTTGTCTGACTGCACTCTCTGACTGCCTGGTCTCACTGACTCTACTCACTAGATTGACTGTAGAACTTTCCTGACCAGAGGTTTTATTACTCCCACTGGTCAGGTGGTGGTTACTCCTCCAATGGCATCCCAGCTTACAATACAACATTAGAACCGATGTGATTGGCTGATGGAAAGACATCACATTAAACAATTAACTGCTGCTTTACCAGGCAGGATCTACCGCTGCAGTGTTCCCCATGTTGTGTAGTGACCTGCTGTGGGGTTGATCAGACTCCACACAGGTTGCGAGCTACATATTGGGACGTATTCGCAACAACCGCTCTGCCTTGCATATGTCATGAAAATAACATGATAAAAATTGTAGAGGGGCATCACGGTGGCTTAGTGGTTAGCATTACAGCCTTGCAACGCTGGGGACCTGGGTTCAAGTCCCAGGGTCAACGTCAGCAAAGAGTTTATATGTTCTCTCCGTGTTTGCGTGGGTTTCCTCCGGGTCTTCCAGTTTCCTCCCACACTCCAAAACATACTGGTAGGTTCATTAGACTGTGAGCCCCATTGGGGACAGGGAACGATTTGGCAAACTCTGTGCAGTGCTGCGTAATCTGTGTGCGCTATATAAAGAATTATTATTATTATTATTATTATTATTACAGCAGATATGTACTGTTCCAAAGCAGAACTGCTAAATTTGACCTTGACATTTGGGCACCAATGACCCGTGGTCCACAAAGGGTTAATGTAATCCCTGATAGCAAGATAATAAAGCACAGGTCCACAAGAATCTTTCTAAATAATTTTTTAAACAAAAGGAAGCAGAACACTACATTAAAATAGTCTTGCAATTGATCCACAGAAAAAGCAATTTAGTTATGTAACAAGTAGACTATTTAAGGTAAAAATGTTTATTGATAAACCACACATCACAGAAATCATCTCAGGTTACTGTATAACATTCTGTCTTAACTAAAGTTTTAGAACTTCCATTTGCAAGTGTGCAATTGAATGTAAATGAGTCCTGAACATCACTATGCTAATTACATGCATGAAAAACAAAAAAGAAAATCAAATGAGCAGCACTAAATAGAGAAAGCAACTAAGTATTTGTACTCCGAGGAGAACTTAATGAAACTGGTGATTATGATGTGGGGAATTAGTAATATATTGAAGGTTATCTTGAGCTTTACAGGGCAAAATAACATCTGTGTGTAGGCAAAGCAGGTTATGGATTTTACAGAAAAATGGCTCCCCAACCAACAAATAACCATTTATTTAAAGCTTTAACTTTTCTTTATTTTACTACAGATTTAACCATTTCTGTATTTAGATTTGCGATAACAATTGCTTCTGTAATATCAAATAATCATTTATGGTACTGAATATGACTGACACTGAACTGAAATTAAATGTGACTTCTCTTGGAGGTTATAATAATCTGGTGTATATGGGGTTCTGTCCACCTATAATGTTTATTGCTACTTTAGTGCCAACTTTGCTTGAAATGACATGGAAAATCCCATTGTTATACAGGTTAGCATTGGAACACCACATTAAAGTACCTGCTCCCTGAGATTCCTTGGCTGAGGATCTGGACCTTCAATACTGTCATCAGGTTGTTTGTGTCAAGAGCCTCTTCCACGTTCACCTTTGCCAACTGGATGACTACCTTTATGTACTGCACTTATTAAACCCCTTCCTGAAACTTAACGTCAAGTGCAGCATTGCAGGAGGTAACATGCCATGCTATTACTTCATGATTTTGGCACTGGGTCACAAGCAGAACCAGTTCCAGAAACTAGGGGTGTCAGCTGTATAATACCAGAAGATGTAAGGCCAGAGATGTAACTCTGATCATTGCTATTACCTCCTTACACAACATGTTCAAGCATAACTGCTGCATTTAAGGGGACTCTGGCATTCCCCTCCTTTCATGGATCTGACCCTTGTGCTGCTTACCAGGGGGTTACAATCCTTCCTCTGACAGTCCTGAGGTCTGATGTGTACCTTGGGGATGCCCAATGCCCTGGCACGTCAGATCCTGCATGCTCAGTCAGTTACACTGAAATTTTAGTATTGCAGTGCAGTGGCTTAAACAAATCATCAGATACGAATCTGAAAAAAGTAAAGAAAAAGTATAGCAAAAATAAAGAGAAAACCACAGACTTATTTAGTAAGGCTGCTTTCACAATAATCAGTACAATAAATCTGAAGCATTATTGAACCCAAAGGGTGAACAGTGGAAAAAAAATTAAGAAACTTACCAAGAAACATGATTTAACAAATCCCTTCACAAAAAAAGTTTTAAAAACTAATCAATAAAAAATGTGTGCCCTAAAATGATACCACTAAAAAGAGCAATTTGTGTCACAAAAAAATAAGCATTCAACCATCTCTGTCAAATGAATAATAAAAAAGATGTGCTTCTGAAAAGATAGAAAAAGCTAAAACAAATAAGATTTTCTCCAAACTTGTCTTTATTTGGTAAAATTGGTAAAATAAAAAACACAACATAAATGGGGTATTTCCATAATCATACTGACCTAGAGAATAAAGACAATGGGGCGTATGTATCAGGACCTCTGTGCCACTAACGTGGCGCAGAGGCCCTGAACTATTCGCAAATGCTAGCTTATTGCTAGTGGGGCTTGAAGGGGCATGAGGTGGGGGCACGGCCTTCTGGGAGTGGGTTATTATGTGTTATTTTATGGTACTGCAAAAGGTTAAAAGAAAGACTAAAAATCTAACAAGAATTGATGAATTTCTTTTACTCCACCCTTAAAAAGTTAATAATCTCATTAATAATATAGTAATTTGCTCTGAATGGCACTCCTTGCAACCAATGCCTTGTCGTATGCCTATACATATAAGTCTACCACCACACATGGGTATAGGCATAGTTGGGGTAAATTGGGTTTCAAACTTTATGGTGCATTTTGACATTTATTTCATTGTGAATGTGTAATACATGTTTTCTCCCAAAAATGTTCTAGATTGCACCTCCATATTTCCTACCTTACCAGTTGCAGACTTACTGCCTGGTACCACAAAACACCAAAGGTCTGCAACTGCAATTGCTCCACTGGCCCTTGGCTTGACCCATCTCTTCCCCCGACGTGGAGGTCCCCACCAGCTACTTATACAGCACTTTTAGCTGGCTGCTAATTAAACCTAAGTAGACAGTCCTGACTTTCCTAGGTCTGTTTTCTACCCAGCTTTTCCTTGGACAACATGCACATTTTATGTAGAAAATCTACTGTATTGGGAGCCGATTCTTACCTTACTTGAGGCAAAAATTGAAAATGCTGCCTTGCGCCTAATGATGCTACGTCACACACTTATAGTCATAAAGACAAAGACGTTAGTGACGTCTAGTACCTTACCGGACACTACCTTCCATGGTTTATCTCTAATGAATTCACAGTCAAATGTCTTCAGCTCAATGAAGCACAACTCCACTTACAGCACAACAGTCACTTACATTATAATGGAGTGTGTTACTAAATATATATTATCCTCACAAAATGACTGAAATAGAATAAATCAGCCGTTTGATGTTAGAAATACTATGTTCACATACCGTATGTAAAATAAACTGCTGCGCGCAAATGATAGTTATAAAAAGGAGACATTTATTGTGTTTTATCCTATCTGATTTTATAAATATGACCCTATATAACTCTGAAAATTTGGGTGTTTTACTTGATTCACATGTACAACTGAGAAGACTCAAGATTCCTTCAGGATCCATCTATCTACCAACCTGAGCCATCTATACAGACATGCCTATCAGATAATATTTTCCGAGGTAATCTAGGAATGTTGTATCTTGGTGATCTGTTGGATAATTAGACATCCGGGGAAAGTCCTGACATCCATGCTCTGGGGAAGAACTAATATTGTCTACTCTTAAAATGTGAACGTGAACAATTATCATATGTATATTGAATGGATATATAGAAGTCTCTAGTACATTGTGTAACTCCTATCCTTTTCATGCTGGGGGAATTGGATACTATGAGACCAAAAAATACATTTGACTAGTATTTCTATTAATACTTTTTTTACACAGGTTATTTCATAACATTATAAAAATGTAGCAGAACTCCCTAATGTATCACCAAAGTCTATAGGGGACTAATACGAAAAAAGAGAAGCCAACGTGAGTGTAAAAGATATCACAAAAGAAGTCTACTTGAAATAAACACGTCACGTCTGCAGAGAGTTACCTTAAATCTAGTGTGATGATTTGTCTCTAAAGTTGTTCTTCAATGAATGTTCAGTATGTCATTCAAATATACTCCGCTAGGGGATTCATTACCTATTTCACTGCAACAGGAGATCATTAATTGCCTGTCCCCCATGGGAGTAGCATAAAAGTGCATGAGAAATTAAGGTGTACAAGGAGAGAAAACATTAGAGGAAAAGGATATGGAGGGAAATAGATACAGAGGATTCAGCAGAAAGCTTAGATATCAGGCAAAACTCAGCAACAGAAAGTTTCTAATGTTAGCTCCAAAATATAAAGTTTATACTCTGGACCAATTAAATTTAATATTTTTCATCTACCGTATATACTCGAGTATAAGCCGACCCGAGTATAAGCCGAGACCCCTAATTTTACCACCAAAAACTGTGAAAAACTACTGACTCGAGTATAAGCCGAGGGTGGGAAATGCATTGGTCAAACCCCCCCAGTAGTATACAGCCTGCCAGCCCCCAGTAGTATACAGCCTGCCAGCCCCCAGAAGAATACAGCAGCCCCTAGTAGTATACAGCAGCCCCCAGTAGTATACAGCAGCCCCCCTGTAGTATACAGCAAGCCCCCCTGTAGTATACAGCAAGCCCCTAGTAGTATACAGCAGCCCCATGTAGTATACAGCAAGCCCCTAGTAGTATACAGCAGCCCCTAGTAGTATACAGCAGCCCCCAGTAGTATACAGCAGCCCCCTGTAGTATACAGCAGCCCCCATGTAGTATACAGAGTGCCCCTAGTAGTATACAGCCTGCCCCTAGTAGTATACAGCCTGCCCCTAGTAGTATACAGCCTGCCCCCACGGCCCTTAAAAAAATAAACTTAAATACTCACCCTCCGATGTCAGCGCGGCTCCCCGATGTCGGCGCGACTTACCGATGTCCCCGATGTCAGCGCGTCCCGTCTTCTTTCTTCTCCGCTGCTCCTCTTCACTCGCCCATGTTTTCTTCTAGCAGGTGCATACTATGACGCGGCCGCTGCTGACGTCATAGTATGTGCGGCCATGAAGAAAACATGGCCGCGTCGATGATAGAAGAAAAAAGAGAGAAGAGGAGCCGCAGAGAATAAAGAAGACGGGACGCGCTGACATAGGGGACATCGGTAAGTCGCGCCGACATCGGGGAGCCGCGCTGACCTCGGAGGTGAGTATTTAATTTTATTTTTTTAAGTGGGTAATTTTTTTGGGGTAATAGACTTGTGTATAAGCCGAGGGGACGTTTTTCAGCACATTTTTTGTGCTGAAAAACTCGGCTTATACACGAGTATATACGCTAATTTTTAAAGGGTTGGTTCTAAAAACTTCAAACACGTCTCCAGCCCTCATTGTGCCAAAAACTCTAATGTGCAACAGCTTGGAACCTGCATAGATTTCAGTTCATGGTGTAATTTAGGGAAATTTGTCTCCACAGTAGGAGGCTACTGCACCCCCACCCCCACGCCAAAAACCCTGCTGATGCCTAGTCCACATATCATTAAAGTCACAAGTGCAGGGGAAAATACTTTCACCTTTTTCAACATTTTTTAATTTTAAACAACAGAAAAACTACTTGTAGATATCATCTTACACTTCCCTTACGTCTTTAGTCGCAGAAGGAAATATACTTATCCTAGAGTTGCTCTATTTGTAAAACTTTCTTGTATCCGCTTAATATGCTAGAACTAAACAACAAAATCTAAAATAAGTTACAAAGTTTTCCTCTATCTCCACTAATTATTATTTTAGTTTATTTAAATCTATTTTTTTCTGTGTTTGTATAAGTTAACAAAAACAAAAATGCTCAATAAAAATGTATTTGATTAAGAAAAAGAATATTAGACTGCTAGGCAGTTTTTCCATGTACAGTTCACAACACAACTGCTTATTGGATACATTTCTACAAGTAGCACTTAGCTGTCACAGGATTTCACATGCAATAGAATGCCCCCAAGGAGGGACCACAGCACCAGAGGTCAAAATTCAAAAGGATTTATTACAAGTGCATCCAAACATGATAAGCGCGACGTTTCGATTCGCAATGAATCTTATCAAGATGCTGATAAAGATTCATTGCGAATCGAAACATCACGCTTATCATGTTTGGATGCACTTGTAAATACATCCTTTGAATTTTGCCTCTGGTGCTGTGGCCCCTCCTTCAAGATTGCTGACCTGGTTTCCGGCATCAGAAACTTTGGCCGCGGGCACCACCACAAATTGATCCACATTTGAAGAAGGATTGCTGTCCTACCTCTCCATTGTATAGAATGCCCCCCTCCACTGCTGCCTTCAGCAAACTAGCAACTATAAAAATTATTTCTAGAGAAATCCACTGGTAGGTGGCTTTCTTGGGCTGGGGCCCTGAGCAATTGAAAAGGTTCACTTCATAATTTGCTCCCCCCAACCCGCAGAGTTATGTTGAAGACGATTATAGAACCTCATAATATGCACCTCAGCTGCATCACAATCTCAGTTGATGGACATCACAATACTCAATGCAGCTGCTGGAGACCATCACAATTCATGCCTCAGCTGCTGGAGAACATTACAATACAATTTCAGCTGCTGAAGAGCCTCAAAATACACACATCAGCTGCTGTAGAACCTCATAATAAACAGCTGCTGCAGAACCTCATGCACAGAAGCACATACATACACAGACACAAGCACATGCATATATCTGACTCAGAGCTGATGCCGGCTCAGCTAGAGATCTGAGCCGAGCCGGCATCGGGTAGGAGTGGGCTCCGATCGCAGGTGTTCAACTCTTTAAATGAAGTGGGCAGCGCGAAAATTATAGAATTTTCTCCACATTAGGGTTTTATTTGGCAAATTTAGTAAAACGTAAGAAAAAATATTCAAGTATGGTATCACCGTAATGTTATTAACCCATAGAATAAAGATAACATGATTATACGGCTATACGGTGAACACGAAAAAACTAAATAAAAAAGAGTAAAAAATCCAATACAGTACAGCTTTTCTACTCCTGCCCCCCAAAAAAGCTCATAAATTTTCAACAATAGGGGATAACAACCCCAAAATGGTAACACTGGAAAAAGCATCTCATTTTGCAAAAAATTGCCCTAATAACGTCACCTGGCCCCAATAACGAAAAAAGCAATTTTATAGCCTGCAAAAGAAGCCAATGAGAAAACTAAAATCCTGGCAGCTGCAGGCAGCTCCTTCCCACCTGTGTGCCCATAAAACAAGTAACCGCCACTTGTCTCTGTGCTCGGGAGAAATTGCATAACAGATTTTAAGATGGATCTTCTTTTTTTATCTTTTGGAAATTTGTAAGTTTAAGGGTTAAATGAACGTATGACCGTCAAAATTTGACCATTCTAAATTTCACCTCCATTTTGATTTAATGACTAGGAAGATCTCAAGGGATTAAAAGTCTTCCTAAAAGCTGTTTCTGATAGTTTGAAGGGTGCAGATTTGAAAATGATTGATTACCGTATATACTCGAGTATAAGCCGACCCGAGTATAAGCCGAGGCCCCTAATTTTACCACAAAAAAATGGGAAAATCTATTGACTTGAGTATAAGCCGGGGGTGGATAATGCCTGCGTCACCGCCTCCCCAGTATATAGCCTGCCAGCCCCTGCCCCAGTGTATATAAACCCACCGGCCCCCGTTGTGCAGCACAACAATACCATTGTAGCGGATGGATCGCACAGAAGATCTAAGGGGGCCGCCGGAAAGGTGAGTTTTGATTTATTTTTTTGACTCGAGTATAAGCCGAGTTTGGGTTTTTCAGCACATTTTTTGTGCTGAAAAACTAGGCTTATACTCGAGTATATAAGGTATATAGGGTTTTTTTTATGTTAAGTATTTATCCCCAAAATAGTCAATTCTGAGAATAAAGACACATTTTTCAAAAAATTCATAATTTTTTTCTTTTTTTTGTAAATAAACCCAAAACTTATTATCCAAAATTCACCACTATAATGAAGTACAACTCGTGGGGAAAAACTACCTCAGAATTGTTTTGATAAGGAACAGTGTTCAAAAGTTATAACCATATACGATGGGAAGAAGCATTTTGGTGGGCATCCAAAGCCTCTAAATGCGCAAACCTATGGGAGGTTCATGTAAAAATTCTTTCCAGATGGTACTATACTCCAGCACAATTAGCAAGAATTTTCCCAGGAACCTCAGACAAGTGCTGGAGACAATGTGGAGACAAAGGTTCCTTACTACACATATTTGGAACATGCCCTATCATCTTAATAATATAATATCTATCACAATGGAAAAACAAAAACAACCGGATATGTCTTTAGCCCTTTTGGGGCTGGGCATAACCAAAATTCCTCTTAAATGTCGCAAACTGATAGGACATATCTTACAAGCAGCAAAGCTCTTAATAGCTAGAGCTTGGAAATAAACTCAGCCTCCAAACATATTTGATTTACTGGAAATGTTAAATCAACATTGCCATCTGGAAAGAAC
Organism: Engystomops pustulosus; assembly: GCA_019512145.1. Classification (NCBI taxonomy): domain Eukaryota; kingdom Metazoa; phylum Chordata; class Amphibia; order Anura; family Leptodactylidae; genus Engystomops; species Engystomops pustulosus. Next base: position 35,343,348 of record CM033648.1, on the reverse strand, counting down.
TCTTGCTCTTAGAAATAATACCCTTAGAAATCACTACAAAATGTGGAATTCATGGTATAACAACACACGATTAAACCCGGACTAGGTTTTGGTCTGTCTCCGGGCATTCTCCTCATTTAATGCTCTCAATTTGGAAAACAATAAAACATATATAAAACATATAACCATATAAAGCGACGCATGTCAGAATACAAAAAATGGGGTTGAGCCTTAAAGGGGTATTCACATTTTATTTAATTTATTTACCATTTGTTAATATCTACTGCTGCTAGATGTGAATATGCCACTTTTTGCAGTTGTCATTGGATATAAACAAGTTCCCGTATTGCTGTAGAACTGAATCTCGCTGCTGTGTACTGCGAACAAGTTTTTATCTCGCCGCAGAGCAACTGGTTTATTCCACACCTTTGTCTGTCAACTTGCTACTGCTGGATGTGAATAATTTACTACATTGCTGTAGGCTATACCAATATTCGGACAATTGTGATAATCGGTCTGGCACACCTCTCTCCGAGGTATAGTGTAAAATTGATAAGGCGCCAAAAGCTGATAAAAGTAATAAACGCAGATCACAGGGCACGTCATCACCTAAAAAGAAAGTAATGAACAAAACAGAAAATAAAATATACGGCAATCCCCTCAAACAAGAACTAAAGTCAGTCAAAAAGTAGGAAGTGAAGGAAAAGAAAATGTTAGATTTAACACTGCAGGATCACCAATGGAGGACTCTGGATGCCGAGGAAATATATGGTCGACGTGTAGTGAATACCTCTGTTGATAAAGACGCTATTGTAAAGATTCTACCATATGTTAACATTTCTTCAATTGGATGTGATTAAAAAAATGTTCTTGTGTGAAAATAATTTCTCATAAATGTAGCCATGTTGTCCCTTAGAAACAAGATAGCTTCCTTGGAAACGACCACCCTACACTCTGGCAGTGGTGGCCAGACATGCACTAGTAAACCCTGCTTGGCCTCCTGGGTTCAGTGATCATTACCACAGGTCGGCTGTGGGACATGCAGTAACTTCTGGACATTTCATATACAAAAACTTTTTCTATCTTTGTAAAATCCCTCCAGCAGAGGTGGCCGTATCCAAGGACACAGTCTTGTTTCTAAGGGACCATATGATTCACACTATTCTGCAAATTCAGGCAATCTCACCCCACACCTGATGCTTAATACAGCCCTGAACATTGGCTCAGCAACAAGTTTTTCAAAAACTTTTTAACCCCTTAAGGACGTAGGGTTTTTTCGCTCATTTCTTGCTCTCCACCTTGCATAACTTTTTCATTTTCCTGTGTGCAAAGCTGTGTGAGGGATTATTTTGTGCTTAACAAATTTTACTTCTCCGTCACACTATTTAATATTCCATGCTGCGTATTGGGAAGCTGGAAAAAAATTCCAAATGTGGAAAAATTGGAAAAAAATGTTCGCGTCACGTTCTTGTGGGCTCAGTATTTACGACTTTCAAATAACACAATAATAACAATCACGGTGATACCAAATTTAAATATAGATTTTATTGAGTTTTAACACATTTCAAAATGATTGTGTATGACATTAATACTGACACTAATAACTTTTTCATACTTTGGTGTATGGAGCTGTGTTAGATGTCATTATTTGCAAAATGAGCCGAAATTTTCATTGCTACCATTTTGAGGTCTCTGCGACATTTTGGTCACTTTTTATTACTTTTTTTATGTGATGTAAAATGGTGTAAAAGCTGTGTTTTGGACATTTGGGCACTATTTGCCGTTATGTGGTTCACTGCCGGCAATAATCATTTTTATATTTTGATAGATCGGGCATTATTTGTTTATTAGGTTTTATATCAATTCTAGGGAAAGGGGGGTGATTTGAACTTTTAGGTTTTTAACATTTTTTAAATATTTTTTTAACTTTTCTGAAACTTTTTTTTTTACTGTTTTTTAGACCCTCTAGGGCAGTGGTGGCGAACCTATGGCATGCGTGCCAGAAAGGGCACGCATACCATCTCCCCAGTCTTATTAAAGTTAATCATTGTAGCTCTGGCCAGGATCTGTCCATTGCAGCCTGGAGCTGATCAGCTGATCAGATCAGCTCTGTAACTAGTTTTGCCTTAGTGAGACAGTAGCAGCCGATCAGTGCTGGGCCCTCCTCCTCCTCAGCCCGGGAAGACGAGTACAAACGTAAAGAGGAGTGAGAGTCCACAGAACGGAACCCACAGCATCATAAGAAGATAAGAGGTCAGGAGCTGCTGTGTGTGCTTTTCACATCAGCAGTTCAGTGTAAGGCCTCTTCCACACTAGTGTTGCGTTTCACGTCAGGGTGCAATGCGTGAAAAACTGACGTTTTTGCTGCGTTTTTGTTTCATTTTTGTTCGCGTTTTTTTGCGTTTTCGGTGCGTTTTTCACACGCGTTTTTTTAAGTCAATGGGACTTTTTCAAAGGGACCAAGGTTCGGGAATAAAATGTTTTATTTAATTGAAAAAGAATGTCTTCTGATAAGATAGCAGATGTATGCAAACATCTACAATCTATTCTTCACTGTTCCGCGCGCGTATATTATCTCCCGACAAGTTATCAGATGTGAAGAACAGTGAAGAATAGAATAAAAACAGTGAACACAGTGAACACAGTGAACACAGGATCATTTAAGAGAAAAACACAGTGCAGAACACAGTGCAGAATAGATTACAGATGTTCGGCACATCTGCTTACTTGTCGGGAGATACGCGCGGAGCGGTGCGAACAAAATAGCATGTGAAGAACAATATATATGTGTGTAAAGAACACATTGCAGATGTTTCCATACATCTGCAATGTCTTTTTATTTTTTTAAGTGGGTAATTTTTTTGGGGTAATAGACTTGTGTATAAGCCGAGGGGACGTTTTTCAGCACATTTTTTGTGCTGAAAAACTCGGCTTATACACGAGTATATACGCTAATTTTTAAAGGGTTGGTTCTAAAAACTTCAAACACGTCTCCAGCCCTCATTGTGCCAAAAACTCTAATGTGCAACAGCTTGGAACCTGCATAGATTTCAGTTCATGGTGTAATTTAGGGAAATTTGTCTCCACAGTAGGAGGCTACTGCACCCCCACCCCCACGCCAAAAACCCTGCTGATGCCTAGTCCACATATCATTAAAGTCACAAGTGCAGGGGAAAATACTTTCACCTTTTTCAACATTTTTTAATTTTAAACAACAGAAAAACTACTTGTAGATATCATCTTACACTTCCCTTACGTCTTTAGTCGCAGAAGGAAATATACTTATCCTAGAGTTGCTCTATTTGTAAAACTTTCTTGTATCCGCTTAATATGCTAGAACTAAACAACAAAATCTAAAATAAGTTACAAAGTTTTCCTCTATCTCCACTAATTATTATTTTAGTTTATTTAAATCAATTTTTTTCTGTGTTTGTACAAATTAACAAAAACCAAAATGCTCAATAAAAATGTATTTGATTAAGAAAAAGAATATTAGACTGCTAGGCAGTTTTTCCATGTACAGTACAAAACACAACTGCTTATTGGATACATTTCTACAAGTAGCACTTAGCTGTCACAGGATTTCACATGCAATAGAATGCCCCCTTTACTCCTGCCTTCAGCCTAGTGGCAAACTAGCAACTATAAAAATTATTTCTAGAGAAATCCACTGGTAGGCGGCCTTCTTGGGCAAATTTAGTAAAACGTAAGAAAAAATATTCAATTATGGTATCACCGTAATGTTATTAACCCATAGAATAAAGATAACATGCTTATTCGGCTATACGGTGAACACGAAAAAACAAAATAAAAAAAGAGTAAAAAAATCCAGTACAGTACAGCTTTTCTACTCCTGCCCTCAAAAAAAGCTCATAAATTTTCAACAATAGGGGATACCAACCCCAAAATGGTAACACTGGAAAAAGCATCTCATTTTGCAAAAAATTGCTGTTACCTGGCCCCAATAACGAAAAAAGCTATTTTATAGCCTGCAAAAGAAGCCAATGAGAAAACTAAAATCCTGGCAGCTGCAGGGAGCTCCTTCCCACCTGTGTGCCCATAAAACAAGTAACCGCCACTTGTCTCTGTACTCGGGAGAAATTGCATAACAGATTTTAAGATGGATCTTCTTTTTTTATCTTTTGGAAATTTGTAAGTTTAAGGGTTAAATGAACGTATGACTGACAAAATTTGACCATTCTAAATTTCACCTCCATTTTGATTTAATGACTAGGAAGATCTCAAGGGATTAAAAATCTTCCTAAAAGCTGTTTCTGATAGTTTGAAGGGTGCAGATTTGAAAATGATTGATTATATAGGGTTTTTTTTATGTTAAGTATTTATCCCCAAAATAGTCAATTCTGAGAATACAGACACATTTTTCAAAAAATTCATAATTTTTTTCTTTTTTTTGTAAATAAACCCAAAACTTATTATCCAAAATTCACCACTAAAATGAAGTACAACATGTGGGGAAAAACTACCTCAGAATTGTTTTGATAAGTAACAGTGTTCAAAAGTTATAACCATATACGATGGGAAGAAGCATTTTGGTGGGCATCCAAAGCCTCTAAATGCGCAAACCTATGGGAGATTCATGTAAAAATTCTTTCCAGATGGTACTATACTCCAGCCCAATTAGCAAGAATTTTCCCAGGAACCTCAGACAAGTGCTGGAGACAATGTGGAGACAAAGGTTCCTTACTACACATATTTGGAACATGCCCTATCATCCAACAATTTTGGAAAGGAGTCTTTAATATAATATCCATCACAATGGAAAAACAAAAACAACCGGATATGTCTTTAGCCCTTTTGGGGCTGGGCATAACCAGAATTCCTCTTAAATGTCGCAAACTGATAGGACATATCTTACAAGCAGCAAAACTCTTAATAGCGAGAGCTTGGAAATCAACTCAGCCTCCAAACATATTTGATTTACTAGAAATGTTAAATCAACATTGCCATCTGGAAAGAAGTCTTGCTCTTAGAAATAATACCCTTAGAAATCACTACAAAATGTGGAATTCATGGTATATCGACACAGGATTAAACCCGGACTAGGTTTTGGTCTGTCTACAGGCATTCTCCTCATTTAACCCCTTAAGGACGCAGCCATTTTACAGCTTAAGGCTCAGCCCCATTTTTTGGATTCTGACTAGCGTCACTTTATATGGTTATAACTTTTGAACACTGTTACTTATCAAAGCGATTCTGAGATTGTTTTTTCCCCACATGTTGTACTTCATTTTAGTGGTAAATGTTTGCTGATAAGTTTTGCGTTTATTTTCCAAAAAAAGAAAAAATGATGAATTTTTTGAAAAATCTCACTTTTTTGAAATTCAAAATCATTACATTTTCAGGTAGATAGATTTACCACCTAAATAAGTTGCTGCATAACATTTCCCATGTGTCTACTTTACATTTTCATAATTTTTGAAATGTCTGGATAATATATTTTGATGTCGCTCGGCTTACAAATCGAATAGCGATTTTCCGTATTTTCAGAATTTACTCTTTTGCGGATAAATACAGTTTTGAATGAAGTGTTACATATTTAGTATCAAAACTCCCGTATATAATCAACCCATTTTCATATCTGCACCCCTCAAACTATCAGAAACAGCTTTTAGGAAGATTGTTAACCCCTTGAGATCTTCATAGTAATTGAATCAAAATGGAGGTGAAATTTAGAATGGTCATATTGTTCCCTTATACGCTCATTTAGCCCTAAAATTTACACATTTCCAAAAGATAAAAATAGAAAACCCACCATACAATTTGTTCTGCAATTTCTCCCGAGTGCAGAGACCCCCCACATGTGGACGTTACTTGTTTTATGGGTACACAGCGAGGCGCAGAATGGAAGAAGGGACCTGCAGCTGCCAGGATTTTAGTTTCCTCTTTGGTCCCTTTTGTAGGCTATAAATGTTCGCTTTTTCGTTATTGGGGCCATGTGCTGGCATTTTTTTTTTGCAGGATGAGATGCTTTTTCCAGTGTTGCCATTTGGGGTTGGTATCACCTATTGTTGAAAATTTAGGAACTCGTTTTTGAGGGTATGAGTAGAAAAGCATCAATTTTGTACTGGATTTTTTACTTTTTTTTTTTCGTGTTCACCGTTTAGCCTAACAATCATGTTAGCTTTATTCTATGGGATGATACGATTACGGGGATACCAGACTTGAATATATTTTCTTACATTTTACTAAATTTGTCAAATAAAACCGTAATGTGGGAAAAAATCTATCATTTTTGCATTGCCGTCTTCCAAGTGGCATAACATTTTTATTTTTTTGACTTGGGAGCTGGTTGATGGCTTGTTTTTTGCGGGACATGCTGTACTTTGCAGCAGTATCATTATGGAGTACATATGTTTTTTTGATCACTTTTGATGGCATTTTTTGTAAGATTGAATAGGTAAAAATGTTAATTTTTGGTGGGTTTTCAATAGTTTTTTTTAACGGCATTCATTGTACAGGTTCAATAATGATTTACTTGTATTCTACGGGTTGTTACGGACGCGGTGATACTATATATGTGGGGTTTTTGTTATGATTTAGACTTTTTTGGGGTTATATGTCTCTTTATATGTTATGGGGCTTATGGGCATTTTTATTAATTTATTACTTTATTTTTTATTGAATAACATTTTTTTTTTACTTTTTCACTTTTTCCACCATGGGAAATGACCAAGCAATCATCTTATTGCTTGTTCATGATAATACTCTGCAATAATCATGTATTGCAGGGTATTATCAGTGTTAGCCTATGCGCTTGCATAGGCTGGCACTATGCCAGTAACATGACGTCACAGACGCCATCTTACTGGCAGTGCCTGCAGGCAGTGCTGGGGACCAGATCGGACCCCAGCACTTCCATAGCAGCGATCGGCGTCCCCCGAAAACGGTTCAGGGGGGCCGATCGTGGGGGAAAGACCCCCAGAGGCATGTTAGATGCCGTGACCGCGGCATTTAATGGGTTACACACCCGCAATCGGAGCCCACTCCGACCGCGGGTGTTACACTGGGGTGGCGGCTATTAGTTACAGCCGGCACCCCGTGTTTCCTGATGCCGGTTTGGCTCTGATCCAGAGCCGAGCCAGCATAAGCGCCGTGGCGGATATATCCGCCACTGAGCGCTAAGTCACTGCGCTCCGTGGCGAATATATCTGCCACGGAGCGTGAAGGGGTTAATGCCCTCAATCTGGAAAACAATAAAACATATATTACTCTCTGTAACATCTCTGGCACGTCTTATCCTATTGTTATATTACCGCAGTAGTTTAATACTGCACTTTTCTTTATGTTAATTTCAACATTTTCATTGTAACCTTAAAATAAAAAATGAGTTTATGACATAAACAAACTGTATATTTGTAAAACTTTCATCTATGACTCAATAAAAATATTTGAAAAAAAGTTATAACCATATAAAGCGACGCATGTCAGAATACAAAAAATGGGGTTGAGCCATAAAGGGGTATTCACATTTTATTTTATTTACCATATGTTAATATCTACTGCTGCTAGATGTGAATATGCTCCTTTTTGCAGTTGTCGTTGGAAATAAACAAGTTCCCGTATTGCTGTAGATCATTTTTGAGCTTATGACGTTGTGATAGAACTGAATCTCGCTGCTGTGTACTGTGAACAAGTTTTTATCTCGCCGCAGAGCAACTGGTTTATTCCACACCTTTGTCTGTCAACTTGTTACTGCTGGATGTGAATAATTTACTACATTGCTGTAGGCTATACCAATATTCGGACTATTGTGATAATCGGTCTGGCACACCTCTCTCCGAGGTATAGTGTAAAATTGATAAGGCGCCAAAAGAAGATAAAAGTAATAAACACAGATCACATGGCACGTCATCACCTGAGAAGAAAGTAATGAACAGAACAGAAAATAAAATATATGGCAATCCCCTCAAACAAGAACTAAAGTCAGTTGGAAAGTAGGAAGTGAAGGAAAAGAAAATGTTAAATCTAACACTGCAGGATCACCAATGGAGGACTCTGGGGGCCGAGGAAATATATGGTGAACGTGTAGTGAATACCTCTGTTGATAAAGACGCTATTGTAAAGATTCTACCATATGTTAATATTTCTTCAATTGGATGTGATTAAAAAAATGTTCTTGTGTGAAAATAATTTCTCATAAATGTAGCCATGTTGTCCCTTAGAAACAAGATATCTTCCTTGGAAACGACCACCCTACACTCTGGCAGTGGTGGCCAGACATGCATTAGTAAACCCTGCTTGGCCTCCTGGATTCAGTGATCATTACCACAGGATGGCTGTGGGACATGCAGTAACTTCTGGACATTTCATATACAAAAACTTTTTCTATCTTTGTAAAATCCCTCCAGCAGAGGTGGCACAGTCTTGTTTCTAAGGGACCATATGATTCCCACTATTCTGCAAATTCAGGCAATCTCACCCCCACACCTGATGCATAATACAGCCCTGAACATTGGCTCAGCAATAAGTTTTTCAAAAACTTTTTAACCCCTTAAGGACGCAGGGTTTTTTTCGCTCATTTCTTGCTCTCCACCTTCAAAAATCCATAACTTTTTCATTTTCCCGTGTGCAGAGCTGTGTGGGGGCTTATTTTGTGCGTAAAAAATGTTACTTCTCCGTCACACTATTTATTATTCCATGCTGTATAGTGGGAAGCTGGAAAAAAATTCCAAATGTGGAAAAATTGGAAAAAAATCATGTTCGCGTCACGTTCTTGTGGGCTCAGATTTACGACTTTCAAATAACACCTCTATTTCATTCTTTGGTTTGGTACAATCACGGTGATACCAAATTTAAATATAGATTTTATTGAGTTTTAACACATTTCAAAATGATTGTGTACGAAAAAGAAAAAAAAAATTGCCATCTTCTGACACTAATAACTTTTTCATACTTTGGTGTATGGAGCTGTGTTAGGTGTCATTATTTGCAAAATGAGCCTAAATTTTCATTGCTACCATTTTGAGGTTTGTGCGACATTTTGGTCACTTTCTATTACTTTTTTTATGTGATGTAAAATGGTGTAAAAGCCGTGTTTTGGACATTTGGGCGCTATTTGCCATTATGTGGTTCACTGCCGGCAATAATCGGTTTTATATTTTGATAGATCGGGCATTATTTGTTTATTACGTTTTATATCAGTTCTAGGGAAAGGGGGGTGATTTGAACTTTTAGGTTTTTAACATTTTTGAAATATTTTACAACTTTTTTGAAACTTTTTTTTTACTGTCTTTTAGACCCTCTAGGGCAGTGGTGGCGAACCTATGGTATGCGTGCCAGAAGGGGCACGCATACCATCTCCCCAGTCTTATCAAAGTTAATCATTGTAGCTCTGGCCAGGATCTGTCCCTTGCAGCCTGAAGCTGATCAGCTGATCAGATCAGCTCTGTAACTAGTTTTGCCTTAGTGAGACAGTAGCAGCCGATCAGTGCTGGGCCCTCCTCCTCCTCCTCAGCCCGGGAAGACGAGTACAAACGGAAAGAGGAGTGAGAGTCCACAGAACGGAACCCACAGCATCAGAAGAAGATAAGAGGTCAGGAGCTGCTGGGGCTGCTGTGTGTGCTTTTCACATCAGCAGTTCAGTGTTAGAGCTGCAAATGCCTTAAGAGGTTCTGTCAGGTGGCTTTGGGACACTAAACCAACTATAGATAACTGTGATTTGGTGTCCCAAATCACCCTGTATCACAGCTGTCTGTTGCCACATATATACTGGTCTATGTCTGAAATGCTCATCACCTGCATAAGACGGCCCATAAAGCCAGCATAGCTTCACAGCAGGCAGCGCATGCACAAGGTGGCCGGGTGCTATGCTGCATCACTGGCTGTGCGGTGCATGTGATGAGCGCTGCGAACAAGTATGTATGTGGCAACAGACAGCTGTCATACGTGTGATCCCAAATCCACCTGTGCCTACACCTTCCACCCCAGAACGACCACCACTTTGCCCTACAGATCCCCTGCCAAATTGGATTCCCCAAACCTTAAGCCCATAACGGAAAATAGCACCAAAAGATCAAAATACCACTTTTTATAATAAAAATTTTATAAAACCTATATAGTTTTAGTATCACCGTACCTACCCAAAGAATATATGAGATATGTAATTTGGGGTACACAGTGATAGCTGTAAAATCCAAGCCCGCAAGAAAATGTCACAAAAGCATTGTTTCACCAAATTCACTGCATTATTCAGAAAACAGACCCTCACAAAGTTCTTTACATGGAAAAATAAAAGTTAGATTTTTGAAGGTGGAGAGTGAAAAACGGAAATGCAAAAAAAGATGGCAATATTTGGAACAAATAGAGGTGGGCTCCAATGGGGCATTGAATAGAATATTGAAGTCCAGTTCTGCTAAAGGATTGATCTCATATTCTTATATAGTGCTATTAAATGACTCTAAGAATATTCCATTAAAATGTTGGGAACATTGGAATAGAGAGGTGGGCCCTATTGAAGAGGAGCAGTGGACTGAAGCTTTGGAATTGGTGCCAACTCTCTCGCCCAGTGAAGCACGTGGGATGTCTCACTTATTTCTTTTGCACCGAACATATAGGTCACCCCAAATACTATTTCGGATAGGAGCTAGGCCTAATTCCGAATGCCCGAGATGTGCAACTGAAGAGGCAGATATACTCCACATGATGTGGGGATGTAGGGAACTGGAGTCTTTTTGGAAATCTATATTAGAATTGACGCGTAAAGTCTTCTCGGTAACAATTGAGGAAAGTCCCCTAGCATGTCTATTGGGAGTACTGAAGATATACAACCTGACAGAACCTAATAACATTGCAACACAAAGATCCTTATATCAAGCTAGAAAAGTTAAAGCTGCTCATTGGATTAGGCCTAGGCCACCGGATAAGAAAGCGTTTATAGACCGTTGAATGCAATAATACTATTGGAATATAGCACGTATGTGAAGAGGAATGGGGTCTCCAAATTTGAAAAGATTTGGGGCAAGTGGCAAGATACGCCTTGTTTACCATCAAGCTCCCTTATAGGACTAAGAACTAGCTTAGAATACCAATTATCATTGGCAAAATAAGTAAAGATAGGTTTAGGTCTTCTTTAATATGTGAATAATTATATGAGACCTGACGGGTCTTAGTAGAGCTGGCTCGCAAGGGTGGGTGGGGGGAGTTGGGAAGGGAAGGAGGGAGTATGCTACCAATAATAAGCATATATGATAAAACGTAAATCCTGTATGGGAAAAAGGATACAACTGTAATTCTCTTGTAATGCTTTTATGAGTATAATTTGAGTTTGTATTATTGTATAAAACCAGAGCTTATTGTAATGATATGTACTTACTCCCCACCAGGTTGTGCTTGTTGGGTGTGTTGTTATATAAAAAATGTTCAATAAAAATATCTGATTCAGAACTGCTGTCACTATATGGGGGTAATGTTAATCAGTATATGGCGGTAATATTCCTCACTGAATGGCAGTAAAACAGTACTCATCACTATATTAGCTTCTAGTATAGTGTTATTATTGGTAATGTTGGCCATTCTATAGTGGTCTTTATTACCAGAATTATGCTATTTATGTGGTTGTAATGGTGGCGTCATGATGTCAAAGGGGTATTTGTCTTTTGTATAGTGATATTGTGGCACTATTGGGATAAATTGCTGTGTTGGCACCTTGCAATAAAAATGTCGGCTTTGGATTACAGTTTGGGCGCTCGGTCTCTTAAAGGTTCGCCATCACTGCTCTAGGGTACATTAAAACCTAGATGGTCTGATCGTTCCTACCATATACTGCAATACTACTGTATTGTAGAATATGGCATTTCTACACAGTATACTGGCTCATTGTAACGAAACTACAGAAACCATGCAGCCTCGGGGCAGACAAAGACTCAAGGCTGCCACGACAACCAATTGCCCCCTCCCAATGAGGTTCTAGGGAGCAACAATTGGATCCAAGATAGATCGGATCCACGCGCCGCCTTTTAAATGCCGCCGGTAGCATCGGACGGGTTAATAGCCGCGATCGGTGCAAGCACCGGCCACAGTTATTAGCAGTGGGGGTTGTTGCATACACATGTGTATAAAGAGGGCTCAGCCCGTGAGTCCTCTTTACTCACCACCGGACCCTCTGCATCGTTCAGCTAAGGGGCAGAGCGCCAAAGGGTTCAAAAGGAAATCTACCATTAAAATGATATATGACAAACCAGGGGAAACTTACTTATAGCACCGGGCACTCCTGTTACAATGGTTATCCATGGCCTCCTTCCTTCCAAATTACCAGATCCCCTATGTGTCTTGGGCTTCATGGGCTTTTTCACTGTCTCCCCCCCCCCTTTTTACCTCAATACTTCACCCCTCACTCTGCCTGATGTAATCTCAAAGCAGCAGAGGAAATTTCAGCACACAATGGGAGGTGGAAATGCTCATGTGTAACAAGCTGTGAATCTGCAGCAAAGAGCAGCTATAATAAAATCCCCAGGAGCCCGTATGACTCATTAGCATAATTGATTGATAAGTTGATTGTAGAAGGAAGGATCCAAAAAGAATGATTATAAGAAGTTATAAGAGAGGAGGTATACGGGTCACCCTCACATGGGTCCCCGGCCTGTTTTGTTTGTACATTTTGTGTTTTAGATGTTTTTAGATGTATATGGAGTTTGTAATGTTTGTCTTCTTATTTTTCAATAAAGATTGTTGTATATATCTTCAGATTTACATTTGATTGGCCGTTTGTTCTGCACTGCTTTAGCTTTGTTATTTCTAAGAAGTTACCCACAGTCACAGAGCCTGGATCTATGACTAGGTGCCCCTGGTTTATCATTCCTGTTTTTGATGGCAGACTTTTTTTAAAGGGAACCTGTCATCAGGAAGGTCGCTTTTATATGATGACACGTTCCATTAGCCTCTGGCATGTTGATTTAAAAAATGCCTTTGTGGTGCATGCAGATAATTCCAGTGTTTTATAATTTTTTCATTACTAATACATGGCTCCCTGCCAGTGATGTCTGGTGAGTCCTGGGTGTTTCAGAGTTAAAATGAGAATTGTTTGTGGTTATGACATAAGTGGGGGTGTGAGCAGAGGAGAGGGCAGGGAGGGGATGGGTGATAATGGGGGAATAGAGAGGAGGCATTGAAGAGAAGGTGAATAGGGAAATTTGAACTGCCCCACACATTGCTGGAAGGGAGCTGGTAATGTTAAAGGGAACCTGTCATCTGCAATTGGTCTAAACCACTACCAGCATATTGTCAAGCAGTGTAACACCTTATAGTGTATATTTATTTCATGATTCAGTGTGATGACATCATCCAGAAAATCAACTTTGAAGTGAGAGGTAAATTGGTTGTATAAAGTCAATGAGGTGGAGAGTTTTACACTAAAGTCAAGGTGAAGAGCTCTGAATGCCTCCTCCTCTGTGGTTGAGATCATGCCTCAGACTTCATGAGATCCGTTTGGTGATGTCTCTGGATGCAGGACCATCAATTACAGTTAAGGGGGCTTTCTGAGGAGGAGAAAGATTGAGTCTCCGCCTCCTTGACTTTATACAACCAATTTACATTTCACTTCAAAGTTGATTTTCTGGAAGATGCCACCTGGCTTGGCCATGAAGGAAACACTGCCTGGAAGGTGTTCTGCTGCTTGGCAGAATACTGGTAGTGGTTTATTTGGTCAATTTCTGCTTACAGGTTATTGCTAACATTGCCAACAGTTAAAAAGCACTGGAATTATTCATATCATGATGAAATAATTTTAAAATCAATGTCAGTGGTTATTGAAACCTGTATTACGTTAAAATTACCTTCCTGATGACAGGTTCCCTTTTAATCTAAAAAAACTTTTCAAAGAAAAGTTTATTAAAAATATAATTAGGTTACAATACAGCAAAACACATACAGACAGAGACTGTTATAAGATACCTGTTGCATCTTAAAACATCTCTAGTCCTGTACAAACATGTTGTTGCATGCCTTAACCCTTTCTATTCATTATATGCATATACTGTATGTAGGCCTGCATAATGCACTTCAAATAAAGTTAGATTTTTTTATACATTAATACATTTGGTTAAAATAAACAATATATAAAAGAAACCTCTGGCAAATGTATAAAAGAATCCTCTGAGCTTCATTGTTCAGTATATTCTTTTATTGGCAGCCAATGTTATGGAGTCAGGAAGGCTAATGATGAATATTTCTTCTCTAGCGGTGCTGAGGCTCTTGCAGCTTTGATTGGATGTTTCTTTTTCTATATCTTTATAAGTGTTACATCTGTTCATGGGGTATTAAGAAGCCATTCTTCAATATCATTCAGCTTCCTTACAAGAATAAGAGCTACATAAGATTTCCACATATCTGAATGTTCTGAATTTCTTTTATATGTATTATTTTATTGAACTTCCCATTATAGACAGTAACATATGGTATAATGGGAACAGTGCAAGAAGGATTCTAAAACTTTACATAAACATATATTGTAAATACTCATAGGAGTAAATTCCAAGATTTAAAAAAAAAGGTTTTTAAAATAGTTTACATAGTTACATCTCTACATTACATTTAAAATGAATTATCACGGCATTTCAATGGCATTGATTTGGTCAATAGTAATCGCACATGATCCTCCTATACACAGGCTGGAACAAGGGGACGGCTTCATGGGGAGGAAGACATTGTTGTATACTTCTGGCTGCAGCTTATCTATGAAAGAAGAAGAGGATCTGGCAGGCCAAATACAATTGCTGGAACTTTATCTCTTCCACTGGCAGATGTGAGGAGAGATAACGCCCAGGCAGAGTTAACAAATCCTGACAAAATTGTGGTTTGAGCCAACAATATTGTAATGTGTTTGGCCATCTTTATGTTGTTATAAAATTGACAATTATTGCACAATGGCCCATGTTTATCCAAACCAACTCATAGTAATATGGGCAGCAGAAGAGAAATGTAACTTCCCTATAAATTATATCATTAGTAGTGGTTTACAGAGATAATAAGAGTCACAATGCAAAAATTAGGATAGGCCTGTGAAGTATTGTTATATGTTTAATGAAAATGATTTTATTTTTATATGCTTGCCAAATGCTGAAACTAAGAGGATGCTCAACTATGGAAGAAGATAGATAACAGTGTGATAACACACTCCTGTGCAGATAAGACTGTAAGTCTCTCTGGCTGATTTACAATATTAACAATTCCAGAGAAAGAGACGTCTTTTGTTTCTTCGATGTGATAATTTACTAACCAATGAACTATGGGCATTGCTTCTTAATTTCTAACTAACCAAGCCCAGGTCCTGCTCCACTGAAAGTTTCTGTATAATCCTTTGTGATGCAAATAAAGCATCTCATTTCTACTTAGCCCTGCATAGCATCAGCGCTCCACAGAGATTGAGATATTATACCATACTTCTGTCTTGGTGTGATTTCTTTGAGGTATGTTAACAGGGGCAGAATGACTTGATGCTATTTCCATGAGTATTAGGTGATTTATCCCTGTTTGCTAAAACTGCAGGTTTTGTATAGGAGAAGTCTGCACAGGTTCTTATGATGTAATGGCAAAAGAGATAGAAAACAAATTGAACCAACCAGGGCTTTGACACATTTTTAAGGTCCTTGTAGCTGCTGTCTGCTGTTCCCTTATAGTCCCAATGTCCTAGACTCCTAATACAATGGGTAAAATTCTTATTTCTTAAATGAGACAAAACTGCTCAAAAGAATAAAGATCTGACTGAATAAAATATTCTAATTGAATACTTTGTTTTGTACAAAGTTGAATGAGCTACCAACAAAATCACAAAAAAAATCACCAATGGAAATAACATTTATTAACCAAAGGAGGCATGGATTTGGCGACACCCACAAAATTAAAGTGGAAAAAAAACAACACTACAGGCTGATCCAACTTTGTCAAAATGTGGGTCAATATTGTGTATGGCCTCCTGAGGGATCTCCTCTCAGACCTGGACTAACGCATCCGCCAACTCGTGGACAGTTTGTGGTGCCGTTGTGGTGATGTTGGTGAATGGAGTGAGACATGATGTCCCAGTTGTGCTCAATCGGATTCAGGTCTGGGGAATGAGTAGGCAAGTCCATAGCTTCAATGCCTTCATCTTGCAGGAATTGCTGACACACTCCAGCCACATAAGGTCTAGCATTATCTTGCATTAGGATAAATCCAGGGCCAACCACACCAGCATATGGTCTCACAAGGGGTCTGGGGATCTCATTTCATGGCTAGCTCTTGTGAGCACATGGAAGGCTGTTTGGAACTCCAAAGAAATTTCACCCAACACCATTACTGACCCACTACCAAACCAGTCATGCTGAAGGATGTTGCAGGCAACAAATCGCTCTCCACAGCTTCTCTAGACTCTTTCATGTCTGTCACTCAGCGTGAACCTGCTTTCATCTGTGAAGAGCACAGGGCACTAGTGGCGCATTTATGATTCCTGGCGAGCGTCCTTCACGGTGTTAGCCTGAGAGAACAACCATCTGTTGGCATTGGATCCTCATTCTATCCTCATGGAGTTGGTTTCTAACTGTTTGTGCAAACACATACACATTTGTGGCCGGCTGGAGGTCATTTTGCAGGGCTTCCTCCTTGCACAAAGGCAAAGTTAGGAGTCCTGCTGCTGGGTTGTTGTCCTCCTATGGCCCCCTCCATGTCTTCTGGTGTATCTCCTTGTAGCACCTCCAGCCTCTGGACACTACGCTGACAGACACAGCATACCTTCTGGCCACAGCTCGCATGGATGTGCCATCCTGGTTGAGCTGCACTACCTGAGCCACTTGTGTGGGTTGTAGAGTCTGTCTAATGCCATTACAAGTGTGAAAGCACCACCAACATTCAAAATCGACCAAAACATCAGCCAGAAAGCGTTGGTACTGAGAAGTGGTCTGTGGTCCCTACCTGTAGAATTCTTTATTGAGTGTGTCTTGCTAATTGCCTGTGAAATTGAATGTCCATCAGTATTGCTTTGATTTCACAGAAGTTTGATTCACGAGGAATTATATTATTTTGTTTAAGTCTTCCCTTTGTAGTTATAAACAGTGTATATTCTCCTATCAGAGCTTGAATAGGGGGGAATTGAATTACTTAAAGAGTAACCGTCATTTCAAAAAACTTTTGATATGTTGTAGGGCAGGTCATTTTAAGCCCTTTTGCAAATGGATTAGATACCCGAATCTTGCTCCTTCCTCTTGTACTCTACAGACTTCCCCTAGATGTCAGCAATCTCACATATCTCTGTTACTATGGACATTCCGTCTTCAGAAAGAAGCTGAGACTACTGAAGAAGAGACACGCCCCCATCTCTCTCCCTCCAATCAGCTGATTACCTCCTGTCTCACTGCCCCAGCACTCAGGCAGAAGCCCTCACTAATGTAGTGACCAAACACCTACACATATCTCTCCTCAGCTTCCCCTACACTTGTGTATCCCCACAGAGAAAAACTGCAGCCCCACCTCCCCCATCACCTCACACAAAGAAGTGGCAGGAGACAATCTCTGCAAGTCTGCAAGCTGTCCTGTCATGTGCTGTGCTGGAGTATTACTTAGATAGATAGGTACATAGATAGATAGATATGATATACATAAAGTATACAAAGATATATAGATAGATATGAGATAGATAGATAGCTAGATATGAGACAGATAGATATGAGATAGATGGATATATATGAGATAGATAGGTAGATAGATAGATAAGTAAAAAAGTAAAAAATAGGCTGCACACCACAAGGCTTGAGAAAGGATTCTGAAGAGGATCCAAAACGTAGCACTTTGGTGAATAGGGTACCCACTCGTTTTTACATTGTGGTGTGCAGCCTATTTTTTTACCTTTATGCATGAAGAGGTGGAGAGTCAAACCACTGAGAAGGGCGAGCACCCAAACTAAGCTTCCTAAAGTGGTGCAGCTGTGAACTTGATTAATGTATAGATAGATAGATAGCCCTGGTGTCTGTCATTGGTCAGCAGCAGGTGCTTGTGATGAGGTGACAGGAGGCAGGCTCCTCCCCTCCATCTTGCTGATTGTAGTTTTTTGACAGCTGGAAACCATGGTTACTATGGGCCAAAAGAGGTACTAAATGAGGACTGAGAGGCAAAATACTTTGAGGAATGATTCCCAGGGACACCTGAAGCATAATTATGTATTTTAGTTTTTTTTTGCTCAGAATGACAGCTACACTTTAAGCTTGTTCTTCTCTGTAACACAAATTGCATTGATAATTAATACAGTATATAAGTAAAGCACAGACTACTCAATTCTTAATTCATAACCAAATGTCTATTAAATGTTCAGTATTTTTTAAAATGCATGTTTTACAATTTAATATGTTATTCAAAATGAATAACAACATGAAGTATGACAATCGAGATATCTTTAAAACAGATTCTTAAAGACAAGACATGTACAGTACCGTATCTTCCAGCAAAACTTCCATTAAACACAGACAGTGAAATTTCTTCCTATTTGATTGGGTGACTTGAGGCTTCTGGGCCCTTTCATTTTTCCTTTGATTACAGCTATTGCTATTCTCAAATGTTATTTTGACATCCAGTGTGGGTAGTAATTGGACAGATAGCAAACTTACAAAGCTATGATGGACTTAAAATAGTGTAGCTTTGATTTCTGTGAAAATATTATAACTATTACTGGGTAGTCACATTCTGTGAGACAGCACGCCATTAAAATAATAGAACATTGCTTCACAAAATGATTTGCTATTGCTGGTGGTCTTGTGAGAAGTCTGATTGCAGATGTACTGGGCCTGAAAACACCTCTAATTACGGACCTTCAGCGTCTTCTGCACGTAGGATGTGAAACATCACGCCTATCAGTTCTGTTTTTATCAGGGTAAAACCTTATCTCTAATTGGTATATTTGAAATGCCAGTGGTGATCTTAATGAGTAGTATTGTAGCTGAGCTGTAGGCATTGAGAATAAAAGGAAATATTTCCCTGTTAACTAGGTCACCCAAACCGGTAGCCTTAAAAGCAGCATATAACAGGTTAAAAAAAATCAAATCAAGAATCACTGATCTCCCTTCATCTACTACCCTGCAGGTCTATTTTACCGGACCCCCACTCCATAGCGAAATTGCATTTAATATGCCAGCAGTCCCAAGTTGTGTGCACAACAGTGACTCCCGGGGACAGTCATTGGTGGAGAAGGCATGACAGATATTTCTTTTATATCAAGACACGTAGGACTGCAGAAGCGATGGAATAGGAGCCAACGTCAACAGGGGAGATAAGTACCTGTATTGTTGTTTTATAGCCCATTATGCCTCTCTAAAACAAATATTAACGGCACCAAAAAAACAGGCTGGCGGTAACGGGTGGAGCCTCAGCTGAAAGGAGGCGCCTGATAGGGCAAATACGTGCTGTTCTGATATCACCCAGAGCCACATACAGTAAACTGAATCTTATAGTCACATTTTATCCCTAGGGGTCCACAATCTAGCTCTCTAACACCCCTCCTATGTATCCTTAACTTTGATGCCTGGCTAATCCCTCTGTCTCCTCACTTCTCCTCTGCCAGTCTCTCCACTAGATACCCATTGCACAGTGAATTTTATTTAAAATACTAACCATGACATACAAAGCCATCCACAACCTATCCCCTCCATAAATTTCTGAACGAATTAGCCAGTACCATCCCACACGTAATCTACGTTCCTCATAGGACATTCAGCTTCACTCTACTACCATCCCTCTTCTCACAACTGTATTCAGGATATCTCACATATTCTGGAACTCTCTACCAAAGTGTGTCAGATTGTCTCCCACCTTCCAATGCTTCAAATGTAACCTGAAAACCCACCTGCTCAAGATTGCCTACAACACAGAATGACCCACATTTATCAAGGGTTATATTGACCTTTTTACCACCATAGATGTTTCTTCTTTCTATGAAACACTTGCTTTTTTATCTTGTACCTATTGCTATTACAATGGTGTAAATGTGACTTTTTGATCACTTTTTATGGTGTTTTTTTATTTGGTTGGATGCACTAAAAACATAATTTTTTTCTGTTTGCTGTGTGTGATTTTTTTAAGGTGTTCACCATACAGATTCATTAATTATTTTATTTTTTTGGTTATAAATGACATGGAATTACCTAATATGTGTGGTTTGTTTGGTAATTTTCACTTTTTTATGTGGTTTGGGTTTAATTCTATATAGGGGAATTTAGGGGACTGTTATTGTGCTTTCCTTTTTTTACTTTTTTTTTTACACTTTTTTTTGTCCTGCTTTGGGACCTGAACAAGTGTTCATCTGATCATATATGCAAAGGATGACACCTGCACTACTCAGACCTGCTCCTGGCAGGTGCCAATTGCTGGGGGACAGGTGGGTAAGCCCTTTAGGTGCTGGGGTCATGTTTGACTGTAGTGCCCTTAAGGGTTAAACAGCCAGGATCATAGTTATTGCTATCCCTTCTACTGAGGCAAAGGCTTGGCTGTTGCATACATAAGGAGAGCCCGTACGATCTCCATGATGCTTGAGAACATCATGGTGCGCTAAATACAAGCTCACCATGCCCCCAATGTCATTGTGCATTAAGGGGTTAAATGGCTGTTGGATTAAGGCTTCATACATACAACCATGTATAGAGGCCATGTGGTGCCATAGGGAACCATTTTCATTGTATCGTTATCGTGCTGTGTAGTCACTTCCAATGCACATTGGCAGGGTAGGTGGTGCCACCCTCCTATATCATATGGGCCGGAAACAGGCGATAACAAACCCTGTTTGCATCCCAGAAAGCACAGGTTGTGTGATTGAAGTCTTACACAATAAAAGTGGTGCTAGAAGGAGAAGAGTTGTGCTATAAACCTATTTCGGAAGATAGATCTTATTCTGGAATATATATGCTGATGGATGACCCTCTAAATTTATTTGCAGTCTGGTAAAGGGTATCTTATGGTTCCTAAGATTCCTCTGCAATATATTGAAGTCATTTAAGAAAGGGGTAAATGATATCATACTGTGTCAGTCTTTTTGGAAACCTCTTTAAAAGGCACTATTCCTTGTCTTTCCATGGATAGGTCCCATCATTTGATGATACAATGGCTCAGTTTGATTATTGGGCATATGCCATGTCTGCTATATGGAGGTGATATGGAGTTCATGTTACCCCAACGGGCCATCTTCTACTACTAAATCTGGAAGAAAAGACTCCACTGGTGACCTTCAATTCACTATAAGGAATGTAAGGGAAGCTTAAAGCATGGCTGGGAATTCTACTTCTCTACTACAGAGAGGAATTAAGTTAAAAGGGTTTTCCCATCTGGGCATTTACATTTAATTTAATTCATTTGCCATATGTAAACATTTCTTCAATTGGATGTTATTAAAAAAAATGTTCCTGTGTGAAGATAATTTCTCATAAATGTAGTCCCTTAGAAACGAGATAGCTTCCTCGGATACGACCATCTCACATTTTGGCAGCAGTGGCTAGACTTCAGCGATCATTACCACAGGACGAAATGTGCCACAAGCAGTAACTCCTTGGGCATTTAATATTCAGAAACTTTTTGTTTCTTTGTGCAATCGCTCCAGCAGAGGTGGCCGTAACCAAGGAGTCAGTCTGGTTTCTAAGGGACCATATCACTACATTCATGAGAAATTATCTTCACCCAGGTACATTTTCTTTAATAACATCTAATTGAAGAAATGCTTATATATGATTAATGAAACAGAATGTGAATACCCAGATGAGAATACCAGTTTAATTATTTGAATAACGGACTGACACATTCATGGGTAGAAGAAGGGCTAGGAACAATCCTTTTGCCTTTGATCTGTCCTTTGCACCACCCCCAAGGAAAATACTAATAAAGTTTATAGAGTTTATCAGGAAACTCACATTTACCCAAAGTCTCTTTAAGGAGGGCTTTTCCAAGTGAGTAACCTGTAATGAAACAAATATTTTAGAGGAGAAGAAAGGACCACAAATATTACTTTCAGATGTAGTATTCTAAAAGCCACAGGGTGGTGTAGAGGTATAAGGTTAGGCAATCCACTTGGGACAGAAGCAACATAATCCTCTTTTAGGAAAAGGAAGAAAAACATAAAAGGGACAGTGTTCTAGGAGGTAATGTCTAGATTGGATACCTGGATAATAGACCCTTTAAATTCCAATAAAGACCTGTCACTATGTTTATGCTCTATGGAAAGAGGTGTAATGGTAGACATCCTGAATGCAAGTCTTTCAAGCTGACCAGAATGCCACCAAATTCTTAGCTCAGAAAAAAAAAGTTGGAAACAACACCCAAACTTGCCCAATCATTGTGGCGGGTGCCCGCAGCAGAAAGATCCCAGTTGCATGGGTCCAGGAACACAGGGACGTAAGTACAGTGGTAGCAGCCTTAACAACTGCTATGGGGTCCACAGTGTCAGATGGCCCCACTGTCCAACCTAACACACTAAATAGAGGATGTGCATCATGTATCTGTGATGTATAAATGCTGTATGAGTATACAGTGTATAGTGTGTGTATATATACTGTATTTACTGTATTATACACATGTGTGAGCATACAAATATGTGTATTATTTAAGTGGGAAGGGGGGCCCCATTCAGAAGCCTGATATGGGGCCCTACCTCTCCTAATTACACCCCTGCAGGAAGATACAATTGAGTAAAAAAGCAGCAGCACCGCGTTGTAATTCAGTGAATCAAGTGTTCTCTTTATTCATCAGAAATGCATGCAATGTTTTAACACAGTCTTTGTCAAGCATAGTATTTATACAGTGAAGATCTGATATATGTACCCATTACACAGTGACAGTGCTGCAACACAGGAATAACAAAAACAGTAGATTCAGCATACTAACAACCAGGGGCAAATTGTCTGTTAATTGACAGTATGAATATTATAGCCCCTGCAAGTCTGGGATTCAATTCCAGATATGGTCCCAGAATGAAACTTCTTGAGGAATTGAGGATGTGTCCTTTCTGCCCGCTTTCAATCTGCGGCTTCAGGACTGTTAGAGGACCTGAAATGGCTCTCGTGTACATTTGATTTTAAAGCATGAACAGATGTATGAGAATTTCTTGGGTCATGGTCCATCTTAGTATAACATTTGGTGGGCAATCTGGGTGGCCATGGACCCCCTATAAGGCTTGAGCCCAAACTACCTGTATTATAATCTGCTACTGCTAACCACTGTGTAATGAAAGAACCATAGACAGCACACAGCAGATAGACTGGAAACTTCATAAGCATGCAGCCAGCCTTTTCAAGGATACATTATTAGCTGTGGCAAAATACACAGTTTGGTAACTCCTAACAATACCACATATTCTGTAAAACACAGCAGATATAGTGTGATAGCTTGGGCATGCATGGCTGCCAGTGACACTGGATCACTTGCTTTTAATGATGTCACACAGGACAAAGGCAGACAGATGAATTCTGAAGTGGGCTTAAAGGGTTGTCCGAAACCCTATGAAAAATAGATGTCTGGCTGGAGGGAACTGCTTTAAAAATATAAACTTGTACTTACCTCCATGGCCCCTCCCGTTGTCCCACCGTCTCCTTGGATAAAGAAACGGGCATGGAAGCTGCGCTGAGAACAGTTTCTGGTTGAGGTGGCCGACCCGCCCACTTGACACCAATCCCAGCACTGTATCAGGTGCTGAGATATGGGGATGTGTTTGGGCGTGGCCTGCCACCTTGGCTGGAAGCTGTTCTCAGCGCAGCTTCCCTGCCCCTGGAAGCAAACACTATTCCCCTCTGGCAGAGTGTAATATAGAATTATTACTAATGACAGCAATGGTAGCCTTTACCAGGCTCCCGACTATTATTACACTGATAAGCATTTAGAGCTGGTGGTGCCCATGAGCAAACCTGTTAGGTGCCATTGACTGCCAACACTGAACACGCCAGTTACCAACAGGTGTCTATGACCCCTCTACATACACTCCTTCATGAGAAGCTGATATATATTTACAGTGGCTTGTCATGAAGGAGTGAATGACAGTGGAATTTATTGTTCCTCAGAGGTTGAATTATTTACCACATTTTGTGACCTTTCAAGCCTTTCATTATATGAAAACCAAGAATAGAAATAGGACGCACTTACTTTTTTCATATTACTGTAGAAAGAAACTTCCTTAAGCATCTCTTTAGTAACCCAACATGACTCAGTACAATATGGGCAGTTATTTGGCCTTGGAGCATGGTAAACTTTTTACATATTTGTTGCTGTCATTTCTTCCAATCTGAGGTATAAATGACAACATTCTTTTGCATTTACACATATTACTTTAATTGTCTTTTATTGTCTTACATCACTGTCGGTTTAAAACACTAACTAAAATAAGCTCCGGCACCAGCTCACCCTGAGCTGGTGCCCGGTATTGCCATCAGAAACCTGCCACTACAAGTGGTAGGTTTCCTTTAAGGACATTTGTTACTGCTTTGAACATTAAAACAGTATGAAGTAAACTATTATGAATGGGATATATGTCTAGGCACATACCCATTATATATTCAGCCCATTGGCAATTACACACCTGGGATAGGGTAGTTAGTCCGCTGCAAACTACTATGTCATCTTGTGATGTACAAGTTTTTGTTAGGCACTAAATTTCTCATTATAAAGCCCATGAAAAACAGATGAGGCTGAATTGTTGAAACTACTAAAATGTTGACTTAAATTAATATTCTATTAAGCTAACAATTAATATTACTGAAGTTCTTTTAACCTATAGGAGCATCACAAACTAAATTGTGATGACCAGTATATTATTCCACCACAACTGTGTTTGCATATGGTAAAAGCTGGGCTTCTACCACAATGGCAATGGTCGGGGATTGTGACCACTTGACCCATTAGATCATAGTATCATAGTATATAAGGCTGGAAGGAGACGCAAGTCCATCAAGTCCAACCTTCAAGAATTAAATAAATGTTTTATCCCCATAACCCGTGATATTTTTTCTCTCCAGAAGGGCAGATATATTCATAGTATCATAGTATATAAGGCTGGAAGGAGACACAAGTCCATCAAGTCCAACCTTCAAGAATTAAATAAATGTTTTATCCCCATAACCCGTGATATTTTTTCTCTCCAGAAAGTCATCCAGGCCTCTCTGGAACATGTACATAGAGTCGGCCATAACAACCTCCTGCGGCAGAGAGTTCCATAGTCTCACTGCTCTTACAGTAAAGAACCTTTGTCTATGGTGATGGTAGAATCGCCTCTCCTCTAGGTGTAGAGGATGCCCCCTGTCTATGGTGATGGTAGAATCGCCTCTCCTCTGTTCGTTAACACAAGTTTTTAATTTCCTTATTGTCCTTCCAATATATATAAGACCACAGGGGCAGATGATCATATATATCACCCTGTTACAGAGACAAGTCGCAAAATGCTTTATATCAAATATCTGTGAGTTATCAGATGATGTGAATGAGCGAGTGCCTCCAGTTTGTGATACACCAACACTCTTACAAGCCTTAGATTTAGAGCATCTGTAAAAAACTTTGTGTGTTGTATCCATAGTGGAGATAATTATTTATACAACTATGGACTATAAGATCCTTTATACTTTTAGACTTGGGGTGAACTACTTTAAGTTCTATCAATAAGTGTCCTATAACTGGATCAAACTGTAAAATGTGACAATTTTTCTTAATGATTTTTCTTATTTTATGTGAATCACTAGTATAATTTGTGATAAATGGAATAGTATATTTTATGTCCCCCATCCATCACTTTTTTGTGATTTTTATTCATATATTTCTTTTCTTTTTTTTTTTTACGTCCTCCATACGTTCGTGTGATGTAGCCTTAGATTTAGATTTAGCATCTGTAAAAAACTTTGTGTGTGTACCATAGTGGAGATAATATTATACAACATATGGACTATAAGATATTTAACTTTTAGACTGGGGTGAATACTTTAGGTTGTTCTATCAATAAGTGTCCTATAACTGGATCAAACTGTAAAATGTGACAATTTTTCTTAATGATTTTTCTTATTTTATGTGAATCACTAGTATAATTTGTGATAAATGGAATAGTATATTTTATGTCCCCCATCCATCACTTTTTTGTGATTTTTATTCATATATTTCTTTTCTTTTTTTTTTTTTTGTCCCATTGGAATTTCTTCCTCTATTTCTATTAATAACATAATGTCCATTTATAATTAAAATGATAGGACTTCAAGAAGTGTCATGAACTGTTTCTATACAATATATGTTCATGCATAATAGATGTGTAGAAATCCTTTTCTTTCCTTTTCCCTTCTAAAATTAGATATTTTTTCCTCTCTCTCCCAAGCAAGGTCTTCCGATAGTAAAGGGATGATATTCATCATTTGAAAACATTGAGCTCTCTCAATTCAGGGTTCTAGTGCAAGTCGACAGAACGTTAGTGGCGTACATCATTTTTGATTATCAAAAGTGATTCATCAGTATGAAAGCTATAGAAGTGGGGCGCGCCAAGGTAGCCTGAACCATTATTTTCTTCAATTAGACATCCCCAGTCTGAAGACTGCACTTTTATCTTCTGTATGAAATTGCCAGACTCTATAGATTAACGTTGTGACCTTAAATATCTACTGCAATAGGCTATGATGTTATCCTAGCTAACAATCTACATCCAGTAGAATCTTAATTTAAATTGACATTATCTTCTGAGGAGACTCACGTGTATTATCTGGTGATATTTCCGAATACCTGCTGTGAATAGATTACTTAAAATCAGGAAATGTTTTGGACATATGACATATAAACCATTTCATTTTTGCAAGCTGGCTGACTAAAATTCTCCACATTGTCAAGATAAAGTTTAATAGCTTTATAAATGATGACAGGACACTGGAAAAGCCATTTAGGTTTAATATCAAATACCAATTAAATACTGAGATTATTCTTCATGTAAAATAACCCTAGAAGATACATTAGAATAATTGCTTTGCTCAGTATTTCTCTAACATTTTTCTGATTAAATCCAATAAATGAGCATAAAAACATATAGGTTCCACATGAAAAGATCCAGAGATCATTACTATAGATCTATATTTTAGATACATTTTAATTTAATACCTCCATTGTACTCATTACACAGTGGTCAAAGTTCTACTAAAGAATATAGCTCCAAAAAGCTTTTCAATGGTTTTGGTCAAAAGTAAAGCTCAGGGCCAGCACAGGGCAAACCTGGGCAAGTGCCGGGGCCTAAAGCTGCTGACAGGGGTGGGGCACATAAGGCTGTACATAAGGAATCCATGGGGGTGAGGGGGACTTATGTAAAATAACCAATAGGGGGCTGTTAAGGATGAAAAACTAGAGAATATTTTAGGGAACAGGAGACTGTTTTACTTTCTGAATTTTTAATGCCGCCATGTGAGTTCACTTCAAAGGGGCCCACTGAGACTCTGTCAATCAGGGGCCTACTAAAACGTGGAGCCGAACCTGGTAAAGCTGATGGGGCTTATTGTTGTATTGTTGGCAGCCACATTGGGCGAGATTTCTACTTTCTCTTTCTAGTTTTCCTGTCAGTCTAGTTAGGGCGGCATGGTGGCTTAGTGGTTAGCATTACAGCCTTGCAGTGCTGGGGACCTGGGTTCAAGTCCCAGGATCAACATCTGCAAAGAGTATATATGTTCTCTCCGTGTTTGCATGGGGTTTTCTCTGGTCCTCCGGTTTCCTCCCACACTCCAAAAACATACTGGTAGGTTGATTTGATTGTGAGCACCATTGGGGACAGGGATCGATTTGCAGCGCTGCATAATCTGTGTGTGCTATATAACAAAGAATTATTATTATTTATGGCTAGTGTCTAGGTCTTATTTATCTTATATGTTTTTCTTGTGTATGGACTTGCTTGCTTGTCTTCTGTGCACTTCTGTCATGTAGGATTGGACTTGTAAAAAGAAGTTGCAAATTTTTGCTCTCAAAAAGTGCTGTTTATTTCCACCATGTTTGCCAGCTGAAACTAGGTGAGCTTTTGCACAATTTTTGTGACTTTTTAAAAAAATAGCAAATGGTCAATTTGACTATAATAGTGTGGGTCCATGGACATGTGCACAACCAGTTGAAGTGTAAATCCTGAAAAGAAGCTGTTTAAACACTTGTGACTTTTTTTTTTAAACATATTTTTATTTGTATTTTCTGAAATTTTCCACAAATGGCACATACAACAATAAGGGTATACAGACCTTTTTTTTTTTTTATAAACAATTAACAAATACACATATGCTCATGGTCATTTCTTTAGGTGAAATCAACGATGGACCACAGTCCAGGAAATAAGAATTGTTTCTGCCAATAGTAAGTTGTCAAATGCATTCCTAGTAAGCTCCTTACTAACATCTCTGAGCTTAGACATGACCCTGCTGAAGCTGGTCATATTGGGTAAACTGCACTGTCCCTAGTTGTCCCCAAAAAATAGGGTATTCCACAGTGATAGGTGTTTAGAGATGTCAAACGCTAGCTCAAACTTCCCACGAAGCGTTCGCCAGGTTGCTACAGCATCTTTGCAAATTTTTTTTTTTCACTTCAGGGTGCAGAAACCCTAATGGGGAATGTAACAAGGCTTTCTGGGAAAAGGGATGCCTTTTCCAGCGTGTAATCTGAAAAGAAGCTACCCTCTACCCAATCAAATATATGCCTTGCCAGGCATGTCAGGTTATACAGGCAAATACTAGGTGAATTCTCTCCCCTCCTTTCCTTATCCACTATCCATTTGTCTCTCTTATTCTGCTGCCTTTTACCCTTCCATAGGAAGCGTGAGAAAGCAGAGTCCAGTCGGACAGTCTGTAAAGGGTATAACAATTTAGACATAGTCATCATTGACCCAACAACGCCAGTGAGAGGTCATGCCACAGTTTCAGTTCCCATAGAATCTTATCAATGAGAGGGGGTGTAGTTTAGTCTGTACGCCGATTCCTGTTTCCGTCCTATGTTGATCCCCAAGAACTTAATATGAGACTTTGCTACTGGAATGTCCACAAAGACCCCTGTCACCCACCCATCTGTCTCTGTCAAGGGGAGTATGTCACACTAATTATGGTTCAACTGAAATCCTGAGTAAGTGCCAAAATGCTGCGGCTTCCGTAGGATTCCCGGGAGGTCACATCTAATGTCTGAAAGAAACAGGATGATATCATCTGCAAATAATGCAGAGAACAGTTGGTGAATAAGAAAGCCAGATTCCAGGAGGCAAGACAGGGGCTTCAATGGCAAATCAAATAGAAGAACACTCCTGCCTAGTCCCTTTCTGCAGTGGGAAAGGTGAGGAGATTAATCCTGGAGTCCGATACACACACAGCCAACATGCGACACGCTATTACGTCACATGTTGACAAGGGGTTAAAGGAGTCTGAATACTTTCAGTCCCCACTGTATATATATCTATACACATACTGTTATGTTGCCATGTATTCCTTTTTTTATTCCCATGTGTTTTACAGTGTAGTTGGACATGTTATAATACATCTTTTTCTTGTGGTGTAGTAGATAAGGAGATCCAGTGTTCTCTGCTGTTTGGCTTGTTCTGCGCTAGATCTCTTTACAAGCAGTAACTCTGATTCTGTGTCCTGATTGGCTGGGCTGTTTCTGAATATTCATGTGAATGCTCTCAGTGCTATGGCCTCACTTAGCTGATATCACAACCTGCCTACTTCTGGAAAAAAATAGAGAATTTTACAGATAGGGCTGATGGATTTATGATATATCTAAGGAAAGGAAGAAGCCATATAGGTTTTGTTGGAATTGTTGTCAAAGTCTCTCTGCAAATGTGCTAAAGCTATTTTTTGTCAAGTAGCTTTACTTAAGCTAATATGACACCTTTTAGGCATGTTAGAGAAACCAATGCATACTCTATGGGCCAGGTACGCATGCTTTTAATGCAAGCCAAACTAATCCTTCAGACATTTTCTAGAACTGAATATAGCATAACTGTTATCCAATAAAATACTAGCACCAAATGAATTAAGTAAGGTTGTTCAGAAAATGAATAATGGTAACCCAAGAAAAAGAAATCAACTGAAATTTGGTGCCATAAAAAAATATTTTATTTTAAAAGAAATCACTGTAAAGAAATCAATGCAGTATAATGAGTGCAATGAGAGCAAAATCATTATTTTAAAAGTTGAATTTATATGGTTAATTTTTAATGAATACTTTAAAGAACACTATGTTCGGTTGTAACGCTGATGTTACTTTGGCTTAGAAGCCAGTACAAGAACATATTTGAACCAGACCTCAACTTCTGTTTCATTGCAGGATACTTCCATAATTTCCAGGAACCTTAAAAACATAAAGGCACAAATTTAGCAGTTCATCAAAGGGAAGAACTGTCATTCAATGATTTAGATAATATTTTATAAAGTGTAGTTGAGGAATTTCAGACATTGGGGATAAAAAATAAAGTACTGTTTGTACATGCATCATTCCTCCTGACTGTATCAACACCTTCTTGCACAAATATTCCCTTTAACCCATTAACACCACAGCCCTTTTTCGTGTCCATCTTTCACTTTCAACTTTTTATTGCTCTGTGCACAATTTTTTGAGTGCTTGTTTTCTGCTTCCTAGTGTCAGGATTTAATATTACATTCTGTGTGATAGAAAGTGGTGACATTTCCACATTTCTTGTCATATCTGTGTTTTCACTGTGCTCTCCAAATGACACCAACCCTTTATTTTTCGGTAAATTGAAAAAGATACCAAATTTACTTGTTGTAAAAAATGTAAACCTTTTGTACAAAAAATAAAAATCCTAGTATTGCCATATACTGACACCAATAACTTTTACATACTGTGGTGTATGGAGCTGTGTAAGGTGTCTTTTTTTTTGCAAAGTGGGCTGACACTTTCATTGCAAAAATGGTGACTGTAAGGCCATTTGATTACATTTTGTTTCATTCTTTAGGTCTTGGAAAATGGTGAAGACGTGGCATTTTGGACATTAGGGCACTATTTTCTGTTACAAGGTTCACCACTAGGAATAATCCTTTTTATATTTTGGTAGATCTGGATTGGGATGCAATAATACCTAACATGTTTACGATTTTATTTATATATGTCAGTTTAAGGGAAAGGAGGTGCTTTAACCCATTAAGGACCGGGCCATTTTCGTCTTTTACATTTCCATTTTTCACTCCTTATCTTGTTTACTGTGTAACAAATTGTACTTGCTAGTGATAGCATTTCATATTCCATGCTGTGTACTGGGAAGCTGGAAAAAAAATCCAAATGCAATGAAATTGTAGAAATTAAGCCTTTTTCTTGAGTTTTCCTGTTAAGGAGCTTTCTCTTGATGTCCCCCCACCCCTATTGTGACGTTTAACTTTTTCAACCTTTTTACCTGTCCACCTAAAAGAATGATCATGGCATGCACCTTCCTGAAGTGTCTTGATGAGGCTGAAATCCCTACACTTTCATTAACATCACACAACCATTTGGGTAAACTCTGGGGGAAAAAAACGCAAAAAAAACTTTCCGAAAAAAAATTATTTCTAATTAATACCTTTAAAAAGAATGATCTAAAGGTGATAAAAAAAAGTTAAGCACTCTAAAATAAGACCACTAAAAAGAACAACTCTTCTCGCAAAAATAAGCCCTTAACCAGATTTGTCAGCTGAAAAATAAAAACGTTATACATATTAACCCTTTGCTGCCTTTTACCCTTCCATAGGAAGTGTGAGAAAGCAGAGTCCAGTCGGAGAGTCTGTAAAGGGTATAACAATTTGGACATAGTCATCATCGACCCAATAGCGCCAGTGAGAGGTCATGCCACAGTTTCAGTTCCCATAGAATCTTATCAATGAGAGGGGGTGTAGTTTAGTCTGTACGCCGATTCCTGTTTCCGTCCTATGTTGATCCCCAAGAACTTAACATGAGACTTTGCTACTGGAATGTCCACAAAGACCCCTGTCACCCACCCATCTGTCTCTGTCAAGAGGAGTATGTCACACTTATTATGGTTCAACTGAAATTCTGAGTAAGTGTCAAAATGCTGCGGCTTCCGTAGGATTCCCGGGAGGTCAAGTAGCTTTACTTAATGACACCTTTTAGGCATGTTAGAGATACCAATTGCATTCACTATGGGCCAGGTACGCATGCTTTTAATGCAAGCCAAACTAATCCTTCAGACATTTTCCAGAACTGAATATAGAATAACTGTTTTCCAATAAAATACTAGCACCAAATGAAGTAAGGTTGTTCAGAAAACGAATAATGGTAACACAAGAAAAAGAAATCAACTGAAATTTGGTGCCATAAAAAAAAAAAATGGCACCCAAATTCTGAGCCTCATTACATTCTGGTAAAATATGTAGAATCTTAAAAAACCATGCCAACATAATGCAGACATTTAGGAAAAGTAAATTATGAATTTATCTGGGTTTTTTGACAATCTGCATCAAAAGTAGAGAATTTAGAACTTTGAAAATAAAGAATTTTTCAGAATTTTTGCCGAATTTTGTTTCATAACTAAACACAAAAATATAACATTGCAATTTTTAAACAAATTTGAAGTACAATGTGTCAAGAGAAAACAATCTCAAAATCCCCTATTTTTTTATAGCGTTCCAAAGCTATAACCATTTATAGTGACACAGGGCAGATTTGAAAAAGTCCCGAAGGGGTTAATGGGACATTTTATGTAATTCTTATAGAGAAGAGGACGGAGAAGGTTCAAGCAGCCATCTCAGAAAGAGTGGTGGAGGATGTGGTTGTGGGTCACATTTAAGAGTCACATAAGTTGGTCTCTTAACCTTTTGATGTAATTAACAAAACTGTTTATTTTACACAGAGCATATATAAAGCAAACCTGTCACCACAAATATAAATTTTAGATTGTGACAGGCCTATGCTATGGTGATTTTAAAAATGCCTTTGTCATCATCATGAATTATTTCAGTACTTTATAAAACAGTATTTCACATTATCTTTAACAGGAGCTTGTGATGAGTTCTAGATGAGGGAGGGAAAAGGTACACAGTCTGTCTCCTCTCCTTCACACTCATCCAACTCCCTCGCCCCTCCCCACTTCCTGTCATGTGCAATGAGCAGGCAGGGGAGTGAGGGGGATGGTGTGGAGTAGAATGCATGAGGAGACCAAGACCCATGGGAATCACCACAAACTCCTGGCAGGGAGCCAGATAATCTGAAATAAAGTTTTATATAGTATAGGAATAATTCAGAATGCAGACAAAGGCATTTTTGCATAGAATAGGTTAATTGAACCTATCACTAGCTAAAATTACATTTTATTTTAACTACACCTACGCTTAGCAAATTATAGAGATGAGGACTTTTTCATGAAATATAACATTAAGCAAAATTAAGACTTACTTTCTCTCCATGTCAGGAGTCAAATAAGAGAGTTGCCAGAAATCGGCACAAGTTAAAAGCAAAGCATACATTTATAGTTTGATCTTAAGATGCTGTTGCTTTGTTCAGCAGTGTAGTGAAGAAGGCCAGAAGCAACTATCTGCCTGATATAGCAGTGTTTATACATGAAGATGAAGGGCCCAAATTTAGCTAATATTTAATAGCGCACATTTACATAAAAATACAGTAAATTCAAGAATAGAATAAAATACAGGCAGTCCCTGGGTTACGTATAAGTTATGTAGGTTAGGGTTAGCCCTAATGTCGGAACTGTATATATTTTTTAACTCGAGACAAATTATTTTTGGTCTCTGTGACAATTGGATTTGAAAAATGTTGGATATGTTGGAAATGTTGGATTTTAAAAATGTTAATTGTTAATCCTGGTTCTTATGACAAGAACATCTTTGATAACAGTTACAGCTGTTTGTAGCCTAGGGCTAAAGTACAGTAAATTACCAATTACCAAAGGTCCGTTTGTAACTAGGGGTCGTCTGTAAGTTGGGTGTTCTCAAGTAGAGGACCGCCTGCATTATACAAAAATGTAAATGGACAGGAAAGCTTCTGTTTTTTCTCATAGCTTGCCAGTGGCTTTACAAGTAAAGAGTTATGGTGGAGAAAGAGATACAATGCTGTACACAGAAATTGATGGACATGTCTACTCCAATACTAAGTTTCCACAGATCATCCTTCTATTTTAGTATTTTAGGACACTTGTTTGTCTAGCTTGGATTATTAGCAGTCAGTCAGTTTTGATAGCACATTTGATAGCGCTTCTGTATTATAGTAACGCACATGTACTTGCATGGACACTAGAAGTATCCACACCGTTAGTATGAACAATTTTTTGCCACTGCCTGCCATTCATGACACCCTTATACACCACCAGACGTTACTTGTGTTGATGCCCCCAGTACTAGTAGTACTGTTCTTAGGTCACAGGCAGAGAAATGGCTCAATGCTGTTTGTCACCAACTCACTACAACTGTCACCGCAAAGGAGATAAAAAGCTTTACTTACAAAATAAGTATATTATACTTAGTCAATGTTAGGAGTTTAAAAGGCTACATGGAGTTTATACGGTGTCTCTTCATGGTAAAGGAATAAAATGGAATCTAAAGAACATAATAGAGATGATAAGGGCCCTGATCTTTTGGACCTGAGGGACCAGATATTTTTGATGCCAGAAGCCAAAATCAAACTACAACTGCATAAATACTGCAAAACAACACTTGAGAACTGTAATAAAGTACAACCAAGGGTGGAATGTGTTGTATTGGAAACGGAAATGAACATATGAACATCTTCATGCTTCTTCCTATATCTCAATTTCTACGTGTAGGTTGCAGAATTTCCCTTGTTGCTTGGTACGCACGACTAGTAATTTCTTGTCTCCTGATTATTTCCCTGGAAACCTACTGTACCTTAGTTTTAAAGATTAAAAAGATGAGCCTCATATTTCTATTTCATATCCTAAATGCATGCTATCACTTGTATTACAGGCTGTACAGCTATACAGGGTAATATTAAAAAATATAAAAGAATACTTCACTGATCTTACCTTTGTTCTATTGTTTTTATGAAATCATTAGCTTTTTCAGGTTCAAGTCTACGATAAGTCTGGAACATGGAGAAGGTCTGAATAAGGCCAATGACGTCTGCTAGAGGCATTTTAGTCTTTGTAGCCATGTCATGCTTCCTGCAATATAATATCTCAATTACAATCCATTACAATCTATATATCAAAATCCAACAAAGCAAAAATCCAAAGTCGCAACACATCTTATACTTTCCGTAGTAAATAACTATCTTCTAGTCGCTAATATTCCACCAGCATTGCACAGATCATACATTATTGATTTTGCACAGAAGCTACAGCTATAAATTCTGTAGGTTGAGTTTACTTCACTTATAACTACTTCCTGCCCAATAAGGCACAATTACATAAGGGAGGACAGAAGTTGAAATAAAATATGCTTGTGCTGTGACATCAAAAGTGGGGGTCAGCTACTGACCATTAAAAGACACAGCCAACTTCATTTTTGCATTTTCTTTCTTCACTTTCCTCCTTCCCTAAAATCCACTGTAAAATCTGTATAATAGCTTTTTGAATTTTATCTATACCTACAGTCAAGATTGGTAAGAACACTGAAAGGGAATACATCAGCAGGTTTATGGTAAAGGTTGCAAGGGTCCGGTGACTTGAGTGTGTTCCGGACCACCGCTGCATGCACCTTGCGCAGTTAATTTAGGGCCAGTATACCTCACTTCTCTGCAAATGCTTTGAATTCAGGATGACTCCACCGTGCAGTGAGGCGTACTAATGTTATCTGTCCTATGCAGATATCTGTCACTGAATCACCGCTGCTTTTACCAGTTTCAATCGCCAAACCACCACCACAGACACAGTTAATGTGAAAAAAAAATGTAGGACCATAACCCCAGTTGCTTGAATAGTGAAAGGTTTCCTTTAAATTTGTGCTTAAAAATGAAAAAGATCTATTAAAATGTACATACCTTACTTTGTCTGTATAGGGAATGGAGTCAAAAATTTCCTTATAAGCGGTTTTCACATGATGCACCTTCTCATGTTGATATTTGCTCAGAACATCTTCAACCTGAAAAAGATCATGAGAGATTTCTCAACCTGCTGATAACC
Source organism: Engystomops pustulosus (assembly GCA_019512145.1). Classification (NCBI taxonomy): domain Eukaryota; kingdom Metazoa; phylum Chordata; class Amphibia; order Anura; family Leptodactylidae; genus Engystomops; species Engystomops pustulosus. Next base: position 35,307,356 of record CM033648.1, on the reverse strand, counting down.
AATAGTGATGAGAGTTGTAATCAGTAAAACACTACAGCAAATAATGACATGTTATACCAAAATATGAAAAAGTACAGGTGTCAAAAACTGGTAAAAAAGCTAAATTTTTTACACTTGTCTTTTTAAAAGGTATTCAGACCTTTCAAAGCTCTGTAATCATACTGAACAATGAACTACAGGGATGTGTCATTTGGATTCCATGATGAAGCAGTATAAACAAACCAGAGCAGAAGGACAAAATTGCTTTCATTATTCAAAATTTATGGCGCCTGGCATAAGATGGCAGCCCTGGAAAGTGTTTCAGGCAAGCTCTAAGATGTGCACAAGTTCTTCTCACTACGTTTCATCTATATTTTTCCAGATCCATCTACGAGTATATTAGTGTTTTTGGGACATATAGTCGAGAAGTAATGGAAAATAGGTGACGCAGTTCTTCTTGCAACAGTACACTCTGTACAAGACATTGACACACCATGCCTACAAAGAACAAATCATCAACGTTTGATTTTTTTCGAAAAAAACCAGGGTAGAAACTAAATCATCATATTGTTTAACTATTTAACGTCCTAGTCAAAGAACATGTCCAAAAATCCTGTAATAAAAGTAGTAAAAAATACCAATTATTATTGCTTTAAGGTTAATACTGGGCGTTGCGAACGCTGTGTCGTTTGTATGTTGCACTTATGTAAATTGGTCACATGTCAATTTGGAAAGTGAGTAGGCAAGTGAAAGGGCGCTGTATTCAATTTGTGTCGATGACTTATGCTGAGTGGTGCTGCGTTTAATAGGGAACGTGTCTCTAATACAACTATAGTTAGATTAGGCGAGGAAAGTCTCATCCATCAAAATCAAGACTGAATAATAGCACAGCTTACCTAATTAGGCCCTGTAGCCACACTAGCGTTTTTGCTGCTCCGGTAATAAGTGACACGACGGAACTTGCCGCATGCCACTCTGTCCCTTTGTTTCCACAATAGTGGTGTCTTTCCTGAATTTGCGTAGTAGATTTTCTACGGAGAGTACTTGACGGTTAGTGTTTTGACGCGCGTCAAAACGCAGCATGCCTCTACTTTGCGTTTCATGCGTGTTTTTTCCGCCCCATTCAGGCTGTTGGAGACGCATCAACAAACGTATGCACTCGCACAGCACAATGCGAGTGCATGCATTGTTTAAACAGGATTTGGTTGATAGGGTGACACGAATAATTCCCCTGCCTACGCATGATCGAGCATGCTTAAATTACACAAAAACCACAGGTGTACCAGAACAAGTGAGAGAAAGGAAATCGGAATAAATTAAAACCAGTTAGTAAACACAGTGCACACATGAGTCATTTGAAGTGTGCAAAGACCACCAGCTGAAAAACCAGTGACGCATTAGATTACAGATGTTCGGCACATTGCCTTATTGTAGGAGATTACTCGCGGAACGTGCGAACATAAATAGATGTGTGCCAGAATGCAATGAGATATGTGTCGTGTGGAACACATTGCCAGATATGTTTTCACATACATGCTGCAATGTGTTCATTCACAATTATATAGTTGTTTTCACATGCACTATGTTGTTTGCTTATCCAAGAACCCGTATGCGGCGCATATCCCCGACAAGGTTGAGATACACAACAACGTGCGCCATAGCTGAAAAAACGCAAAACAATATTAGCTTAAGTGCACCCACGACAAAAATGGAGAACAAAAAGTCGCAGCCCACTTATAAACGTCAGTTTTGTTCACCGACGATTGACACCCTGACGTGAAACGTGCAAACGCTAGTGTGGAGGGCGGCAGGCCTCAGTTCAAGATCGTCGCGACTGTGGTATTCTTATTGTATTTGTTACCAGGTGACCTCTTCTTTCTAAGATTAACATTTAATAAAATTGTTGTCAAGATAGAGCCGGAAGGAGAGCGTTACCAGAGCCCCTCCGTGCTGTAGCTCCACATGCCGTTGAACTGCACAGGAGCACTTCCTCCACCTAATGCATGAGATCGTAGCAGCTAGAGGGAGTGAGGGAAGTAAGTGCCAAGGGAGCAAGAAAGGGGAAGTGTCCTTGCACAGGTAACTCCCTTTTGACTTTTTAGCATAATTTTAAAAGGAATGAGGCCATGGATAAGAGATATAAGAAGATTTACCACATGCCTGGATCTATGAATATGTGTGTATGCTAAATTTTGATGTAGATTGTAGATCAGTTGAGTGAAAAACATAAGTGTTGGGAAATCAAAATTTTTGAGACTAGTTTTGAGCCTCCATTTATTAATTGGAGTTTCCATATGAAAGGTGAATAATAAAAATTTCACCACACTGTGAGTCACATTGAACTAACGTGCTGGCACCTAGTTTTGGTGTGGGACTTTGACACACTCTTTTGAGTACCAAAACTACTTGAGAAAGAAAAAAACAAAAAACAGATTTGCACAAAAAAAAAAAAATTTATGGAAAAGTGTAAGACAAGAAACTTATTTAGTATTTTTATAAAATTCATACATGAGAGTAAATACACTGAACAGACATTTCTGACGCTTGAGAGGGAATCAGCTGATTGCTGGGGAACAAAAGTCTAAAAAACATTCAGGGAGATAAGAAATAAGAAAGGGTAGGTTGGTTTAAATGGTAAATGGATCAGTCTGTCTTGCGCGCCACCACAAAAGGAAGATAGTTTGGAAACACTGTTAAGGTAATGGCCAAGTGGATCATATACGACAAGAAAAAAAACTGTAACAGGTTCAATCTAAACAATTAACCTAGCGCACCAAGGAGTACACAGCCTCCAAGATGGGTAGACACCCCGACGTGCGTTTCGGCACGCTGCCTTCATCATGGGGTCTTTTGAGTGCAAACTTCTTGCACTTGCATATATTTAAGAAGTGTCCAACGCCTAGAATCGGACGCGGATGCATTAATCTTCACAGACACAAAATTCTGCACATAAAGGACGTTTGTTCCGCGGTTGTACTCGCAGCGCTCCGACATTCGATAATGCCATTAATCGCGATCTCACTGTAAAAGTTGGTGCATCCGCCCATGTTAAAGGGTGACACTAAAAAAAAAAAAAAAAAAGTTGTTTGTCAGGGCAGGACCGGGACACCGATCATGAAGAACGTGCCCAGAATCGTGAATGTGCGCCCCATGCGCACTACACAGGCCCAAAACTTGCACATAGTACAAGACTGCACGCATGTTCAGTAGTAAATGTGGGCATTGCTGTTGAGTCAGGGGTGATCCGGGGACTACTATATAAAAAAATGGGTTTTCACATTTAATACTCCATTGTTAATGTTTACAGGGACTTCGAAGCGCCTGGTACCCTGTGTTTGAAACGATCACAGTGCTTGAGACAAACGGGATATGATTGCTGAAACTTATTCTGGACCTACAACGGAAACAGTATAGAGAGACATTTCTCCTTCTATATGAGTTGAATTATTATATTTTATTATTACTATAATTATTGAACTATAGATACTATATTCCTCAAGGTTATCAAACCGTTTATATTTGGTTTACAGAATTGGTTTAAGTAGTCCCGTGAGATTAGTCTTTTGTTGCTCTCTCTGAGTTGAACTGGAGCATAACCCTTAAAAACTACTTAGTTACTAGAAATTTGTCAAAAACTGCGCACCTGGTACATCCAGGTCCTGACCTATCTTTTGCTAATGATTTTGGGAAATAGACCCATTTTTTCCATATCTGATCCAGCTACCACTTTCTTCCTGACTGCTATTAGGACTGTTGCTGGTTGGTCCGCTTGGTCTCGGTATTAACACCACCGCAGCGCTCGGGTTGTAAGGGTCAAGGATTTTAGGCGTGCTTCCACTTAGCCAATAATTCACAAAATAAGGTGATGATTGAGCAGTTGCTCAGTCCTCACAAGTCAGCCACCTGCAGGTTACCAAGCTTCATCTAACGGCGCGAATTGGACACAGGTATGTGGTGGTTGGGAGTTAGAGATTTTACTGTGTGCAGTGAGGTCTCTTTAGGAATAATGGTCCCTGGACGAATGGTGAAGAAAATATTCCTTTGTCATTTGGCTTATAACTACAGACAAAAACATACTCACCATTAGGACTTAGGAATGGCAGTATATTAGATGATCATGCTTATCTTCTGTTTATGTATATCAGCATCTTAATTACAGGATGCTCTACGACTCAAATCATTCCAGTCATGATACACACCGAGGGATCGGCCAAAGCATCTACAGGCATAGATTAGGCATCGTTGCCTGTTTGGGAGATTTTTTCTATAGTTGTTTATCCCTGCGGCTTTTCTATTCTAAATCACTTTTAAAATGATGCTTAATAGAGCAGTGAAAAGGCACAAAAAATTACAAAGTGCAAACCAGTTTGGGTTCTAAGGTTTCAATCTTCACCACGTAGCCGAAAATGCAGCGCCTTTCTTTTGACTATATGAGGATCCATTTCAAGGTGGCTTTCAAACATGAATTTTTTTTGGACGGCATTTACATGGTTACGCATGCAGATAATTGGTAGTGGGTCATTTGATAGCCATTTTCAATCGTTGCCAAAGTGTAAAAAGATGTGTCTCAATGTTACGCAGCGGATTACCACTTTCCAGCAATAATCCAATGGCGCAGTATAAATGGGCAATTTTGGGCGGCTGCCCGAGGCACGATGTTCCCAGAGGCTGGTCTCTCTCGATCGCCCATATAATAACCCAGGACCTTCTCCTGAATTTGCCCGCTTCCCTGGTTATGTCTGAACTATCTGGCCAAGAGACTGGGGCAGGAACCCGGCGCAGTGCTTTACACACGGCATTGGTGTATATGGCAGAGAAAAGAAAAGGAGTAGTAATACACTCTTTTTGTCTGCTGGCAATAGACCGCAAGCGCCCGGGAACTCGGACCTCAGTGTGACCTCACAAACTGCAATGCCGGCACCAGACATCGAGTAGTGGAGAGAAGGAGGACGCTCCACATACTGGGGGATAAGAAAGGTAGGGACAGGTGTTTTTTTAAATATTATTATTGCCGCACTGAAGACCTAATTTACGGTATACATTAGCTGGTGCAGGATTTATTTATGCAGTGCCTCATGAATATCTTTACTTAAAGGGGACTGTGGATGGTTTCCTATGGGCAAAACTAAAAATATTGATTTCAGATTATATATGGGGCTGGCGAATATATATTTGGGGTGGGAGATATTATTATAGTGTTGGGGGTGTGCACAGATAATATCATATGGGGGCTGGAGATCTTCATACTTGGAGGGCTGTGGACGGTAGCCTATACAGGAGGGCCGGAGGTGGTCCTATATACGGAGGGCCGGAGGGTATCTAGACAGAGGGCCGGAGTGTCCGATACAGGGGCCGGAGGATCCTATACAGGAGGGGCCGGAGGTATCCTATACAGGGGGCCGGAGGTTATCTATAAAGGGGGGGCCGGAGGTATTATATTTAATACATATCGCAGTGTAATAAATGGATCGCTAGCTGCCTCATAATATCTCCAGTCCTCCCGTAAATTGTAGATATTAAGCCACGCTCAGTAATTAAATATAGTGGGGCCTGGAGAGATTATACTGTTTGGGGGGGGGGGGAATTGTATACTGGGTGGGGGGCTGGAGTGGATGCTATAATTAATATACTGGGGCTGGATATGATGTAATATTACGAGAGGGCTGGAGAGACTTAGGTACTGGAGGGCTTAAAATATATTGATCATATATACTGGGGGGCTGGAGATATATATACTGGGGAGGACCGCGGAGATGATATAAATTCTGGCAGAGAGCGTGCGCGGGGGAGTACAAATGTTATAGTTTCTAGAGGAGCACTGCGTGCAGGAGAGGGCGCTTAGGGTCCCAGTTTGATGGTTGCAAGACCCTCTGGCTGGACTGGACTCAAGGTTAAGCAAACGATTGCACAACGGAAATAAAAGAGTATTGATATTGGGCCAGCACTGTACCTGGAGAAGGCTAAGGTTATTCACCCAATGTGTTGCCAGGGTGGGACAGTGCGAAGTTACAGGTGCCCATCAAATGGAGCTATTTCAAGACTTGGGGGGGGGGGTGCTGGAGATGATATAAATATCGGGGGCTGAAGATCTTTTATACGGGGGGATTGAGTTGTGTTATGTGTTGGTTATAATGTACTGGAGGGCTAGAGACAATTTCATATGGGGGGGATATGACATTAATATTGGACGGACTAAAAATATTATATACTGTGGCTTGGAGATATTCTAACTGAGAAGGGCACTGTTTGGAACAGTATTCGGTAAAACCCTAGAGCTCGCTTACAGTGGTCCGCTGCCTTCGGGGTGTGGGCAGGGGCGGTCCCTGGAGAGAAGCAGAGAAGAGGAGGAGGCCTAGAACGCCTCCTCATGAAGACACGGGACCAAGCTACATAGGGGCTATGGCAGGCAGTGTTCGCTAGCTTTATCAGTTGTGTCGAATAAAGCTAGGCAGTTTCCACTGCTTTACAACTGCGGTAGGATAGGGAGATGCTTATTTTAGTAAGTAAGCAGATCCTAGAGGGTTAGTCAGGGGACAGGTCTATTTAGCTACTGGGGGATGGAGATATTATTATGGAGGGATAGAAATATATTTCCTGCTGCTGGATATGATTGTTAGGGGGTGTTCTGCATATCACTTCATACTAAATTAATTTATAAGGATGGATTGGATACTGTGTATTTTTGTTATAAGGGGTATGCAGTGAATACATTATAGTGTAGTTGGGGGGGCGACTACTGCATATGAAAATTATAGAATAATTTCTGTGATGTATTTATTTTTCTACTCTGATTATATTTAACAAGTGTTAATATATTGGTCATGACGTGTATATAATGTGTATTATGTAGAGTATGTCAGTAATGTGTGGTGTGGTGTGTAATAGCGAATGCGGGATTTAGTGTGTGTGGTTAATAGTGGTTGTGCATGGCAAACTGTCCGCTTGTGGAGGCACCACACGAGTAGTATATTAATGGGTCAAGTCCAATGAGTGGGTGCACACACTCCAACCAAACCCAATCCAACGGTTTGTAAGGTCAGAGATCCAAAAAAGGCAGCACTAGGATAATCTTTATTCACCATTATCAATCAATAATCGCAATGGGAGGAGCTGAAACGGTTGCCTTGATATGCCATGGGTGAATAAAGGTCACCTTTATCTTACCGGAGAGTGCTGCCTCATTGCATTTTTTGGATATAATTACAGGAGTGGGCGTACCCTGCTGCCCAGGGGCAAGTACACACAATTGAGAACTGTGAAATGGCTCCTTGTGCTGTAGAAGCCAGTGTAGATGGCTAATGTTAACAGTCGACATGTAAGTACTCATGGTTCATTTCTGGTGGTAGTACTTGTCAGATGAACTCATTGCTGGAGGGCACGACTCAACGTTATTGATGGCCAGGATACAACCAGCAGAGTCGAAAACAGGGAGCCGGTAGAGAGCCAGGAGACGGATGATGACTGCAGGTGTGTTTGTTTTCTTGTTTTTGCTGTCTAGCTGTAGGTGTCTCCAGCATTAAGTAAGTGGGCCGCAGCATCTGGGGGATCCGCAGTACTATTAATCGCTGGGTTCGTTGGTCTCTAGCATGTCCCAGGACAAACAAACTGGTACCACTGGTTCTTCCTAATAATATACTGCATAGCACTGACACCATAATTTTAAATGATCTTTGCCACTCATGCATATCATAAATTTACTGTGATCCCACAAACATCATAAATAGTTAGTCTATGTCCATTTGAAAAAGTAATATCCAGTGCTCTCGTGAATAGGATTCTGATATGTTTGTCAGTCAGGTAGGATGCTACCTTACTATAAGCCTTCTGCACGAATATACAATCACTTAAAGGTGCAAATTCTGAATTTGGATTTCAGTCCAGCACATCCTGTATTAATGCTGCAGAGCACTCGGGAGTGAGCAAATACACTCAATGACTCCAGTGCTCATGTCCTTTAGACCTCCCGTATCATGAATAACAGTGGCTGTGGTAACTAGGAGAGGCAGGCCCCCAATAGCAGACTTTTGCAGCTTAAAAAAACCATATACCTTATATACTCGAGTATAAGCCTAGTGTTTTCAGCCACAAAAATGTGCCCTGAAAAACCCAAACTCGGCTTATTACTCGAGTCAAAAAAATAATATAGTCTAGACTCACCTTTCCTGGCGTGACCACCCTGTATATCTTCTGGGTGGCGATCTTATCCGCACAGTATTTGTGCTGCCACTGGAGGGGGTTATATACACTGGGGCAGTGCTATCATGCTCAATATACACTGGGGAGCAGGGTGCTGGTACAGGCTAATACCGCGGTTTATAATGGGAGGCTGTGACCAATTGCATTTCCCCCTCGCTTATACTCAGTCATAGTTTTCAGCCCATTTTTTTGTGGTAAAATTAGGGGCCTCGGCGTTATACTCGGGTCGGCTTATACTCGAGTATATACAGGTACATATATTAATTTCCTAGATACATAAACATACAGTTCATCACTCATACATACATATTAACAAATGTTACACAAATATAGTGAGCATATACACCTGCACATATACACACATACAGTTCCATATACAGACATACAGGCTTACATACTCACATAACGTACTGTATTTATACACACCATATACACATACACCATTATAACATTCACGAAACAACATCATAAACAATATATATACCCACAAGGTGCAGCGTAATATGATATAATGGTAATCATTCTTTCTCATGTAGTATCAGGTCGGGATATGACAGGGCCGGACCCCTGACAATTGGGGCATAGTGGCTGCTAAAGCTGTATTACGCCTGCCTCCCGCTAGAGTAGAGAGGTACAAATGCAAAAGTACCAAAGCCGTGTGTTCATCTAATTATGACACCAGAGTGGACGCACTGTTTTACTCTGCTGCCCATCCAATGAACAGAAGGCGCGTGTGGGTTAATATATTACAGGGAAACACACGAGGGAAAACGAAAATTAATTTGTCTGCAAAATAATTTCATAGTAAATTTAAAAAGACGTGTGGCGTGTATATCATATGTGGAGAATCATTGTGACAGGGGGCTCTATTTTGTTGCACATCGTGGCTTTCTATATACAACCTGCTCTTGTCCTTAAGATCTCTTAGTTGTAACAAAAGCCATCTCATCCTCCATCTAGAGGAACCACAATTGTGGTGTGATTATTCATGATGGGGATGGTCTTATTGCTGCGGCGAGAATACAAAGGACCTATTGATTTCTCTGAAGAGTAAAAATGTGATTCCATGGAAATTCAAACTGCCGCTCAACCAAAGGATGCTGCTCAACACTCCTCAAAGGGTTTTAAGATATATCTAGTTTCTATGGCAACCAAATGCAGAAACACCTGCAGGTGGGGAAATAAACTGTAACTGTTGGCCGTGCCTTTAGAGCGGCTGGTCTCCCAGTGATGAGAGAACACAATAAATTGATTTAGATGCAGTATTATAAAGCCCTCGGTTTTCATAAAAGCTGCCAACACTCAAAGTGTTTGTTAAAATGGTCCTGCAGTTGTAGCCAAGTAACGTCCTGCCTAGCTACTTTCTCAAGACCTTATTTACAAATCCGAGATTTTTTTTCCCCACATCATTCTTGAGAGCATTTGAGCCTTAAGCTTGGACACACGGGGGCACATTACTGACCCTCCACGTCGTGATCCCCGATCCGGAATGTACGACGACGATGTTTGCACTGACGACTTTGCAATTAGATGTCCGCACGTCACGATATAATAGTAAAAAGCGAGCTGTAACTAGAAGTGATAGAGTCCCAGTGCAAATCTGTGCCAGCGCCCGTACGACTATGTTATGTATGATTTATAGTAATAGTAGAATTTATATGGGAAAGGTGACATCAATAAGGGGCCCCTAAACCTCTTTGGGCCCAGGGCCGGATATTAAACATATGCACCCCCTAAAAGCAGTGATGGCGAACTTTTAGAGACAGAGGGCCCAAACTACAACCAAAGCCTAATTATTTATCGCAAAGTGCAACACAGAGAAATTGATCTTAGTGGTATTATACTCCAATGCTCTGTCACAAACTTCATAATATCAGCACTGAGGACCCAATATAAAGCAGAACAAAGAAGAAATGTGGATGATCATTGTAGCTTGCTCCAGGCGCCCCAATAAACAGGAGATGTCGGGCAGGAGCAGGAGCTACAATGATAATCCAGATCTGTTCCACACCTTCCCACTCCTCCAGTGGTCAACATGGTAGGCACACTGTCACTTTAAAATAGCTCTAGATGCAAACGGCAAAGTCCTGGTGCGTTGGTACTGAGGACCTGGAGGATTACCTGGAGGGTGCCTCCTTGGTGATGTGCACCTGAGTGGCCCACAGAAAGGCATACTGAGTGCCACCTCTGGACACCACTGCATAGGTCGGGCCAACACGGGCCCTAAAGGATCACACCCCTTGATATTATCTAAGGCTGATAAGAGAGACGCAAGTTCCATCAGTCCAAGCAGTTAAGAATAAAAAATGTTTTATCCCCATAACCGTGATATTTTTTCTCTCCAGAAGTCATCCAGGCCTCTCTTGAACATGTACATAGAGTCCGCCATAACAACCTCCTGCGGCAGAGAGTACCATAGTCTCACTGCTCGTACAGTAAAGAACCTTTGTCTATGTTGATGGTGAAATTGCCTCTCCTCTAGGCGCTAGATGCCCCCGTGTCCTGGTCACAGGCCTAGGCATAAAAAGATGGAGAGATGCTTGTACTGTCCGTTCAGGTATTTGTACATTGTAATGAGGTCTCCCCTCAGTCGTCTTTTTTCTAAAGCGAATAATCCCAAATTTTGTAATCTGTCATTGTATTCTAACCCCCCCATTCCCCTAATAATCTTGGTTGCTCTCCTCTGCACCGGTCCCAGCTCTACTATATCCTTTTTATACACTGGTACTAAAACTGTACACAATATTCCATGTGTGGTCTGACCAAGGATTTGTATAAGGGCAGAACTATGTCTTTATCATGAGAATCTATTACTCTCTTGATACATCCCATAATTTTATTTGCTTTAGCAGAAGCCGCCTGGCTCTGGTCACTAAAATTAAGTTCACCATCCACCAATACCCCCCAAGTCCTTTTCAGCTCCAGTTTTACCAAGTAATTGACCGTTCAGAACATAATTATACTTTGTTTCCATGGCCCAAGTGCATAACTTTACATTTATCTACATCAAACTTCATCAACCATTTCTCTGCCCACTCCTCAGGCTTCCACAAATCCCTCTGTAATGCTAAACTATCGACCTCAGTATTTATTACTTTACACAGCTTAGTATCATCTGCAAATATTGAAACTTGACTGTGTAAACCCACTACAAGGTCATTAATAAAAATATTAAAAAGAAGTGGCCCCAATACTGACGCCTGTTGAAGTCAACCCAATCTGAGAATGTGCCCTTAATGATGACCCTCTGTTTTCTATCACTAAGCCAATTACTTACCTAAATACACAGATTTTCTCCTATTCCCAGCAGTCTCATTTTATATACCAACCTTTTATGCGGCACAGTGTCAAATGCCTTTGAAAAGTCCAGATATACAACATCCACAGCGTCCCCCAGATCCAGTCTTGAACTTACCTTCTCGTAGAAACCAATCAGATTAGTCTGACAGGACCGATCTCTCATAAACCCATGCTGACCCTGGTCTATAATGCACAATGAGATACTCCAGGATAGCAACTCTAACAAACCCCTCAAATATTTTCCCCACCACAGAAGTTAGACTCACAGGTCTGCAGTTTCCAGGATCGCTTTTTGGTATATTGGTACCACATTTGCTATGCACCAGTCCTGTGGAACATAACCAGTCCTCAGTGAATCTTCAAATATTAAAAATAACGGTCTGTCTATCACGGTACATAGTTCATGCAGAACCCAGGGGTGCATGTCATCTGGCCCCGGTGATTTATCTATCTTAGTGGTTGCGAGGCGGCGCCGTACCTCTTCCTTGGTTAAACTGTTGATATTCCAAAGAGAATTTACATTATTCCTCATTATGTCTTCCACCAGGGGATTTTCCTGGGTAAAGACAGTTGAGAAGGTGACATTCAGTAGATTGGCCTTTTCCTCATCTCCTTCCACCATGACCCCCATACTATTCCTAAGGGGGCCCACACTCTCTGTTTTTAGTTTCTTATCATTTATATACTTGAAAAATAATTTGGGATTATTTTTGCTCTCCCTGGCAATTTTTCTCTCAGTCTCTATTTTTGCGGCCTTTATCTGCTTTTTACAGGATTTATTTTTCTCGTTATAATTCTGTAATTCCTCATCGCTACCTTAAGGTTTAGCACCTTAAACGCCTTATATTTCTTGCTTATTGCTTTCCTTACAAGACTAGTTAGCCACATTGTTTTTTTTCTTGTTTCTCTTATACTTTTTCCCATAAGGTATGTGTTTCTCACAGGACTTTTTTAGAATATATGAGAAAAAGTCCCTTTTTTTTGGGGAAGGGGGGGGGGGCTTTTGTCTTTGAGAACATTGTCCCATTCTATGCCTAAAAGGTCTTCCCAAAGTTGCTGAAAATTTGCCCTCCTGAAGTTTAGAGTGTTTGTTGCCCCTTCTCTAACGCTCTTAGTGATCATAATATCATTGATTTTGTATTACGCTTTACTATTACCCAGGTTCCCCCCAACCTGTAGTTTTGATACTCTATCAGGTCTGTTGGTAAGGAGAAGGTCCAGCAGTGCCCCCCCCCCCTCTTGTTGGCTCCAGGGCTAGTTGCGACAGGTAATTGTCTTTTGTTGTTGACAAGAACCTGCTCGGTTAGCTTATTACCATTTACCCCATACCCAACTTGGGGTGTCTAAACCTAAAATTAGGGATGTTCTGCAACTGGCTAAGTTCCCCTGAATACACGGCGGGCGGTCGCCATTACCGGCGTATAAGACGACCCCAGAAAAGACAGAAGATTTTTCTGTCTTCAAAAGTCGTCTTATACGCCGGAATATACGGTATATATATAATATACACTCACCGGCCACTTTATTAGGTACACCATGCTAGTAACGGGTTGGACCCCCTTTTGCCTTCAGAACTGCCTCAATTCTTCGTGGCATAGATTCAACAAGGTGCTGGAAGCATTCCTCAGAGATTTTGGTCCATATTGACATGATGGCATCACACAGTTGCCGCAGATTTGTCGGCTGCACATCCATGATGCGAATCTCCCATTCCACCAGATCTCAATCCAATAGAGCATCTTTGGGATGTGGTGGAATGGATAAAGCAATTATTATTAATATTATATCATTATTAAAATTCTTATATTAAAGTCAATTGCACAATAAAATGCCCTTCTGTTTAACCGGTTCGCGACCGCCCGCCGGACCGCCCGCTCATGGGCTGAGCCCTCTCCGATCGCGGGTGTTATCACATTGATGGCTGCCGGCAAAGCTGCCGGCAGCCTCAAAAAGATAGCGGCGCATGGGCGCCGCCATCTTACCTGGGAATCAAAAAGCCAGAAAAAGCAGTGTGTCACTGACACAATGGGTTCAGAAAAACATAACAAATTTTATTTATATCAAGCACTGAACACAAACACATATCTAAAATCAATTAAAATTGTACCAAAGTACATACAATTCTCTACCATGTTGTGCAATGTAGTTGGTGCAGAAACAGGACACCTCCTGAGTGGGCAAAATGTACCCAAACCACCCCTAAATATTGAGAAAACATGTATAAAGTGCAAATTGCATATATCAAGCTGCCATAGAGGTAGATGCTAAGTAAATGGATGCCTACAATGCAATCATGGTATACATTCAATAAAAGTAATGGAGGCAAACCCTAGTGCAAAATACAGATAACCAGGCCATGAGCCAGTAAAATAGCAGCATACAAACAGGGTGGTAAAGTGGTCAGGAGGTGGACGGCTCACATTTGGCTGTGCAAGGTTCATTTTTCTTTGATTGCCATCTTACCTGGGATCGCCGTTCCCCGTGACGTCATCGGGGAGTGGCGATCCGTCTCCATGGTAGCCTCGGGTCTTCCGATAGCACATCCCCATATACTGCCATATACAGTATGGCAGTATATGATAGGATAGATCAGAAAACCTACGGTTAAAGTATCATAGGAAGTCTGAAAAATAGTAAAAATAAAAATAAAAAAAAGTTAAAAAAAAAAAAATTATAATAAAAAAAAACCTTAAATTCAAATCACCCCCCTTTCCCTAGAACTGACATAAATATAAATAAACAGTAAAAATCATAAACACATTAGGTATCGACGCGTCCGAAAATGCCCGATCTATCAAAATATGATAACGGTTTTTCAATACGATTAACCCCGTACCGGAAAATAGCGCCCAAATTCGAAAATGGCACTTTTTTCCATTTTGAAAAATATAAAAAAAATCGATAAAAAGTGATCAAAAGGTCGTACAGTCCTAAAAATTATATCATTGAAAATATTATCAAATTTCGCAAAAAATGACACCACCCACAGATCCGTACACGGAAGTATAAAAAAGTTATTAGCGCCAGAAGTTGGCAAAATCAAAAAAATAATTTTTGTACACAGAGGTTTTAATTTTGTATGAATGTATGAAAACATTATAAACCTATACAAATTTGGTATCCCCTAAACCGACCAAAGAATAAAGTAGACATGTCATTTGGGGCGCTCAGTGAAAGACGTAATATCCAAGCCCACAAGCAAATGGCGTTTTTTCCCCATTTTCACTGCATTTGGAATTTTTTTCCCACTTCCGATACATGGCATGGAATATTTAATCCATCTCTATGAAGTGCAATTTGTATGGAAAACAAGCGTCACAGCTCTTTACGTGTAAAAATAAAAAAGTTATAGATTTTGAAGGTGGGGAGTGAAAAATGGACATGAAAAAACAGGAAAGGGCCCGGTCCTTAACCGGTTAAAGCAATCAATACATCCACTGTGTTGAAATACCTGATTTCTAGAATTAAGTATTAACAAAAAAGTCCCACATATTACCAATAAATATTGTCAAGATTCAATTAAAGGAGTCAATGAGGGTCACATATATAATCAAATAACAATTTTCTCTGCTTCCACGTCTTTCACTGCTCTAAAGACAGCCAAGAAGACACAGTACCTTTATGGCTCCTGTCCGAAGCACACAAGTAGAAGTAATCTCCTATTGCAATCCTGCTTCTCTGGGGCGGCTTTCTCCTTACTGGGACTGTTCGTTGGTACTGTTGCTGGTTCCGGTACGGATGCAGAGTCTTCCTATTCCGGTAACACACCCCTCCGTTCTTGGTTCCAGTTCTCCACTTCTGGTTCCGGGCAATGCCAACTTTTACATCAGTTATTGCTCCCAAGGAAAGAAATATGATCGCCAATAGTGCAACAGGTTTAGCAGTCAAAAAGGAGTTTGTTTTATTAAATATACTCACATAGCTAAAAGGCCTTGAATAATAAAAGAAATGCACATTCGGTATTTGCCTGCCTGACTCAGAGTTTCGCCAAAATGGCTTCTTCCGGGGCTTACTGACGTGCAGTCATTCCTCACTTTTATAGAAACGCCTCAATTCTGATTAATGGCAACAATATTGAAACATTTAAAATTCTTATTGAATAGAAACCGACTCTGGAAATGCTCATTATTTCATTAATAAAAAGCCTTAAAATTAGTGAATAAGTAATCATTAAAATACAAACGGAGCAACAAAAAATGAAACACTTGAATGGATACAATAATTGAATACTCTACTAACGATAAGAGAATATGTATATATATGAAAGTATTTCGCCTTCATAGAAAGTATTTTATCTCAAAGACCTAAAGGAGCTAGGTTTTTTAATTGGAAAATCCAAATGTATTCCCTCTGGCTCATCTTCTTCAATAGCTCCTCCCATCTCCAGTGTGGGGACACTTTTTTGATACTAAAGAAAGAAGTGCCTTTAGGGCTCTTTTGATGGTGTTTAATATAATGAGCAGATAGGGAATGGTCCATTTTTCCTTTTTTGATTTTTCTGAAATGTTCGTTAACACAAGTTTTTAATTTCCTTATTGTCCTTCCAATATATGGCCCATCCCCGTAACCTGCCAATACAGTTGGCAGTATATGATAGGATAGATCAGAAACCTACTGGTTAAGTATCATAGGATCTAGAAATAGTAAAAATAAAATAAAAAAAGTTAAAAAAAAAAAAATTATAATAAAAAACCTAAAATTTCAAATCACACCCCTTTCCCTAGAACGACATAATATAATAAACGTAAAAAATCATAAACACATTAGGTATCGACGCGTCCGAAAATGCCCGATCTATCAAATATGATAACGGTTTTTCAATCGATTAACCCCGTACCGGAAAATAGCGCCCAAATTCGAAAATGTGCACTTTTTTCCATTTTGAAAAATATAAAAAAATCGATTAAAAAGTGATCAAAAGGTCGTACAGTCCTAAAAATTATATCATTGAAAATTATCAATTTCGCAAAATGACACCACCCACCAGATCCGTACACGGAAGTATAAAAAGTTATTAGCGCCAGAAGTTGGCAAATCAAAAAAATAATTTTGTACAGGAGGTTTTAATTTTTGTAAATGTATGAAAACATTATAAACCTTACAAATTGGTTATCCCCTAAACCGACCAAAGATAAAGTAGACATGTCATTTGGGGCGCTCAGTGAAAGACGTAATATCCAAGCCCACAAGCAAATGGGCGTTTTTTCCCATTTTCACACTGCATTTGGAATTTTTTTTCCCACTTTCGAGTACATGGCATGGAATATTTAATACCATCCCTATGAAGTGCAATTTGTATGCGAAAACACAGCTGTCACAGCTCTTTACGTGTAAAAAAAAAAAAGTTATAGATTTTTGAAGGTGGGGAGTGAAAATGGACATGAAAAAACAGGAAAGGGCCCGTCCTTAACCGGTTTTAAGCAATTCAATCAACATCCACTGTGTTGAAATACTGATTTCTAGAATTAAGTATTAACAAAAAAGTGCCACATATTACCAATAAATATTGTCAAGATTCAATTAAGGAGTCAATGAGGGTCACATATATAATCAAAATAACAATTTCTCTGCTTCCACGTCTTCCACGCTCTAAAGCAGCCAAGAAGACACAGTTACTTTATGGCTCCTGTCCGAAGCACACAACGTAGAAGTAATCTCCTATTGCAATCCGGCTTCTCTGGGGCGGCTTTCTCCTTACTGGGACTGTTCGTTGGACTGTTGCTGGTTCCGGTACGGATGCAGAGTCTTCCATTCCTGTAACACACCCCTCCGTTCTTGGTTCCAGTTCTCCACTTCTGGTTCCGGGCAATGCCAACTTTACATCAGTTATTGCTCCCAGGAAAGAAATATGATCGCCAATAGTGCAACAGGTTTAAGCAGTCCAAAAGGAGTTTGTTTTTTAAATATACTCACATAGCTAAAAGGCCTTGAATAATAAAAGAATGACACATTCGGTATTTGCCTGCCTGACTCAAGTTTCGCCAAAATGGCTTCTTCCGGGGCTTACTGACGTGCAGTTATTCCTCACTTTTATAGCAACACTCAATTTCTGATAATGGCAACAATATTGAAACATTTAAAATTCTTATTGAATAGAAACCGACTCTGGAAAACTCATTATTTCATTAATAAAACCCCCTAAAATTAGTGAATAAGTAATCATAAATACAAAACGAGCAACAAAAAAATGAAACTCTTGAATGGATACAATAATTGAATACTCTACTAACGATAAGAGAATATGTATATATATGAAACTATTTCGCCTTCATAGAAAGTATTTTATCTCAAAGACCTAAAGGAGCTAGGTTTTTTAATTGGAAATCCAAAAGTATTCCCTCTGGCTCATCTTCTTCAATAGCTCCTCCCACTCCAGTGGTGGACACTTTTTTGATACTAAGAAGAAAAGTGCCTTTAGGGCTCTTTGTGATGGTGTTTAATATAATGAGCAGATAGGGAATGGTCCATTTTTCCTTTTCTGATATTTCTGAAAATGTTCGTTAAACAACCAGTTGTTTTAACTTTCCTTAATGTCCTTCCAATATATTTAAGAGCACAGGGGCAGATGATATACTATATCACCTGTTACAGAGACAAGTCGCAAAATGCTTTATATCGAATATCTGTGAGTTATCAGATGAGTGATGATGTGAAGCGGGTGCCTCCAGTTTGGTGATACACACAACACTCTTACCAGCCTTAGGCTATATTCACACTGCCGGTTGCCCGCCCGTACCGTACCGTAGCGGGCACACGGCAGTGTACGGGGAGAGGAGGAGGAGGTGAGCGCAGCTCACCCCCGCCTCTCCATAGCCACCTATGGGCACGGCCCCGTTATTACGGGAAAAGATAGGAAAGGTCCTATCTTTTTCCGGGTACGGAACGGTACGGTGCCGCACGTGTGCGGCACCTACCGCTCCCGTGGGTGCCGTGCGCCATAGGAGTGTATGGGGGACGTATATACGTCGGCCGTATATACGTCCTCCATACGTTCGTGTGAATGTAGCCTTAGATTTAGATTTAGCATCTGTAAAAAACTTTGTGTTGTTGTAATCCTAGTGGATAATTTTATACAACTATGGACTATAAGATCATTTATACTTTTAGACTGGTGGGTGAACTACTTTAGGTTCTATCAATAAGTGTCCTATAAAGGATCAAACTGTAAAATGTGACAATTTTCTTAAGATTTTTTCTTATTTTATGAGTGAATCACTAGTATAATTTGTGATAAATGGAATAGTGATTTTATGTCCCCCATCCATCACTTTTTTTTTGTGATTTTTATTCATATATTTATTTTCATTTTTTTTGTCCATTGGAATTTCTTCTCTATTTCTATTAATAAACATAATGTCCATTATAATTAAAATGATAGGACTTCAAGAAGTGTCCATGAACTGGTTTCTATACAATATATGTTCATGCATAATAGATGTGTAGAAATCCTTTTCTTTCCTTTTCCCTTCTAAAATTAGAATATTTTTTCCTCTCCTCCCAAGCAAGGTCTTCCGATAGTAAAGGGATGATATTCATCATTTGAAAACATTGAGCTCTCTCAATTCAGGGTTTAGTGCAAGTCGACAGACGTTGTAGTGGTACATCATTTTTGATTTATACAAAAGTGATTCATCAGTATGAAAGCTATAGGAAGTGGGGCGCACCAAGGGAGCCTGAACCATATTCTTCAATTAGACATTCCCAGTCTGAAGACTGCACCTTTATCTTCTGTATGAAATTGCCAGACTCTATAGAATTAACGTTGACTGATAAATATCTACTGCAATAGGCTATTATGATGTTATCCAAGCGTAACAATCTACACAGTAGAATCTTAATTTAAATTGACATAATCTTCTGAGGAGACTCACGTGTATTATCTGGTGATATTTCCGAATACCTGTGTGTAATAGATTACTTAAAATCAGGAATTGTTTTGGACAATATGACATATAAACCATTTCATTTTTGCACAGCTGGCTGACTAAAATCTCCACATTGTCAAGATAAAGTTTAATAAGCTTATAAATGATGAAGACACTGAACTGGAAAAAGCCATTTAGGTTTAATATCAATACCAATTAAATACTGAGATTATTCTTATGTAAAATAACCCTAGAAGTACATTAGAATAATTGCTTTGCTCAGTATTTCTCTAACATTTTTTTGTATTAAATCCAATAAATCTGAGACATAAAAAACATATAGGTTCCACATGAAAAAGATCCAGAGATCATTACTTAGATCTATATTTAGTTTAGATACATTTTAATTAATACCTCCATTGTACTCATTACACAGTGGGTCAAAGTTCTACTAAGAATAAGCTCCCAAAAGCTTTTCAATGGTTTTGGTCAAAAGTAAAGCTCAGGGCCAGCACAGGGCAAACCTGGGCAAGTGCCGGGGCCTAAAGCTGCTGACAGGGGTGGGGCACATAAGGCTGTACATAAGGAATCCATGGGGGATGAGGGGGACTTATGTAAAATAACCAATAGGGGGCTGTTAGATGGATTATAAACTAGAGAAATTTTAGGGAACAGGAGGACTGTTTTACTTTCTGAATTTTTAATGCCGCCATGTGAGTTCACTTCAAAGGGGCCCACTGAGACTCTGTCAATCAGGGGCCTACTAAAACGTGGAGCCAGAACCTGGTAAAGCTGATGGGGCTTATTGTTGTATTGTTGGCAGCCACATTGGGCGAGATTTACTTTCTCTTTCTAGTTTTCTGTCAGTCTAGTTAGGGCGGCATGGTGGCTTAGTGGTTAGCATTACAGCCTTGCAGTGTGGGGACTGGGTTCAAGTCCCAGGATCAAATCTGCAAAAGAGTATATATGTCTCTCCGTGTTTGCTGTGGGTTTTCTCTGGTCTCGGTTTCCTCCACACTCCAAAACATACTGGTAGGTTTGATTGATGTGAGCACCATTGGGGACAGGGATCGATTGCAGCGCTGCATAAATTGTGTGTGCATATAACAAAGAATATTATTATTTATGGCTAGTGTCTTGGTCTTATTGTCTTATTGTTTTTCTTTGTATGGACTTGCTTTGTCTTCTGTGCACTTCTGTCATGTAGGATTCGACGCTGTAAAAAGAAGTTTGCAAATTTTTGCTCTCAAAAAGTGCTGTTTATTCCACCATGTTTGCCAGCTGAAAACTAGGTGAGCTTTTGCACAATTTTTGTGACTTTTAAAAAAAAAATAGCAAATGGTCAATTGTTGACTATAATAGTGTGGGTCCATGGACATGTGTACAACCAGTTGAAGTGTAAATCCTGAAAGAAAAAGCTGTAGTGTAAAACACTTGTGACTTTTTTTTATAAACATATTTTTTTTTGTATTTTCTGAAATTTTCCACAAATGGCCACATACAACAATAAGGGTATACAGACCTTTTTTTTTATAAAACAATTAACAAATACACATATGCTGTCATGGTCATTTCTTTAGGTGAAATCAAGATGGACCACGTCCATGGAAATCAGTTCGTTAACACAAGTTTTTAATTTCCTTATTGTCCTTCCAATATATTTAAGAGCACAGGGGCAGATGATCATATATATCACCCTGTTACAGAGACAAGTCGCAAAATGCTTTATATCGAATATCTGTGAGTTATCAGATGATGTGAATGAGCGAGTGCCTCCAGTTTGTGATACACCAACACTCTTACAAGCCTTAGGCTATATTCACACTGCCGTTGCCCGCCCGTACCGTACCGTAGCGGGCAACGGCAGTGTACGGGGAGAGGAGGAGGAGGTGAGCGCAGCTCACCCCCGCCCCTCTCCATAGCAACCTATAACTCTGGCGCACGGGCCCCGTATTAGGGGAAAGATAGGACAGGTCCTATCTTTTCCGGGTACGGAACGGTACGGTTGCCGACACGTGTGCGGCACCGTACCGCTTCCGTAGGGTGCCGTGCGGCCCATAGGAGTGTATGGGGGACGTATATACGTCGGCCGTATATACGTCCTCCATACGTTGTGTGAATGTAGCCTTAGATTTAGATTTAGCATCTGTAAAAAACTTTGTGTGTTATACCATAGTGGAGATGATATATTTATACAAATATGGACTATAAGATCATTTACTTTTAGATATGGGGTGAACTACTTTGGTTCTATCAATAAGTGTCCATATAACTGGATCAAACTGTAAAATGTGACAATTTTTCTTAATGATTTTTTTTCTTATTTTATGTGAATCACTAGTATAATTTGTGATAAATGGAATAGTGATTTTATGTCCCCCATCCATCACTTTTTTTGTGATTTTTATTCATATATTTATTTTCATTTTTTTTGTCCATTGGAATTTCTTCTCTATTTCTTAATAACATAAGTCCATTATAATTAAAATGATAGGACTTCAAGAAGTGTCATGAACTGGTTTCTATACAATATATGTTCATGCATATAGATGTGTAGAAATCCTTTTCTTTCCTTTTCCTTCTAAAATAGATATTTTTTCCTCTCTCTCCAAGCAAGGTCTTCCGATAGTAAAGGGATGATATTCATCATTTGAAAAAATTGAGCTCTCTCAATTCAGGGTTCTAGTGCAAGTCGACAGACAGACGTAGTGGCGGACATCATTTTTGATTATCAAAAAGTGATTCACATCAGTATGAAAGCTATAGAAGTGGCGCACCAAGGTAGCCTGAACCATTATTTCTTCAAATAGACATTCCCAGTCTGAAGACTGCACTTTATCTTCTGTATGAAAATTGCCAGACTTATAGATTAACGTTGACCTTAAA
Source organism: Engystomops pustulosus (assembly GCA_019512145.1). Classification (NCBI taxonomy): domain Eukaryota; kingdom Metazoa; phylum Chordata; class Amphibia; order Anura; family Leptodactylidae; genus Engystomops; species Engystomops pustulosus. Next base: position 35,285,130 of record CM033648.1, on the reverse strand, counting down.
TATCTACTGCAATAGGCTATGATGTTATCCAAGCTAACAATCTACATCCAGTAGAATCTTAATTTAAATTGACATTATCTTCTGAGGAGACTCACGTGTGATTATCTGGTGATATTGCAATACCTGCTGTGAATAGATTACTTAAAATCAGGATTGTTTGGGACATATGACATATAAACCATTTCATTTTTGCAAGCTGCTGACTAAAATCTCCACATTGTCAAGATAAAGTTTAATAGTTATAAATGATGACAGGACACTGGAAAAAGACCATTTAGGTTTAATATCAATACCAATTAAATCTGAGATTATTCTTCATGTAAAATAAACCCTAGAAGAACTTAGAATAATTGCTTTGCCTCAGTATTTCTCTAACATTTTTCTGATTAAAATCCAATAAATGGCATAAAAAACATATAGGTTCCACATGAAAAAGATCCAGAGATCATTACTATAGATCTATATTTTAGTGACATTTTATCATTTAATACCTCCATTGTACTCATTACACAGGGTCAAAGTTCTACTAAGAATATAGCTCCCAAAAGCTTTTCAATGGTTTTGGTCAAAAGTAAAGCTCAGGGCCAGCACAGGGCAAAACCTGGGCAAGTGCCGGGGCCTAAAGCTGCTGACAGGGGTGGGGCACATAAGGCTGTACATAAGGAATCCATGGGGGTGAGGGGGACTTATGTAAATAACACAATAGGGGGCTGTTAAGGATGATAAACTAGAGAAATTTTAGGGAACAGGAGAGACTGTTTTACTTTCTGAATTTTTCATGCCGCCATGTGAGTTCACTCAAAGGGGGCCCACTGAGACTCTGGCAATCAGGGGCCTACTAAAACGTGGAGCCGAACCTGGTAAAGCTGATGGGGCTTATTGTTGATTGTTGGCAGCCACATTGGGCGAGATTTCTATTTCTCTTTCTAGTTTTCTGTCAGTCTAGTTAGGGCGGCATGGTGGCTTAGTGGTTAGCATTACAGCCTTGCAGTGTGGGGACTGGGTTCAAGTCCCAGGATCAAATCTGCAAATAGTAGTATATGTCTCTCTCTGTTTGCATGGGGTTTCTCTTGGTCTCGGTTTCCTCCCACACTCCAAAAACATACTGGTAGGTTTGATTGATTGTGAGCACCATTGGGGACAGGGATCGATTGCAGCGCTGCATAATCTGTGTGTGCCTATAAACAAAGAATTATTATTATTTATGGCTAGTGTCTTGGTTATTTGTCTTATATGTTTTTTTTTGTATGGACTTGCTTGTTTGTGCACTTCTGTCACAGTAGGATTCGACGTGTAAAAAGAAGTTTGCAAATTTTTGCTCTCAAAAAGTGCTGTTTATTTCCACCATGTTTGCCAGTGAAAACTAGGTGAGCTTTGCACATTTTTGTGACTTTTAAAAAAAAAATAGCAAATGGTCATTTGACTTAATAGTGTGGGGTCCTGGACATGTGTACAACCAGTTGAAGTGTAAATCCTGAAAAGAAGCGGTTAAACAATTGTGAACTTTTTTTTAAACATATTTTTATTGTATTTTCTGAAATTTTCCACAAATGGCCACATACAACAATAAGGGTATACAGACCTTTTTTTTTTATAAACAATTAACAAATACAACTTGCTCATGGTCATTTCTTTAGGTGAAATCAACGATGGACCACAGTCCAGGAAATAAGAATTGGTTTCTGCCAATAGTAAGTTGTCAAATGCATTCCTAGTAAGTCCTTACCAACATCTTGGCTAGATAATACCCTGTGAAGCTGGTCTATTGGGTAAACTGCACTGTCCCAGTTGTCCCCAAAAAATAGGGTATCCACAGTGATAGGTGTTAGAGATCTCAAACGTAGCTCAAACTTCCCACGAAGCGTTCGCCAGGTTGCACAGCATCTTTGCAAATTATTTTTTTTTCACTTCAGGGTGCGAAACCCCTAATGGGGAATGTACAAGGCTTTCTGGGAAAAGGGATGCCTTTTCCAGCGTGTGTAATCTGAAAAGAAGCTACCCTTTACCCAATCAAATATATGCCTTGCCAGGCATGTCAGGTTTATAGGCAAATCTAGGTGATTCTCCCCATCCTTTCCTTATCCACTATCCATTTGTTCTCTTATTTTGCTGCCTTTTACCTTCCATAGGAAGTGTGAGAAAGCAGAGTCCCGTCGGAGAGTCGTAAAGGGATAACAATTTGGACATAGTCTCATCGACCAATAGCGCCAGCAGTGAGAGGTCATGCCACAGTTTCAGTTCCCATAGAATCTATCAATGAGAGGGGGGTAGTTTAGTCTGTACGGCCGATTCCTGTTTCCGTCTCCTATGTTGATCCCCAAGAACTTAACATGGACTTTGCTACGGAATGTCCACAAAGACCCCTGTCACCCACCCATCTGTTCCTGTCAGAGAGTATGTCACCTTATTATGGTTCACTGAAATTCTGAGTAAGTGTCAAATGCGCGGCTTTCCGTTAGGATTCCCGGAGGTCAAGTAGCTTACTAATGACACCTTTTAGGCATGTTAGAGTACCAATTGCATTCACTATGGGCCAGGTACGCATGCTTTAATGCAAGCAACAATAATCCTTCAGACATTTTCCAGAATGAATATAGAAATAACGTTTTCCAAATAAATACTACGCACCAAGAAGTAAGGTTGTTCAGGAAACGAATAATGGTAACACACGAAAAAAGAACTCAACTGAAATTGGTGCCATAAAAAAAATATTTATTTTTAAAAGAAATCCTGTGAAGAAATGAGCAATATAATGAGCAAAATCATTATTTGAATTTATATGGTTAATTTTTAATGAATACTTAAAGACAGTATGTTCAGTTGTAACGCTGATGTACTTGCTTAGAAGCACAGTACAAGAACATATCTTGAACCAGACTCAACTTCTGTTTCATTGCAGGATACTTCCATAATTTCCCAGGAACCTTAAAAACATAAAGGCACAAATTTAGCAGTTCATCAAAGTGAAAGATCTGTATTCAATGATTTAGATATATTTATAAAGGGTAGTGGAGGAATTTCAGACATTGGGGATAAAAAATAAGTACTGTATGTGCATGCATCTCCTCGACTGTATCAAGACCTTCTTGCACAAATATTCCCTTTAACCCTATTAACACCACAGCCTTTTTGTGTCCATCTTTCACTTTCCATTCGTTTATTGCCTCGTGCACAATTTTGAGTGCTTGTTTTTGCTTCCTAGTGTAGGATTTAATATTACATTCTGTGTGATAGAAAGGGTGATATTTCCACATTTCTTGTCTATCTGTGTTTCACTGTGCTCTCCAAATGACACCAACCCTTTATTTTTCGGTAAATTGAAAAAGATACCAAATTACTTGTGTAAAAAATGTAAACCTTTTGTACAAAAAATAAATACCTAGTATTGCCTATACTTGACACCAAACTTTTACATACTGTGGTGTATGGAGCTGTGTAAGGTGTCTTTTTTTGCAAAGTGGGCTGACACCTTCATTGCAAAAATGGGTACTGTAAGGCCATTTGATTACATTTTGTTTCATTCTTTAGTCTTGGAAATGGTGAAGACGTGGTGTTTTGGACATTGGGCAATATTTCTGTTACAATGTTCACCACTAGGAATAATCTTTTTATATTTTTGAGATAGATCTGGATTGGGATGCAATACTCCAACCGTTTACGATTTTATTTATATATGTCAGTTTAAGGGAAAGAGGTGCTTTAACCCATTAGGACCGGGCCATTTTCGTCTTTTACATTTCCATTTCACTCCTTATCTTGTTTACTGTGTAACAAATTGTACTTGCTAGTGTAGCATTCATATTCCATGCTGTGTACTGGGAAGCTGGAAAAAAAAATCCAATGCAATGAAATTGTAGAAATAAGCCTTTTTCTTGAGTTTCCTGTTAAGGAGCGTTCTTGATGTCCCCCACCACCCTATTGTGACGTTTAAACTTTTTCACCTTTTTACCTGTTCCACCTAAAGAATGATCATGGCATGCACTTCCTGAAGTTTCTTGATGAGGCTTGAATCCCTACACTTTCATTACATCAGACAACCATTGGGTAACTCTGGGGGGAAAAAACGCAAAAAAAACTTTCCGAAAAAAAATTATTTCTAATTAATCCTTTAAAAAGATGATTAAAGGTGATAAAAAAAGTTAAGCACTCTAAAAAGACACTAAAAAGAACAAACTTCTCGCAAAAATAGCCTTAACAGATTTGTCAGCTGAAAAATAAAACGTTACATACTTAACCCTTTCACGACCGTGACGTAATGCACGTCACGGGTCGGCGCGCTGGGTGCATGGAGAGGGCTACACCGCTGAGCCCTCCCATAGACGGTAAGTCTTTGCTGCATATTGCAGCAAAGGCTTACCGGTAACACCCGCGAGGGGCTAGCACCGGGATCGGGCGGGTGTTTTCACCCTCAATCGCCGCAGGCATGCTGCGGCGGCTTCAAAGCATGGGGCGCGTGGGCGCGCCATCTTTTCGAGGTCGCCGCTCCCCGTGACGTCATCGGGGAGCGCGATCCGTCGCATGGTAACTCGGGTCTCGCGAAGACCCGAGCTGGCTACTCTGGTTAACCATGCATTACAATGTGCTATCAGCACTTGTAATGGGAGGTAAAATCCCCATATCTGCCATACTGTAGTATGGCAGTATATGATAGGATCGTGCAGACCCCCTAGGGTAGGAAAGTACCCTAGGGAGTCTGAAAAAGTACTAAAAATAAAATAAAAAAAGTTAAAAAAAAAAAATTTAATAAAAAACCCTAAAAACTCAAATCACCCCCCTTTCCCTAGAACTGATAATATAATAAAAAACAAGTAAAAAATCATAAAACACATTAGGTATCGCCGCGTCCGAAATCCCGATATCAAAATAGATACGGTTTTTTCATGCGTTGAATCCGTAACGGAAAAATCACCACCCACAGCTCAGTACACCAAAGTTAAAAAAAGTTATTAGCGCCAGAAGATGGCAAAATTCCAAAAAAAAAATTTTTTGTCACGGAGGTTTTAATTTTTTTAAATGTATGAAAACATTATAAAACCTATACAATTTGGTAGCCCGCAATCGTACCGACCCAAGAATAAAATAGACATGTCATGGGGGCCACAGTGAAATCCGTAAGATCCAAGCCCACAGAAGGCGGCACAATGCGGTTTTTTTACCAATTTCACTGCATTTGGAATTTTTCCCGCTTCTAGTACACGGCATGGAATATTTAATACCATATTATGAAGTGGCAATTTGTTACTCAAAAAGCGTCACACAGCTCTGTACATGGAAAAATAAAAGTTATGGATTTTTGATCATGGGGAGTAAAAAATGAAATGAAAAAACAAAAAAGGGCCAGGTCCTGAAAGGGTTAAAGACGGTGATGCTAAAATGAACAAGAATTTCTCCAAATTACTTTTAATTCAGTAAAAATAATATTAATAATATATATAAATGAGGTATTTTCATGATCGTGGCGACCCATAGAATAAAAATAATATACTATATACTTTTATGGTATGGTAAATGGCCCAAACACCCCCCCAAAAAAAATCTTCCTAAAAATTGACGATTATTATTTCCGCCAACAACAAAGAGTTAATAAAACCTCACCAATTAATTATAGATGCCCCAAAATTATATACTAGAAAAGTGCATCTCATGTGGCAAAAGAAATAAGCCCCTATAGGTCCCCTTTAAAAAAGAAAAAAAAATTATAGCCTGTACAATGTGACATAGCAAATGTGCTCTGGATTTTGCCCCCTTCCATTCTATGCCCGGCTGTGTGCCCATACAGCAGGTTACCACCACATAGGGGTATCAGTGTACTCGGGAGGTATTGGGTATCAAACTTTGTGGAGCCTTTTTTAATTTAATCCATTGCAAATGTTTAATTTTCCACCCAAAATGAATGTATTGTTAAAAAATATTACAATTTGTAGGCCACACCTCCATTTTGTTTTAACCCCTATAAAACACCTAAAGGGTTAACAAACTTCTTAAGCCCTTTTCATATGTTGAGGGGTGAAGTTCCATAATGGGGGTAATTACATGTCTTTCTATTATTTAGGCTCCTCTCACAGTCATTAAAAGTGGAGCAGTGTCCATCTAAATACAGCTTTGGTGATTTTCCAAAAAAATTTGAAAATGGCACCCAAATCGGCCTCATTACATCTAGTAAAATAGGTAGAATCTTAAAAACCATGCCAACATAATGCAGACATTTAGGAAAAGTAAATATGAAATTTCATCTGGGTGTTTGTCCAATCTGCATCAAAAGTGGAAGAATGAACTTTGAAAAAAAGAATTTTTCAGATTTTTGGCCGAATTTTGTTCATAACTAAACACAAAATATACATCTGCAATTTTTAAACAAATTTGAAGTACAATGTGTCAGAGAAAACATCTCAAAATCCTATTTTTTATAGCGTTCCAACGTATAACCATTTATAGTGACAAGGCAGATTGAAAAAGTCCCGAAGGGGTAATGGGAATTTTATGTAATTCTTATAGAGAAGGGGACGGAGAGAAGGTTCAGCAGCCATCTCAGAAAGAGTGGTGGAGGATGTGGTTGTGGGTCACATTTAGAGTCAATAAGTTGGTTCTTAACCTTTTGATGATTAACAAACTGTTTATTTTACACAGAGCATATATAAAGAAACTGTCAACACAAATATAAATTTTAGATTGTGACAGGCCCTATGCTATGGTGATTTTTAAAAAATGCCTTTGTATCACATGATTATTTCAGTACTTTATAAAACAGATTTCATTTTATATTAACAGGGAGTTGTGATGATTTCTCGATGAGGGAGGGAAAGGTACACACAGTCTGTCTCCTCTCCTTCACACTCATCCAACTCCCTCGCCCCTCCCCACTCCTGTCTGTGCAATGAGCAGGCAGGGAGTGAGGGGAGAGGGTGGAGTAGAATGCATGAGGAGACCAAGACCCATGGAATCACCACAAATCCTGGCAGGGAGACCAGAAATCTGAAATAAAGTTTTATATAGTATATGAATAATTCAGAATGCAGACAAAGGCATTTTTTGCATAGAATAGGTTAATTGAACCTATCACTAGCTAAAATTACATTTTATTTTAACTAACCTACGCTTAGCAAATTATAGAGATGAGGACTTTTTCATGAAATATAACATTAAGCAAATTAAGATTACTTCTCTCCATGTCAGTCGAGTCAAATAGAGAGTTGCCAGAAATCGGCACAAGTTAAAAGCAAAGCATACATTTATGTTTGATCTTAAGATGCGTGCTTTGTTCAGCAGTGTAGTGAAGAAGGCCAGAAGCAACTATCTGCCTGATAGCATGTTTATACTGAAGATGAAGGGCCCAAATTTAGCTAATATTTTATAGCGCACATTACATATAAAAATACAGTAATTAAGAATAAATAAAATACAGGCATCCCTGGGTTACGTATAAGTTAGTAGGTTATGGTTAGCCCTAATGTCGAACTGTATATTTATTTAACTCGAGACAAATTATTTTGGTCTCTGTGACAATGGATTTGTAAAAATGTTGGATATGTTGGAAATGTTGGATTTTAAAAATGTTAATTGTTATGGTTCTTATGACAAGAACACTTTGATACCATTACAGCGTTTGTAGCCTAGGGCTAAAGTACGTAAATTCCAATTACAAAGGTCCGGTTGTAACTAGGGGTCGTCTGTAAGTTGGGTGTTCTCAAGTAGAGGACCGCCTGCATTATACAAAATGTAAATGGACATGAAAGCTTCTGTTTGACAACCCTTATACACCACCAACCGTTCTTTGTGGTTGAGCCCAGTAACTAGTAGAGTACCTGCTCTTAGGTCACAGGCAGATGAAATGGCTCAATGTTGTTTGTCACCAACTCACTACAACTGTCACTGCAAAATAAGTATATTATATTATATTAGTATATTATATTAGTCAATGTTAGGAGTTTAAAAGGCTACACGGAGTTTTATCGGTGTCCTTCATGGTAAGAGAATAAATGGAATCTAAAGAACATAATAGAGATGATAAGGGCCCTGATCTTTTGGACTGAGGGACCAGATATTTTTGATGCCGAAGCCAAAAACAAACTACAATGCATAATACTGCAAAACACACTTGAGAACTGTAATAAAGTACAACCACGGGTGGAATGTGTTGTATTGGAAACGAAATGAACATATGACATCTTCAGCTTCTTCCTATATCTCAATTTCTACGTGTAGTTGCAGAATTTCCCTTGTTGTTGTTGGGTACAACGACTAGTAATTTCTTGTCTCCTGATTATTTCCCTTGGAAACCTACTGTACCTTAGTTTTAAAGATTAAAAAGATGAGCACTCATATTTCTATTTCATATCCTAAATGCATGCTATCACTGTAGTACAGGCTGTACAGCTATAAGGGCATATTAAAAAATATAAAAGAATACTGCACTGATCTTACCTTTGTTCTATTGTTTTTATGAAATCATTAGCTTTTCAGGTTCAAGTCTACGATAAGTCTGGAACATGGCGAAGGTCTGATAAGGCCAATGACGTTGCTAGAGGCATTTTAGTCTTTGTAGCCATGTCATGCTTCCTGCATATAATATCTCAATTACATCCATTCAATCTATATATCAAAATCAACAAACAAAATCCAAGCCGCAACACATATATAATTTCCGTAGTAAATAACTATCTTCTAGTCGCTAACTATTCCACCAGCATTGCCACAGATATACATTATTGATTTTGCCCGAGCTACAGCTATAAATTCTGTAGGTTGAGTACTTCACTTCATTAACTATTTCTGCCCAATGAGCACAATTAATAGGGAGACAGAAGTTTAAAATAAAATATGCTCGTGCTGTGACATCAAAGTGGGGGGTCAGCTACTGACCATTAAAAGACACAGCCAACTTCATTTTGAATTTTTTTCTTCACTTTCCTCCTTCCTAAAATCCACTGTAAAATCTGTATAAGTCTTTTTGATTTTATTCTACCTAAAGTCAAGATTGGTAGACACTGAAAGGGAATACACAGTCAGGTTATTGGTAAGGTTGCAAGGGTCCGGTGACTTGAGTGTGTTCCGGACACCGCTGCATGCACCTTGCGCAGTTATTTAGGGCCAGTAACCTCACTTCCTGCAAATGCTTTGACATTCAGGATGATCACCACCGTGCAGTGAGGCGTATAATGTTATCTGTCCTATTGCAGTATCTGTCCTGAATCACCGCTGCTTTTACCAGTTTCAATCGCCAAACCACCACCACAAGCACAGTTAATGTGAAAAAAAAATGTGGACCATAACCCCAGTTGCTGAATAGTGAAAGGTTTCCTTTAAATTTGTGGCTTAAAATGAAAAAGATCTAGTAAAATGTACTACCTTACTTTGTCTGTAGGGAATGGAGTCAAAAATTCTTATAAGCGGTTTTCAAATGTGCCACCTTCTCATGTTGATATTTGCTTAGAACATCTTCAACTGAAAAGATCATGAGATTTCTCAACCGCTTGATAACCAATAGTGAAGAGAGTTGTCATCGTAAAAACAACGCAAAATTATGACATGTTATCCAAAAAATATGAAAGTAAGGTGTCAAAAACTGGTAAAAAAGCGAACATTTTTTACACTTGTCTTTTAAAAGGTATTCGACCTTTCAAGCTCTGTAATCGTACTGAACAATGAACTATAGGGATGTGTCATTTGGATTCCATGATGAAGCAGTATCAACAAACCACGTTTCCCAGTACTTGCATTGAAATTAAATGGAGCAATTCAATTACAAAGTATAGAGAAAGTAGCCTCCCAAGATTCAAAAATTATGGTATCTCTTAAAATGCCTTTTATTTACAAGATGTTTTTCTCCAATATCACTGTCCACATAATTTCACAACGAGGATGTTTACTGGGCACATGTTTTGTTTATAAATTATATTGTGAACTCTCTATAAATCACCATATGTTTATCACAAGCATTACCCATAGTATGACATACTTAGCATTCAGTTTCTACAGAAAAATGTGGTTGCAGGACCCACGCCGTTCTATGGATGTGTATTACTAAGCCATATGTGCTCCATATGGGCTGTTTTCCCCCTTTAAGCATGCTTCTAGAATAAATTCTCTTACAAAGAAATGTACTGGCATATGCTATGAGATTCCTTTCTTATGCTTTGTGTATGATCCACTGTGATAGAAACTGCATGCACCTCAGTAACCTTTAGTAACCAAGACTGTAGCAGAATACGTATTGACAATAAAAATTGTATTGAAGTGTTAAGTACTGACCTTCAGAAAAAACCTTGGCCATCTGCTCTGATCTGTTTTTGTAGTGCAATTCCATTGCGGAAGGTATGAAAAAAATGCAAGACCCACAGGTTTAAGAATCGGCCAACCTGGAAAAGTTCAGTTGCACATATTGCAATGCAGTAGCTCATCCACATAAACACTAGGATTCAACTTTCAAGCAGATGTTGGAAAATATACATATTTATTATGGCTATAAAATCAAAAGTGTTAAAAGGAAATTCCAAGAAATAAATAATAAAACGGCATAAAGAATAACAATGTTTATAAATCCATGAAAGGTTGAAAAAAACCCAAGCCCTATGTCCACTCTCATTCAGTGTTGATCCATGATCTTGAAGATGGTAAAACCACTATGGACGGACACCAATATCTTATATTGGAGATAAAATTAGAGAACAATACACAATTTCCTAAAAGACAGTTCATTGTGAAGTCCTCCATGAATATGCCCTAACAAGGTAAAATAGAAGTATTGAATTTATTTCATAAATTGTAAATATTCTAAAGCACATAATAAAATGTCTTTATAGAAAGGTCTTTTATAACAGATAATTATTAATAAACCTTTATTATTATACCACAGGGTAAGGATCTGTCTATCAAACAGTATCTCAACGTTTAAGAGAATTTGGACTGTGAAAGCCCACTCTGCAGTGACAAAACTCTCATTACAGAAAGAATCAAAATACTACTCATCTTTACTGCGGAGCATGTGGTGGTGGACAGAGAAGCAGCCCCCCCACAGTTCAGTTTAGAATGAAAGCCAAGTATTGGGTGTGATAGGAAACCATTATGTTCGTCAAAAAACTAGTACTGAACCAAAGTAAAGAATCAAGTGAAAGGTGGTGGAGGCGTGTCATGGTTTGGTGAGGTTTTTCGGTAGCAGGAGTAGGATCTCTCATACAGTACAGCAGAGTGAATGCAAGTGGTCCCTTCCTTTAATTCATCACCAATCTGCCAGCATTTTCATGCAGGCTATGACCCCTGTCACACAGCAAACAGGTAGTTCCATGAAACAAAGCAAAGCAAGATGGTAAATAGTGGCACTATCCGCCACCGTTTTGCACCCCTCTTTTCAGGAAGCAAATTGCTTGATGGATTGGAAAAATCCTACAGACTGTTTAAAATGGAAAACCGCGGTGCTCACATGATGCTTAACATAGTCCAATTTCATAGCAAATATTAAAAAAGCTCATTGAGCTGAGAGATTGCATTCACTGCAAAACGTCTGTCTCTCATCCCGTCTGCCCCCTGCTCCTATCCAGATTCATGTTTTTTAGGAATGCAATAAGGAGATGATGTTTTACGGTGAGTACTAGCTTTTTCTAAATAGTTAATGAAACAGATAAACATTCAAAAATAAAATGGGCATCCCAGGTTCTGATCTAAACCCATAGAAAACCTCTGGAAAATCCTTGGTGACAAGTTATGGCAGGAACCCACAACAGTCACAGAATTGTGGAAAAGACTGGAAAAGAATTGACAAATCACACCAGAGTAGTGTGAGCGCCAGTGATGTTCTGTGGTGAAGATGTGTCATTCAAAGCAAAGGCCTGTGAACTTCTTACTGGTTGGTGATTGTTGTAGCTTATAGAAAATTGTAATTACAACCTTCTCTGGGCTACAGTTATTGCTGTACATACTTTGGTATTTGTAAATAATGTGCATGGTTTACCCCTTACAAAAAATCCATCAAATCAGTAGACATTCTGAAAAACTCACTGATACATAATGTTCTCTAATTTTGATCTCCAGTGTATGTATCCTATACTTCCCAACTCCTAATGTGGCAGTTAGATACTCCTGGATCTACCTTTAACTACCATCAGCCCAATCCTGTAGCTTGTATCAGAACTTATGAGACCTTCTGCAAATTCAATCAAGGAATAGTATAGCATTGATCAACACAGAACACAGAACAATCTCGGCCTAATCCTGCCATGGTTCCTGCCGTTTCTACCTCTCTGGATGGGGCATTTCAGAGTTTTACTACACTTAATGTAAAGAATTCTATGCAAATATCTTGTATTATAAATTATGAGTGCCTTATTATAGTGTAAAAAGGTGCGCGCTGAGAACATTTTCACACTATGTATCTACAGACAAATAGAGGATCTTTATTTGTTGTATTCATAAGTAAGAGATTATTTTCCAGGGAGGTTTGTCTTAATTTTTCCCATAGAGAAAAGTCTATCATAAATTAATTTAAAAAAAAAAATATATTCAACCAGTCTTTTCCCCATGAAAACACTGGCACCCACATAATGAATCATCCCCTGTAAAACCCAAAAAATTAGACGATGGCGAGTGCCGATCGTCTCTCTACTCACCATGTGCATCATGGTGCTGTAGGGCGTGTATCACTGTCACTATGCCGATCCAGCTCGCAGCATGTTGCATCTGCTTGGCTCTCCCTGGTGACCAAAAGCAGCAACAAGAATTACTTTTGCCTCGTTGTCTAGTTTTCGGTATCTAAGCATCATTACCTCAATTCTTTAAGGTGACCCTTTGCTCCTGTGATGCTTCTCTAGTATCTCGGTTCTAATTATCCTGACACTGGTGTCTTCTGGTCTTGTTGGCTAGGTTTTTGTGTGTGGCTGAAGGGTTTCGCCTATTGTACTGCGAGGGCCTTACCATGGATTGTGATATCAGCTTTCGCCACAGTGTCTTCAAGTCTTGATATTCTAATTTTGTTTTTGAACTCTTATTACCCTATTTAGTCTTATGTTGTTGTCAAGGCTCTCCATCGCTGTCTCCGTTCCATGGGTACCGTGACCCTAGTAAGAACATGTGCTTATACTTAAAGACTTAAGCTATCATTGGTGTGGTAATGCCTAGTTCCAACAACTATTGTAGTACTATGGTTAAATGTGGCGTGTTATTATGTACTCAACCTGGGGAAAAGCAATGTAACTGCTAAGTTTACTGTTTGGATGTATCCCTACCCCTAATGCTTTTTTTAAGGAGCATTTTAAATGAATTCGTAAGTGTTTTTTTTCTTGAATAATTTGAGAACAAAGTTTTTTCTCGTATCTAAATCATTGGTATAACTAGCAGTGACAGACTTGGGGACTGACTGTTATTTGCGTTGAACAATAAAAGGTTACTAATTGTCAGATGCAATATGAAAGTCTTGTGAAAGAAGAAAATAAAGAAGAAACGGATTTATAGACCAACATTTTTCAGACATCATGAAGCACATTCGGGGTGCAAATCTGTGTTAAAACAGTATGATTTGATTTTTCTTGTTAAGAATTTGATTCTGAAAAATATATCCATTAAATTTTAAGTAGGAAGATAAAACTAAACATTGAAACATAGTGCAAATAATCGTAGTCAACATCTCCACAATTGGCAGGGAAGAAAACAAGCATGTTGTTAGGTGTTGAAAATTTTTTTTAAATGGGACATGAGTTTCCCAGTTTGGTTTGTTGCTTGATATAGTGTTTAAAATTTACAGACAACTTTGATAATATCGTTATTCTGACCATCAGGTCTAGATCATTGGGTTTACAGAGTTGTTCAGTCCAACATTCTTTATTGAGTAATGCATTTGTGTAAATAAAACGCTTATAAAAAAGCCTCTGAATGACCACAGTAAATTTCTTTAAAGGGTATCATACTGAAGATTTCTCTTACATCAAGTGACAGAGCGAGAGAATTAATCTTGTGCATTTACGCAGACTTACCAAGTACAGTGTTGTAATGCAGAAAATGTATAAGCTATCCTTTCTGAAAGATATCAAAGGAGTCATTTTTCCTTAGACCAATCAAATTTTCATTTTAATCTTTCAGAACTTTTACAAGTCAAACCAATGGAACAGCAGCGCAACGGTCGGTTAGAAGATCCACAGTAGGCGTCCATCTACTGGTACTTCTTCAGTGAGCGGCTCTGTAGAAATTCTATAATCTATTATATTAACATCTTTAACTTTAAACAACATTACATGGCACCAGGCTCTAATTAGACTCAGCTCTGCCCTTAACCTTAAGCATCCCCAACTCTGTCAGATACTAACTTTGTTTCCACTGGCCTATATAATATAACTTTACAAGAATAGAAGCATAGCCACCACAGTATCCCTGTGGGCTATTCGGCACATTACGCCCTGTATATGTACAGGCGCGATACCCGACTCTACAGATGACCCCTAGTTCAAGACGGGACACCTAGTACTTGGACCTTTCGTGAACTCTGTGGATGCTTTACTATAGTCACAGACTGCAGATGTTCAAAATTTTGAACATCCCAATTGTCACTGGGCGCAAAAAGGTTTTTTATCTGGAGGATCTACAATGTATAAAATATACGTTTCGACTTACATACAAATTCAACTTAAGAACAAACCCACCTATGGAACCTATCTTGTACGTAAACCGGGGACCGCCTGAATTAACTAATGAAAGCCAGCCAGTATCTTTTTTCAAAACTCCTCACCTGATTTTTGTTTTTGGAAGCTTGTAGCGCACTTGCCAGTCATCATTTGGCTTCTACTAATATCCGTTCCCAAAACTTTTTGAAGTGTGGAGACAGAATTTGGTGTGCTTTGTCCTGTTTCACAGCCAAATCCACGGCAAGTTCATATGGTGTTGTTAACTGGAAAAAAGAGAAATAAGATTTACAGTATTTGAGAAAATACATATATATTGTTCTTTGATAATTCAAATTTCAAAAGATTTTGTGCATTACACATAGATCCATTGTTCGCATCTGCAAAAAATGGTGTCGTTATTTAGAGTCCATCTTCCCCATTAAATATGGTTGAATTTTAAACTTGCCAGTCCTATGTTTACGATTTGCTATTATGTTCTCTGTCTCGTGGTATCCTTATGACATTTGCACTAATGAACTAATGTAATATTGTGCCCCATTTTTTGTACTCATTGAAACACGCCAGCATACTATAGTTGAAAGATATTGAACCCCCAATTAGACATTGGATTTTCTGTGTCCAGTCTGGTTTTCTTGCATCTCTTAAATTTTTTCTGTGTTTTAAATGTATTTATGTTGCAAGTTTGAATGGATACATAAGGAATGTGGCCCAATAAGGTCGTGTATGATGAACTCTTACTAGTTGAAGGACTGATGCCATTAGAAGGGGGGTTCGAGCCCGGAAACGACATCCTCCACTGACCTGATGGAAACTCCAGGCTGAGGTTCAACGGGGTCGTGTGCATGGAACGTCTGAAGCATCAACTGACAATACTGGTCACACCTTTAATACGTGGGGCTGAGACACTTTCCTGGGCCCGCAGATGAAACTAGATAGCTGAATTACACCCCCCCTTCCCCCTCCTTCCTTTTTTCTTCTCCATGTCTGTTCAATGTAAAATGTTCTTTGTCTCGTTATGTTGCACTTGATTTTTGAAAGTAACCAATGTAAATGTGATTTGTGTATCGTTCTCGACATCTTCTAAGCCGTTGGCATTGTTCCCTCTTAAATGGAACCCTTGAAAGATAGTAACTACTGCCAGTCCATCACGATTCATTTAAATGTTTACTGTCTTGATTTTTCTGTATCTGTGTTGTAACTTGAAAATCTGTAAAAATACAATGGAAAAAAAAAAGAGGGGGCCTCTGAGTGCTATCTTCGGAACCCATGCCAAGGGGTTAGCCACCAAGACGTCATGGGGTAACTAGATGACTGTGTGGGGGTCTCGTGAAGGGACTCTCAAAGATCCTGACGAATGTTATACTCTATTGTACCCCAAGAAAACCGGTTGCCATCATGCATGCGTCCTCTGTGTATTATTTATGCTCTTGGGCGTTAATGGAATAGCCATGCACCAAACTCGGGCTATCTACGTCAGTTCACCATATACAGGTGCGATATTGTTTGTGACTGCTATCCTTCTTTGTGGGTAATGATGACACACCGTTCTTGTGTGGCCGTGGTAGTTTTAATCAACACAACCCAATCAGGCAACTTGCTTTTTAAATTAACGTTAGTTTCTCTCCACCTGATCAGTTTGACGTCTTTTGATATCACCGACAAATTTAGATGAATGCAAAAAACTGAAGTGTGAAAAACCCGTGACAAAGAATGGTATAGTGAGAGCAATCAGTGAAAAATTCACTGAAGCCCGGAAGAGAAAAACCGACGTATGTTGTCCATACGCCAGAATGGGTTTGTGAGAAAATTAATGATGTGAAAAAAAAAAACCCATTTTGTAAGGCCCTAAGTATATGAGGATCCACGTGTGAAAAAATATTCTTGTATTTCAGGTCAAACATCTCTTTGATGTAGAGTTGCTTTTTTGCTCCTGCGTAATGACTACGGAAAGTATACATTGGCGATTATGCCAAATGCATTTCCCAGCCTTCATTTGCCAACAACAAAACAAACATACTGACAGAAAAGGGGAACACACTTTTTTTAACATAGTGCAGGCTGTCAATGTCAGTTCTCGGTCTTGAACATGCTGTAATTTGGATGAAAGATGTACTTCAAATAAAATTGTTAAAAGCTTTTACATTTCGGCTTTACTAGGGAAATAAAATCAAGTATTTCAGAGACATAAAATGATACGCTTTTACTTTAATGTTATAATTTGAATCATCATAAAGGGCATAAGTAAAAAATGATACTGATAGAACTATATTTATTTCCTACTGGACAAGGTATTAAATGAATGCGATGAATTTCAAGGGGGCACTGTATGTGATCATAAACTGATCAGGGAGTGGTGGAAAGGCAGAGCAGATGGGAACTCGCATATTAAGAAAACAAAAAATGCTTAAAAATTACAGCAGGTTAAATATGGGGGTGCTTGGTGGTTGGCAATGACACAGGACTACAAGGGTATCAGGCCAAAAGGGTGGTTTTATCCAACTCCAAAAGGCAGTGTTGTTCAATGGAGCAGCAGTAAATAAACATAACATTAAACCCTGCCGTTGGGTGCTTACTAACAGAAATGGTTACCTCAACTTAAAATCAGCAAACGAACAGTTCAGAATACATCTTCAAATGTAATTAATGACAAAATGCTCTTAGTTTGATACCCAATCCTCCCCTGTATGCAGTTACACCAAAGGTGGTGGTTAAAGCTGATTAATACTCGCTGTACAGTTGTATATGAATATAGGGTGTAAGTGGGAACACCTTGGGTCAAGTACTAAAGGGTGCATTGAATTATTGTATCCAATTTTTGTGACATTAACAAAACCACTAGTTACATTTTTTCACCATTTCGCATCTCCACAACTGTATGCAAAAGTTATTGTGCGTCAGACTATGGACATGCCAGACCTTTTCATGCCAAGTTTTCTATTTTTAAAGTATTAAAGGCAATTACATCATAATAATTAAAGCACATGACAAAACCAGGGGCATTTAACTCAAGATCTCGGCGCCATGAATGTGGAAATTCCCTTCCCTTGTACACATTTAAAATTGTGCTATGGCAGAATGCTCCAGGGGTGATGTTACCAAGGGTCTCTCTGTGCAACTTCAACGGGATGTACAGTGTGGCAAAGCGCATTTACCAGTTTCAGGAGGGAGGACGCTGAACTGTGAATACTTCCTCAGCTGCAGGTAGATTACATCAGAAATCATGAACCCTCTCTTTCGAAGTTGGGTGGTTACTCATATTGCAGCAAAACCACGAGTAACAAAATGCAGCAAACACACACTGGTAACACCCGCAGCACAATCTTGGAAGCAGATCGTTCGACATCAAAGAGAAGACGATATTTCGGCAATGACAGCCTGTTGTCCTTTGGGAAGGCAGAGGCCTGTGTAGTTTTAAAACCATCGGGACATTGTAACCAGGTTTATGTTAAAATCGCTTACATACTGGCAAAATACTGTAAAAAAATGGTAAGAATAAATCAGGACAACCTAGAGTTAAACATACCTAGGGGGTCAGAACGATAGTTTCACCAAGTCACCAAATTGTCCAATATATCAAAATCTCTCAACAGTTATTCTTGGCAGTTAGCCACATAATTTAAAAAATAGGGCCAAGTCAGAGTTGCCACTATTTTAAACATTTTGTAACATATAAGTTTTTCATAGTGATGAAAAGGTTGTACAGTAGTAAATATAGTAAACGAAAAACATAAGCTCATCCCACAAAAAATTAAAGCACCAACCCAACTCGTACAGCAAAGTATGAAAAAGGTTTATAGTGCCAGAAGAAGCGGGTGGAAGGAGTTGTGTGAAAAATAGAAGACGGGGGTTGCTTAGAACATCTTCAACCTGAAAAAGATCATGAGATATTTCTCAACCTGCTGATAACCAATAGTGAAGAGAGTTGTCATCAGTAAAACACTACAGCAAATTATGACATGTTATACCAAAATATGAAAAAGTACAGGTGTCAAAAACTGGTAAAAAAAGCGAAATTTTTTACACTTGTCTTTTTAAAAGGTATTCAGACCTTTCAAAGCTCTGTAATCGTACTGAACAATGAACTATAGGGATGTGTCATTTGGATTCCATGATGAAGCAGTATAAACAAACCACAGTTTCCCAGTACATTGCATGGAAAATTAAATGGAGCCAATTCAATTGTACAAAAGTATAGAAGAAAGTAGCCTCCCAAGATTCACAAAATTATGGTATCTCTTAAAATGCCTTTTATTTACAAGATGGTTTTCTCCAATATCACTGTCCACATAATTTCACAACGAGGATGTTACTGGGCACATGTTTTTGTTTATAATTATTATTGTGAACTCCTATATAAATCACCATATGATATTATCACAAGCATTACCCATAGTATGACAATACTTTATGCATTCAGTTTCTACAGAAAAATGGTGGTGCAGGACCACACGCAGTTCCTATGGATGTGTATTACTAAGCCATATGTGCTCCATATGGGCTGTTTTCCCCCTTTAAGCAATGCTTCTAGAATGAAATTTCTTACAAAGAAATGTACTGGCATATGCTATGATATTTCCTTTCTTATGCTTTGTGTATGAATCACTGTGAATAGAAAACTGCATGCACCTCAGTAACCTTTAGTAACAAGACTGTAAGCAGAATAAGTATGGAACAATAAATAATTGTATTGAATTGTTAAGTACTGACCTCAGAAAAAACCTTGGTCATCTGCTCTGATCTGTCTTTGTAGTGCACTTCCATATGCGGAAGGTATGAAAAAAATGCAAGGCATCCACCAGGTTTAAGAATCCGGTCAACCTGGAAAAGTTCAGTTGCACATAATTGCAATGCAGAGCTCATCCACATAAAACACTAGGATTCAACTTTCAAGCAGATGTTGGAAAATATACATATTTTATTATGGCTATAAAATCAAAAGTGTAAAAAGGAAATTCCAGAAATAAAATAATTAAAACGGCATAAAGAAATAACAATGTTTAATAAATTCATGAAAGGTTGAAAAAAACACAAGCCCATAATGTCCACTCTCATTCAGTGTTGATCCATGATCTTGAAGATGGGTAAAACCACTAATGGACGGACACCAATTATCTTATATTGGAGATCAAAATTAGAGAACAATACACAATTTCCTAAAAGACAAGGTCATTGTGAAGTCCTACATGAATATGCCCTAACAAGGGTAAAATAGAAGTATTTGAAGTTTATTTCATAAATTGTAAATATTCTAAAGCACATAATAAAATGTCTTTATAGAAAGGTCTTTTATAATAAGATTATTATTAATAAACCTATTATTATTACTACACAGAGTAAGGATCTGTCTAATCAAACAGTATCTCAACGTTTAAGAGAATTTGGACTGAAAGCCCACTCTGCAGTGACCAAAACTCTCATTACCAGAAAGAATCAAAATACTACTCATCTTTACTGAGGAGCATGTGGTGTGGACAGAGAAGCAGCCCACCCACAGTTCAGTTTAGTAATGAAAGCAAATGTATTTGGGTGTGATAGGAACCATTATGTTCGTCAAAAAACTAGACTGAACCCAAAGTTAAGAAATCAGTGAAAGGTGGTGGAGGCAGTGTCATGGTTTGGTGAAGGTTTTTCTGTAGCAGGAGTAGGATCTCTCATACAGTTACATAGCAGAGTGAATGCAAGTGGTCCCTTCCTTTAATTCATCACCCAATCTGCCAGCAATTTTCATGCAGGCTAATGACCCCTGTCACACAGCAAAACAGGTAGTTCCATGAAACAAAGCAAAGCAAGAATGGTAAGTATAGTGGCACTATCCCTGCACCGTTTTGCACCCTCTTTTCAGGAAGCAAATTGCTTGATGGGATTGAAAAATCCATACAGACTGTTTAAAATGGAAAACCGGCGGTGCTCAAATGATGCTTAACATAGTCCAACTTTAATAGCAAATATTTAGAAAAGCTCATGAGCTTGAGAGATTGCATTCACTCGCAAAACGGCTGTCGCTCATCCCGTCTGCCCCCTGCTCCTATCCAGATTCATGTTTTTTAAAGGAATGCAATAAGGAAGATTGATGTTTTTATCGGTGAGTACTACGTTTTTTCTAAATAGTTCATTGAAACAGAAAACATTCAAAAAATAAAATGGGCATCCCAGAGTTCTGATCTAAACCCAATAGAAAACCTCTGGAAAATCCTTGGTGACAAAGTTATGGCCAGGAAACCCACAACAGTCACAGAATTGTGGAAAAGACTGGAAAAAGAATTGACCAAAATCACACCAGAGTAGTGTGAGAGACCAGTGATGTTCTGTGGTTGAAGATGTGTCATTCAAAGCAAAGGCCTGTGAACTTCTTACTGGTTGGTGATTGTTGTAGCTTATAGAAAATTGTAATTACAATCCTTCTCTGTGCTACAGTTATTGCTGTACTATACTTTGGTAATTTTGTAAAATAATGTGGCATGGTTTACCCCTTACAAAAAAATCCATCAAATCAGTAGACATTTCTGAAAAACTCACTGATCACATAATGTTCTCTAATTTTGATCTCCAGTGTATGTATCCTATACTTCCCAACTCCTAATGTGGCAAGTTAGAATACTCCTGGATCTACCTTTAACTACCATCAGCCCACATCCTGTAGCTTGTATCAAGAACTTTATGAGACCTTCTGCAACATTCAATCAAGGAATAAGTATAAGCATTGATCAACACAGAACACAGAACAATCTCGGCCTAAATCCTGCCATGGTTCCTGCCGTTTCTACCTCTCTGGATGGGGCATTTCAGAGTTTTACTACACTTAATGTAAAGAATTCTATCAAATATTCTTGTATTATAAATTATGAGTTGCCTTATTTATAGTGTAAAAAAGGTGCAGGCTGAGACATTTTTCACACTAATGTATTTACCAGAAAATAAGAGGATCTTTTATTGTTGTATATCATAAGTAAGAGATTATTTTCAGGGGATGTCTTAATTTTTTCCCATAGAGAAAAATCTATATAAATTAATTTAAAAAAAAAAAATATCTAAACATGTCTTTTCCCAATGAAAACCAGGCACCCCTAAATGAATCATCCCCCTTAAACCCAAAACAATTAGAGTTGGCGAGTGCCGATCGTCTCTCTCTCACACATGTGCATCACTGCTGTGAAAGGCGTATCACTGTCACTATGCCGATCCAGCTGCGAGCCATGTGCAATGCTTGGCTCTCCCTGGTGACCAAAAGCAGCAACAAGAATTACTTTTGCCTCTGTTAGTTCCTAGTTTTCGGTATCTAAGCTATTACTCAATTCTTTAAGGTGACCCTTCTGCTCCTTGATGCTTCCTCTAGTATCTCCTGGTTCTAATTTCCTGACACTGGTGTCTTCTGGTCCTGTGGCTAGGGTTTTGTGTGTGGCTGATGGGTTTCTCCTGTATGTATGCGAGGCCTACCCATGGACTTGTGATATCAGCTTTGCCATTACAGTGTCTTCCAAGTCTTGATATTCTTAATTTTGTTTTTGAACTCTTATTACCCTATTTAGTCTTATGTTGTTGTCAGTGCTCCATCAGGCTGTCTCCGTTCATGGGTCCTTGACCCTAGTCAAGTAACATGTTGCTTTATCTTAAAGCTTAAGCTTATCCATTGGTGTGTACTGCCTAGTTCCAACAAACTATTGGTAGACTAATGGATTAAATGTGGCTTGTGATTATGTACTCAACCTGGGGAATAGCAATGAAACCTGCTAGGTTTACTGTTTGGCATTTTACCCCTATGATTTTTTTACGGGCATTTTAAATGAATTCTAAGGGTTTTTTTTCTTGAAATAATTTGAGAACAAGTTTTTCTCGTTATCTAAATCATTGTGTAAACTAGGCAGTGACAGACTTGGGGACTGACTGTTTTGCTTGAACAATAAAAGGTTATAATTTCAGATGCAATATGAAGTCTTGTGAAAAAGAAAATAAAGAAGAAAACGGTTTATAGACCAACATTTTATCAGACATCATGAAAGAAATTGGGGTGCAAAATCTGTGTAAAACAGTAATGATTTTGAGATTTTCTTTTAAAGAATTTGATTCTGAAAAAATATATGTATAAATTTTTAGGTACAAGATAAAATCTAAACATTGAAAATTGCCAAATATCGTGTCAACATCTCCACAATTGGCAGGAAGAAAAAAGCATGGGTTTAATGTAGTTGAAAAGTTTTAATGGGACATGAGTTGCCAAGTTGGGTTTGTAGCTTGATATAGTGTTTAAAATTTTACAGCAACTTTGATAATATTTTATTCTTACATCAGTCTAGATTCATAGGTTTACAGAGTTGTTCAGCCAACATTCTTTTCATTGAGTAATGCATTTGTGTAGAAATAAAGCTTATAAAAAGCCTCTGAATGCCCACAGTAAAATTTCTTTAAAGGTTATCATACTGAAGATTTTCTTACATCAAGTGCACAGAGCAGAGATTAATCTTGTGCATTTACGGCAGACTTACCAAGGTACAGTGTAATGCAGAAAAATGTATAAGCTATCCTTTTCTGAAAGATATCAAAGGGAGTCATTTTTCTTAGCCATATCAAATTTTCATTTTACCTCTTTCAGAAACTTTACAATGTCAAACCAATGGACAGCAGCGCACGCGGTTAGAAGATCCACAGAGGCATCATCTACTGGTACTTCTTCAGCTGGAGCGGCTCTGTAGAAATTCTATATCTTATTATATAACATCTTTAACTTTTAACAACATTAGATGGCACCAGGACCATAATTAGAGCTCACGCTGCCCTTAACATTAAGCATCCCCACTCTGTCAGAATACTAACCTTTGTATTCCCACTGCTATATACTATACCTTCAAGACTAGAAGCAATAGCCACAGTATCCCCAGTGGCTATTTGGCAAATACAGCCCTGATAATGTACAGGCGGATACCCGACTTACAGATGACCCCTAGTTCAAGACGGACCCCTCAGGCTACTGTGACCTTTCGTGAAACTCTGTGGATGCTTTACTATAGTCACAGACTGCAATGTTCAAAATTTTGAAACTCCAATTGTCACTGGGGCAAAAATGTTTTTATCTGGATCTACAATTATAAAATATACAGTTTCGACTTACATACAAATTCAACTTAAGAACAAACCTATGGAACCTATCTTGTACGTA
This sequence comes from Engystomops pustulosus, assembly GCA_019512145.1. Taxonomy (NCBI): domain Eukaryota; kingdom Metazoa; phylum Chordata; class Amphibia; order Anura; family Leptodactylidae; genus Engystomops; species Engystomops pustulosus. The sequence continues at coordinate 35,261,376 of CM033648.1, read as the reverse complement.
ACCCGGGGACCGCCTGTAATTAACTAATGAAGCCATCACAGTAATATTTTTTCAAAAGTCCTCACCTGAATGTTGTGTTTGGAAGTTTAAGCGCATTTGCCGCCTCCTCAATTTGGGCTTCACTAATATCCGTTCCCAAAACCTTTTTGAAGTGTGGAGACAGAATTTGTGTGCTCTGTCCTGTTCCACAGCCAACATCCACGGCAAGTTCATATGGTTTGTTTAACTGGAAAATAGAAGAAATAAGATTTACAGTATTGAGAAAATATATATATATTGTTCTTTGATAATTCAAATTTCAAAAGATATATTGTGCATTCACATAGATCCACTTGTTCGCATCTGCAAAAAATGGTTGTCGATTATTTTAGAGTCATCTTCCCCATTAAATATGGTGAATTTTAAAACTGCCTAGCCTATGTTTACGCTTTGCTATTCTATGTTCTCTGTCTCCTGGGTATCCTTATGACATTTGCACTAATGAACTAATTAATATTGTGCACCATTTTTTGTACTCATTGAAAACGCCAAGCATACTTATAGTTTAAAGATATTGAACACCTCCCACATTAGACATTTGGATTTTCTTGTGTCAGTCTGGTTTTCATTTTGCATCTCTTTAAATTTTTTCATGTGTTTTTACATGTATTTATGTGCAAGATTTGATGGAATAAATAATGAATGTGGCCCAATAAGTCCTGTATGATGAACTCTGTACTAGTTGAAGGACTGAATGCCATTAGAGGGGGCTCTGAGCCACTGGAAACGGACATCTCCACTGACCCTGATGGAACTCCAGGCTAGGGTTCAAGGGGTCGTTGTCATGGAAAGTCTGACAGCATCACTGAACAATACTGTCCCCACCTTTAATACGGTATGGGAGCTGTGAGACACTTACTGGGCCCAGCAGAGGAAACTAGATAGCTGAAATTACACCCCCTCCTCCTTTTTCTTCTCCATGTCTGTCAATGTAAAATGTTCTTTGTCTCAGTTATGTTGCAATTTGTTATTGAAAGTACCAATGTAAATGTGATTTGTGTATCGTTCTACATCTTCTATATGCCTATTGCATTGTTCCCTCTTAAAATGGAACCCTTGAAAAGTAGTAACATACTGCCAGTCACAGATTCATTTAAATGTTTACTGTATTGATTTTTCTGTATCTGTGTGTAACTTGAAAAACTTTGAATAAAAATACAATTGGAAAAAAAAAAAGAGGGGGCTCTGAGTGCTATCTTCGGAACCCATGCAATAGGTTAGCCACCAAAGACGTCAGGGGGTCACTAGCTGACTGGTGGGGGTCTCAGTGAAGGGACCTCAAAGATCATGAGAATGTTATACTCCTATTGTACCCCAAATGAACAGAGCTGCCAGTCATGCATGCGTCCAGCTGTGTATTATTTATCTCTTTGGCGCTAATGGAAATAGCCATGCACCAAACTCGGCTATCTCCGTCAGTTCCATATAGCAGTGCGAATGTGTGACTGGCTACTCCTTTCTTTTGGGGTAAGATGAACCACCGTTCTTGTGATCCGTGGTAGTTTAATCACCAACCAATCAGCAACTTGCTTTTTTAAACGTTAGTTTCTCTCCACTGATCAGTTGACCGTCCTTTTTGTATTCACCGACAACATTAGATGAATGCAAAAAAACTGAAGTGTGAAAAACCCCATTGAAAAGAATGGTTCAGTGAGGCATCAGTGAAAATTCACTGAAGCCGGGAAGAGAAAAACCGCCTGTATGTGTCCATAAGCCAGAATGGGTTTAGTGAAAAATTAATGATGTGAAAAAAAAAACCCAGTGTGAAAGAGCCCTAAGTATAATGAGGATCCACGGTGTGAAAAAATATTCTTTATTTCAGTTCAACATCCTCTTTGATGTAGAGTTGACATTTTATGTGCTCTTCGATATATGACTACAGGAAAGTACATTGGACGATTATGCCAAATGCACTTTTTCCAGCATTCATTGCCAAGCAACAAAACAAACATCACTGACAGAAAGGGAACAGACTTTTTTCCACTAGTGCAGGCTGTCAATGTCAGTTCTGGTCTTTGAACTGCTGTAATTTGGATTGAAAGATGTTACTTCAAATAAAATTGCTAAAGCTTTACCATTTTCTGCTTTACTAGGAAATAAAATCAAGTCATTTCAGAGACCTAAAATGATACGCTTTTACTTTAATGTATAACTTTGAAATCATACAATAAATGGGCAGTAAAAAAGATACTGATCAGAACTATATTTATTTCCCTACTGGACAATGTATTAATGAATGAATGAATTAAAGGGGGCACTGTATGTGATCATAACTGATCAGGAGTGGTGGGACATGCAGAGAAGATGTGAACTCGCATAAGAAAACAAAAAATGCTAAAAATTAACAGCAGGTTAATATGGGGGTGCTTGGTGGTTGGCAATGACACAGACTCCAAGGTTATCAGTGCAAATGTTGAGTTTTATCCACTCCAACAGCAGTGTTCAATGGCAGCAGATAAACAAAACATAACATAAACCCTGCCGTCTGGGTGCTTACTAAACAGAAATTGGTTACCTCACCTAAAATAGCAACGAACAGTTCAGAATACATATTCACAATGAATTAAATGACAAAATGCTCTTAGTTTGATACCCAATTCCTCCCCTGTATGCAGATACACCAAATGTGGTGGTAAACTGCTGAATTAATACTGCAGTACAGTTGTATATGAATATAGGGTGTAAGTGAGACCCCTTGGGTTCAAGTACCTAAGGGTGCATGAAATTATTTTATACACATTTTTTTGAATTAACAAAAACCTAGTTACATTTTTTTCACCATTTCGCATCTCCACACACTAGTATGAAAAAGTTATGTGTGTCAGAATATGGACATGCAAGACATTTTCATGCCAAGTTTTCTTATTTTTTAAAGTATTAAAGGCAATCTACCATCATAATAAAGCATGACAAACCAGTGGGCATTTACTCATAGATCTCGGCACCATGACTGTGGAAATCCTTCCTTGTACAACTTTTAAAATTTTGCTTATGAGCCCGAATGGCTCCAGGTGATGTTACCAGAGTGTCTCTCTGCTGCAACTTCACGGGCTGTTACAGTGTGCAAAGAGCATTTACAGTTTCAGCGAGGGAGGACGCTGAAACTTCCTCAGCTGCAGTGAGATTACATCAGAATCATGCTGAACCCTCTCTTTAGAAGTTGGGTGGTTACTGCATATTGCAGCAAACACCCACTGGTAACAAATGCAGCAAACACCCACTGGTAACACCTGCAGCAACCATCTTGGCAGAGATCGTCGCACATCAAAGAAAGACGATATTTCGCCATGACAGCCTTGTGTCTTTGTAAGGCCCGAGGCTGTGTAGTTTAAAACCATCTGTTACATTGTAAAAGGTTATATGTAAAATCCTTACATACTGGAATACTGTAAAAATGGTAAGATCAATCAGACAACCTAGAGTTAACATACCCTAGGGGGTCTGAAAGATAGTTTCACAATGTCCCAAATTGTCCAATCTATCAAAATATCATCAACAGTTATTCTTGGCATTTAGCCACATAATTTAAAATAGGGCCCATGAGTCAGAGTTGCCACTTTTTAAACATTTTGTAACATATACATTTTTTCATAAGTGATTAAAAGGTTGTACAGTAAATGATAGTAAAGAAAACATCAGCTCATCCCACAAAAAATTACATGTCACACAACTCTGTACAGCAAAGTATGAAAAAGTTGTTAGAGCCAGAAGATGGTGAAACAAAGATTTTTTTTTTGTACAGAAGGTTTTCACTTTTTTTTTTATTTGGTATCCCCGCGACCTAAAGAATAAAGAAAACAAGTCATTTGGCCACACAGTGAAAGCAATAAATACAAAGTCGACAAGAAAATGGCTCAAATATGGTTTTTCACCAATTTCATGTCAGTTGGAATATTTTCCCCAATTCCCAGTACACAGCAAGGAATATTAAATACTTTCACTACAAAGCGCACAAAACAACAAATTACACAGCTCTTTACATTGAAAAAAAAATTGTTATAGATTTTTGAATGTGGGGAGTGAAAAATTAAAAAGCAAAATCAAAAAAGGGCCTCAGCGTTAATTGGTGAAGTCCATCCAAAATTGGTGGAACTGCATTTTTTGTCAATTGGCAAATACACTTTATATAGGAAGTTCCTCAAAATAGTTGGTAGGCATAGAACAGAACAACAGACAAACAATGATAACCTAAAATAATAATATGAAAACCCAGAATGGTTTTCCTATTCAAACATTTTAAAGACAGAAAAATGAATAACAAGCATAGTCAGGAACAGAACCGGGGTCACAATAACAGCACACAATCATAATACCAGCACAGAGCATGAGCTTTTTTGTGAAAGCATTAGCTTTCACAAAATAGAATGGGTTAACAAAAACATTATATATATTATAACATTATATCTATCTAGATTATAAGATTTGTACAGCACTTCGTATAGGGAATGAAAAAACAAGTGGATTTATTCCAAACACATCGCAGCGTTTCAGCTTCTACATAAAGCCTTTACCAAGGCTTGACAAAAGCTTCATGTACAAGGTGTTACAAATGCTTTCTATCTATATACCTGGAGAAATTTCCAGGCAGCAAAGTATACAAACCAATAAAAGGGTGGGTGCCTACAAGTCAACAAAGGTCCCTCCAAAGTATCCAAAGAAAAATAAGCAGCACTCCAACAGCAAATCCAGTCAGAAAGAAAAAATGGTGTTTTTTCCAAACGCTACATTTCAGCTAATGGCATGACAAAACACTCTAAAGCATTGCGTTTGGAACAAACACCATTTTTCTTTTTGAGCGGATTTGCTGTTTCAATGCTGCTTAATTTTTCTATGGATATCTATCTATTCAATTAAGTGCAAATACACAGACAGTGCTTCATTATTCCAAATTTCAAAAAGTGAATGAATCAAATTTTAAAATGTGGCCACGTTTTGGCGTCCAACCACCTTTGTAAAGCTTCAAAAAGGTGGTTGGACAACGAAATGTTGCCTTGTACTGTATCAAGATTGCTGTAAAAGAATGAATACCTTGAGATATAGATCTAAAATACAAAAATTGTTAAGACCAAGATTAATCTTCAGGCTGTAGTGTTTTAACACAAAGCTTTTCTATTATCATGGATTAAAAGTATTTTACACTTTATTACTAATGTTTTATGCAAAGGTGTTTTTAATTAGAGATAGACATAAACCCATTCATATAGGCAGCATTCTCCAAGTAAACGGCACTTACTTTCACCAGAAGCACCTTGGACTCCCTATGCTTTCCCTCCCAATGACCGGACTGTTCAAGCAGTTCCAGGAGGAACAGAATATGGATGAACTTGATTCCTTTTCCAGATGCCCTCTCTGCTTACATTTCAGTCATACTAAAGCCAGGCAAGGATCATACTAAGTGCCAAAATGATCGCCCTATATAATTTATAAATGTAGATATAAAGCTCCTCCCAAAGATACTGGCCAAGAGGACCATCGTGGTGCAATACATTCACCCTGGCCAGGTGGGTTTGTTGCCACAGTTATTTGATACAGGCTAGGTGGGATAATTATCTGCCCAAGCAAGCTGTGTGTTTGTCAGTAGATTTACATAAACCGTTTGACTGTATGGGGTTTTCACCACCATTTTTTATCTCTTCTCAAAAACCTTTTTTCTATTCCTTCAACCTGGGCCATTGTTCAAAGTTTCCTGTCTGCCCCCATCACCATTAAACATGGGATCCCTCCAACGGCTCTAATGGTGAGATAAAAAGGTTATGGGAATTAGAAAGATTAGACATAAATATTAGGATTATTGTTATGACTTTAACAGTCAAAGGGAAGGTCTAAAAGTATCTTGTCTAGATCAACACAATAACTTTAGGTGACCTATAGAGCCACAGTGAGTATAGTTTGCCATTAGTAATCTTCTACAATGCTTCCAATTTAAAGCAGAATGATACTGACTTTATAGACGTATGATCATATTTCAGCAAATAATCAAAATAGTTCCAGCTATGATACATTTACAATATAGTACTCATTTACCTGCAAATCTCCAAAATAGCATTTTTTCATAAGACAATGATTATTTTACTGAAACTTCTACTTACTCTTTCATTAAGATAACTGAAGATCAGGTCTTGTATCTCTGGTGCTGGAGAAAAACGGTATTTTTGGTAATAGGATGCATGCTCCTTACCCTCAAACAATCGTGTAGCCATATGGAAATCAGTCAATATTCAACCTGCATAATAAATAGGAACAGTAAAGTAAAAGAATACGGTTTACAAATGTCAATGTTTACCACCAAATACTTGAAAGAAAAGAGGGGTCAAACCTCCAAAGTATACTCAAATCTCATTCTTTATTGAAACATATAAAAAAATAAAATTCAGAAAGCAATAATGAATGGACTACAGTGAAGTTTAAAATACATGTGTCCAAGAATAATCGCCGTAAGTGGCATAAAGGTAGGTAATACAGAGCAGTAGGTCCCATATGGGTATGGGGCTAAAGAATAACAAATATCACTTAGTGATTACAGTACATACAAGACACCTATAGAGCACAAAATATTTGACTGGAAGAAAAAAACCATACCAGAGAGATGGACCACACGTGAATGACCCCGACACGTGTTTCGCTTTTGATAAAGCGAGATAGCGAAACACGTGTCGGGGGTCATTCACGTGTGGTCCATCTCTCTGATATGGTTTTTTCACCAAATACCTTAACATGTTACTTATCTTTTTTCTATTGGTCAGTACGATTACAGCAATACCATATTTCTATAGTTTTGCTTAGATTTTACTAATTTTGTAGAAAGACACCTAATGTGGGGAAAAAAATCTATAATTTCTGCATCACAATTTTCCAAGTGGCTTAACATATTTGGTCTATAGAGTTGGTTGAGAGCTTGTTTTTTTTGCGGAACATGTTGTATTCTACAACAGTACCATTTTCGCACAGATTCATTCTTTTATCACTTTTAATTGCATTTTATGTAGGACAAGAGTTATGGCTTCATCCTAAAGGGGTTAATAAGACAGTTTCAAAGTTAGTCAAATATTTCTTCCTTGAGTTAGACAAAGTAAATAATTATCTTTAAAGGTATGTAAGGGATACATTCCTATATCTGTTTAAATATATCTATGATTTCCTAACTGTGAAAAATAATATATAATGTAAACATAATATATAAACATATATAAACATAATACATACATAATATATAGGTATATAGGTACTTTGATAGGTACAGGTATAGGTACCTACCAAATAGTGCCATTCTACAGTATGATTTACCACATTTATTACAATGTGCAAATCATACATTGTAATGAGTTAATCTTTGTTAGACCCAAGGCTGGCATAGTAACCGATCGCCGCTCCCGATAACTTCATATGGGGTGGTGATCGAATTCAAGATGGTGGCCAAAATTTAAAAGCCTCCGGCAGCTTTGCTAGAGCGGTTTACAGGGTTAACAACTGCGATTGGTGCCAGCACCGACTGTGGGTGTTACTGGTGAGTGTTTACTGCAATATGCAGCAAACATCCACCTTGTATGGAGAGGGTTCAGCCCATGTCAGCCCATGAGGCCTCTACATATAAAGGAAGCTGATGTACAGATATGTCACACGTCGGTAAGGACTTTAATCCCTTGCCTCGGATGACAGTTCGTGACCAGGCCCTATTTTTTGAATCTGACATGTGTCACAATAATTGATAATAACTTTTGAATGATTTTACATATCCACTTAATTTTGCGACTATTTTCTTGTGACATATTGTACTTCATGTTAGTGGAAAAAAAAATTTGTGATAAGTTTTGCATTTTATTCTTAAAAAATGGAAATTTGGCAAAAATTCTGTAAAAGTCAAAGCGCTACGTGTGGTGCCAGCCTAAGGGTGCTAGCATACAGGGGTGGGCCTCAGAAAGCAGTTTCTTTTTTTTAATGCAAAACAACGAGTTTGGTTAACGATCCCATGCGTTTCCATTAAAATGTATATGCAATCAGAGTAAGGACTGCCGAGTACGCTAGCGCTGTGTTTGTAAATGCAGTACTAGCAGTCCATGGCTTTTACAGCAGAGTGTGATATACAAGGGACACCCACCGGTGTCTCCCCGTGGAGCCGATGCCAGAAGTTGGACGTAATACATTTGTAGTAGTATGCAAGTCAGTTTGAAAGTAGGTGCTCCCAAAACGGGCGTACACTTACAACCATTCTTGCAAAGAGGTCAATACTCTGTGAAACGGAAAGCTTGTGTGAAAGCAGCCTGCGGGGGAGATTTATCAGAATTGTCTTAAAATTCTAAATCCGAACAAGACAGAAAATGGTTGCCTTGTTGTCTAACTCACTTTTCAAGCCAAGAAAAATACATCCATAAATCGGTAAGAAATCCAGCAGAATGTACCAGTACCATAAGTAAAACGTAACTTTTAATAATTACTGATAAAATAAGTTCACAGTGAACCACAACAGTATCAGCATCAACCATCAAGTCAGCAAAAACACATCAGAAAGGGAGCTCGTTCAGAGCTCCAATATGTCTCGTCTGACACGGTCCCCAGTAATACCTTACCGTGTCTTAGTGCATTCCTGTATAGCATATGACACGGTGCATCATCTCAAAACCACGGACCAACATTAATCCGGACAGTAAGGAATAATAGGGTGGATCTCACCAGTCTTCGATGCACCATCTCCTGGGCAAGCGGCACTGGTCCGGAGGTACAGGACCTATTAAGCCCTACGATCGCTTTGTATCCTGACCCCGCAATATTGCTCCCGCCCTGACAAGGACGGTCCCAGTACTGTCCCCTTCAGACCCTGTTAGTTCCTAATATGGGATTACATATTAGGGACTAACAGGGTCTGAAAGGGACAGTACTGGGAACGTCCTTTTCACTGTGAACTTATTTTATCAGTAATTATTAAAAGTTACGTTTTACTTATGGTACTGGTACATCAGAATTGTCTTACAGCAAAACTGTTGTAGTTGCTCATGGCAACCAATCAGAGCTCAGCTTTGATTTTATAAACTGCTGTGGGAAAATACAAGATGATCTCTGATTGGTTGCCATGAGCGTTCACACGTTGCAGTTAAAACTGCATCGCAATTAGTTTTGGGGTGGTTTTAGGTGATATTACTTATTTTAACAAGTGAAAGACATCAAATCAAGAGGAGATTTGTATTTGTGGAACAGCTTTCTCCTTCAAAATCAAATTCACCCGTTCAGTTCATGTCTTTCACCTGTGAAAATGACAAAACTGCACCTAAAACCACCTCAAAGCTGATTGTGATGCAGTTTTAACAGCAACCTGTGACTGCACCCTCAGAGTCTTTGACCAGTATACGAGTGCCTCATTTATCAAGGTTTTTAGACCTTATTTTGGCACTTTCCCAATTAAGGGAGCATGGCTTTTGAGAAATGGGTGTGGTCTTACAACAAATGGGTGTGGCCTGCAGGAAATCATCTGTGCACCAAAAATCCTGGTGCACTATTTAGACCAACTAAAACTAGGTCTAAAGTAGTCACCAATGGTTTTATTCTGCTCTAGAAGTTATGATCACAGTGATAAATCTGACTCAGAAAAAGACTTGTGTTTTCTATTTAGAAACTGGCAGATCCTGAGACACATTGTTGTATTCCTCCCTGTGAGTTGACAGGAGTCCTTACTTCATACAGAAATATGATACAGGGACTGCCGAACTGTAGCACCGGCACTGTAATGCTTGTTACAGTGACAGGGACTGTCATATTTCCCTATGATGCAAAGACTCCCATCCACTGCGTTTGTATTGCGGTGTCTTATATATCTATAAGATACCGCATAATATCTTAAAGCCCAGTGTTCTATGTCCGATTTAATGGACACAGAGCGCTTAGAGGTTAACTAACTGAGCACGTGTCAAGACAAACGCATGCGATCGGCTTATCAATCGCATGCATTTCCCTGGAAATGCATGTGCGTTCGGGCCGAGGACCTCCCCCTGTGCGCTAGCGTCGTGTTATGACAGACACCTAGCCGTATGTGTGACCGTGGCCTAAGACACCGGCCGAACTGTAGCACCAGCACTGTAATGCTTGTTACAGTGTCAGGGACTCCTTGCATCATATTTCCCTATGATGCAAAGACTCCCATCCACTGCGCTGGCAGTCTCCTATGGTCTGCCTCTGGCCTGCACATGGGTCCGTTTCCATGGGTCGAACACAATGTAGTCTGTGGTCGCACAATGCACTGGCATTACAAGTCGGTCGGGAGATATCATAGGACGCATTTCTCCCTATCAGTGTATCACATGTGAGTGCAGCCTCAGGGTAATATCCACCTACCTGACTAGTAAAAGGCTCAGCAACAAATGGTCTTTTCACATCCCACAGACTCAGAGCAGAATGTGAATGGGTTAGTAAAAAATCCTGTAAATGCAGTGTAGTGATTGTCAGCTATTAGTGCCGCTCACCTGATGTCTGCATTGAGGCCGCACTCTCCTGGAGGTGCTCTCCGTGTAATGTATGTGCAGGGAGTCAGAGCTACTTGTACAGGAAAGTTATGGTGACCCTTGGACTGGAATATGTACAATGCATGTGAGGGGCGGCGCCTGCTGTGTACATGTCCCCACTGATAATGTATGTTGTAGATGTGTGCACACACACAGCAGAGAACATCTGCATACAATAACATGGGATGTAACAAAGTCACACAGCTCCAAGCACCATGTATACAATGTATATACTCACAGCATCACACACATTACAGTCCAGGAAGCTGCCGCATGCGCACATGGAACCTTCCAGCACCTAGCTACTGAGCAGCACGCAGCAGAGGGCAGGGTGACACTGAAGTACAATGCTTAGTTATAATGATTGAGAACATCTATAACGTACGAGGTCATGTATCTACAGCAATTGAGGCAAAATACTTTGTCCGTGCACCCCCGTGTTGTGCTAGCAGTTGGTATGATCCTGCAGTGTGACGTAGAGGCACAGGGCGGTGCAGAGAGGCTGAGGCTGTGTCCTGGGGTGACCTGCAGTCACTCCTGTCATGTCCCAGCACTGCTCTTTACTCATGGAGAGGCTGTATACTAATGTTGTATACTCATGGAGATGCTGAGGGCAGTAATAGTACAATATGATATGAGAGGACTTACATCTCATTTCTTAAGTTATTTCCCGCCCAAACCGGGGGCGGTCTCACAGAGTGGCTATAATAATATAATATAATAACACCTCACCTCTGCACTCGGTGTTGGCTCACACAATCACTGATGTACAGAGCTGTAAAGTGGCCCTTAACCCTTTCAAAGCCAATGCAATCAAGAACCTGTTTGCTTTTAGCCTTCGCACTAACCCTTTCCCTGCCAGGTGTCTCTGGAAATTTTGTAGCATTTTAATGCGTACAAATACAACCGAAATTACAGCATAAACTTTATAGTAGACCCCAACAAACTACATATTTTCTGAAAGCAGGCACTGAAAGGAACGTAACATGAGGGTGTGCAGAGAGTGCGATCACACCTGGGCCCAAGAGGCTTAGGGGCGCACAAGGTTTCACTTTCCCATATGAGACAACTAGTACAGGCAGTCCCCAGGTTACATACAAGATAGGGTTCTTAAGTTGAATTAGTATGTAAGCCGGAACTGTATATTTTATCATTGTAATCCCAGCCAGAACTTTTTTGGTCTCTGTGACAATTGGATTTTAAAAATGTTGGGTTGTCATAAGAACCAGGATTAACACTAAAGCTTCATTACAGACACCTGTGATAACTGTTATAGGTGTTTATTGTAGCTTGGGGCTAAAGTGCAATAAATTACCAACATCCAGAGGTCCGTTTGTATCTAGGGGTCATATGTAAGTCGAGTGTTCTTAAGTAGGGGACCGCCTGTACTATAAAACATACATTATAATCGGGGGCCTGGCACAGACTTTGCACTGGGGCCCAACAGCTTCAAGTTACGCCACTGCACTTGTCCCATTTTCAAAAGTGCATTAAGGAGTTTAGAGACCCCTTCATGGCACCTTCATGCAAATTTTGATTCACAGTGTAAAAATATTTTTGATACGAATGAAAATTAACTCTGATAGGAAAAAATGCACCCAACGTAGAAAATAATTCGTTTCAACTCCTAAATGTAATAGACCAGCAGCTCTCAACCTGTGAGTTGTGTCCCCTTTGGTCAAACAACCTTTACAATAGGTCTAAGACAATTGGAAATATGTGTTTTTCAATGGCGTTTGGTACGGAGACACCTCAGGGGCAGAGTGCTGGCACATACCCCCGTCCTCTGCTTCTCTCCATCTATAACACAGACTGTAAGTGCACAGTCTGTATAATAGTAGATGCATTGCAGATAACGTGTGATGACGTGTCTGCCTATGCCTGGTCTAAGACTGCAGAGGCCTATGGCCAGAGATGACCGCAGGCGGAGACTGCTGCCTAATGGAGGCATTCCTGTGACTACTGTGGGGCATCACTGTGACTTCTGGCTACTGAGGTCATCACTGTAACTGCTAGCTACTGGGGGCATTCCTGTGACTACTGTGGGGCATCACTGTGACTGCTGGCTACTGGGGGCATTCCTGTGACTATTATGGGGCATCATTTGATTGCTGGCTACTGGGGGCATTCCTCTGGCTACTGTTGGGCATCAATTGTGTGAAAGAGCCTTAGAATCAGTGTATAAATTAATGTCAATTCCATCCAACAACACAAGTCATTCTGTCCTTAGGGAATTTACCTTGGGTGTGGATGGGATTTGTTTAAATCCCACTTCTATCCAGTCACTGAAGCAGTTTTACTATAAAAATGTGTACACTATTCTCTATGGAGACATGGGAGAGCCAGAAAAAGGGCTCCTGATGACAGGTTCCCTTTAAAGGAAACCTACCATCACGGATGTACTGAATAAGGTAGATCCGATGGCAGGATCCTGTATTTTTTGTTAGCCCTATGCCTAATTTTATTAAACTTTTACTGTCCCACTTTTACTGATCCCTGTCTTCATCACATAGCTCGCTGTAGCTGCACACACTTGTCTGTAAAGCCGGAGTTTTGTGCATGTAGCCTCTAAGGACAATTTGCTTATATATAACACTAGCTGTAGCTCCCGGCGTTGCCTGGGATAGTAAATAACTGCTCTTAGCTACAACAAAATAGAATGGGTTAACAAAAAAATATTTTATATGTATTGCCGGTAGTCTCTTTCAGTCACTGCCTGTCGGCAGCAGTCACTTTCAGTTACTGTCTGTCTGTCTGTAGCCGGAAGTCTCTTCCAGCCTCTTTCAGTCTCTTTCAGTTATTGTATGTCTGTCGGCAGCAGTCTCTTTCTGTCACTGGCATTATCTTTCAGTCACTGTCTGTCGCCGGCAGTCTCTTTCAGTTACTGTATGTCTGTCGCCGGCAGTCTCCTTCAGTGACTATAAAGAGAAATAAACAGAAAAAAGGCCACAGGGGACGGCGCCTTGGGTGATATCGTTTTACCAGTGGAATGAATTATTAGTATATCGGCTCACCTTGTTGCCACCCAGAGGGAGCCGGTATAGAAATCAAAGTATACGCAGAAAAAAGAGCACTATATGGGCCGCTATAAACAATCCAATGAATCAAAAGTTGTGTCTACCGATACAAAAACTTTAATAATGTAATAAAAATATAAATATTAAAACAGAATAAAATATTCTCATATATATTCTCAATAAGAACTATTAACGCGTTTTGGGTGTTGAACACCCAGTGACTGTCTGTTTGTCGCTGGCAGTCTCTTTCATTTACTGTCTGTCACTGGCAGTCTCTTTCAGTGACTGTCTGTCTGTGCTGGCAGTCTCTTTCAGTGTCTGTCACCGCAATCGCTTTCAGTGACTGTTTGTCTGTCACAGCAGTCGCTCTCAGAGCTCATGCTTCATTTTTGAACAGCTGATCTCTGGTTTCCATGGCAACTGGAACAGTTTTACCTCCGACATTTCTGATAAATATCCCCCCCCATCTCTGTATCCCTATTCATCTTACCTCACACATAAGTGTCTTCTACTCATTGCCTATAGTAGCCAATCACAGCTCAGAGCTCATATTAATGACCTGTGGCAGAACAGCAACCAATCACGGCTCAGCTTCCCACTGCCACAGGAGCAGCAGCAGACAATAGCTTCTGTGTATGGTGGATAATAAGTGTGTTTTGGAAAGTGGGGGTGAAAATTTCAGCTCAAAACCTGCTCTAAGACGCTCCCTGAGTCACAGAGATCGTCTGTGCAAAATTTGGTGATTGTAAATGCGACGGTACAGATTCCTTTAGTGGACATACACACACATACACTCAGCTTTATTTATTAGATATGATTTGTGTAAAGTACTGGAGCACTAAAATGTTCATAAAATTAAGCTTAGGGCTGATAAAGAATATAGGAACCTGCCACATGTTCTACCTTATTTGGTAGATCCGTGATGTTACAGAAGTGCCATTTCAGGACCTTTTAAAGGTCCTCCAAAGGTCGTGAAAAGGCACATTGAAAGCAGACAGATGTGAAGCACCATCCATTCTCTAAGACGTCTGATTCTAGTACCATATGTAGGAATTGAATTCTGGACTTGTAGAGGCCATAATATTCATACACCCCAGGGCACAAGGCCATCTTAATCTGCCCCTGTTTGGTTGACTCAGTGGGTTGGATTGTCATGGCTTGTGCACAACCAGGAATTGCAACATTTCAACCCCTCTTGGCGTGGAGTGGGCAAGAGCAGTGATGCCCTGCACCGGTACATTAACTATATCCTGCGCCAGGAACTCAATTCTATGACAGGCAGCGTGTGACACAATTCTGTCGAGGCACTGTACTGCACCATACACAGGGAAAAGATAGGGGATGGGTGGGCACCCCTCTTGCGAGGGGATGGTTGTGCAGCACTGAGGAGAAGTTGCATAGGGTGCCATAGCTGAACCTTTGTATCAGAGGGGCCCATGAGTTTTTAGATATATCTTTAAAGGGCACCTGTCATCAAGTCTCTGTCACTATTTCTGTCACCACTACCTGTTGGAGCAGCTCACAAGGATCCCATCCCAGCCTTTATCTAGTTATTTCATACATTATTCATTGTAAAATCATCTATTCTTTATCATGTAAATGAGGCTGGTCACATGGTCAGAGGCAGTGATGTCACCCCTGTTACCCCTCCCCTCTCCTCCCCCTGCTCATTTCTGTGTGTAATGTATAGTAAAGCATGGCTAGTGTCTGTGCTGCCTCTGCTGACATGCTGCATCCTCCTAATATACAGGTGAGAGACACTCACTGTATCTCTCCTATACACTCACAAGCTACAGGGGGGTGGCTGCCCACACCAGGAAGCACATCATTATACAGGCTGTCAGTCAAGTACTGGGGGTGTAGCTGTACCTCCCACTCATGAATAAGCTGGACAGCTTGAATATGCTAATGACTCATTGGACATTTCACAGGTCATTTGCATACAGCTTTAGGACCTCATTGCTTAGGTTTACAGGCATGTAGAGGGACAATGAAGGGATAGAGGCAATGCTTTATAATGGCAGTTTATGAAAATAGATTTTCATTAGGGAGTTATTTTGCATGACGGGTTCTCTTTAAACAAATCTTCCTACAGTATATGGATCAGAATGCTTATATAGCATTTAGTCATTGCATTTTTGCTAAATTAAACATTAAATGTATGCAGTCATATGATCAAAAGCTATCGTCTTTTTCTTTCTTCTTTGAAAACGTTTTTTTATTTCTGATGCAACAAAAAAACATATTGAGCATGATGCCATGTAATCTAAGGCCAGTTCTGTACAGATGCCATCACTGAAAAACATCCAATTCTTTCTTAGTCAGCCTTGTTACTGAGATGTAATATTCTCTGATAAGCAGTAGGAAGAAGCTTGTGAAGTGTATTATTGAATGGGACTGTAGTAGACGTATAAGCTTGTAAAGACTGGAAACATGGAATGATCCACAATGTGTTACATGACATTTCTATTTTATATATCACATTTATATTCCTAATATTTTGCTTTTTCTACTTCACAATGACAGTTTATATTTATAGTTTGACAGTGACTAGATTTTTCTTAGAACTGTAATAAATATTGAAAACTGTAGTCAAAGAGGACAAGGGAGAGAAAAGTAGGTGACAGCAGCAATTGTAAAAATCACAAAGTGGAATTTCATGGAAATAGACTAAATAACCAGGGCACAAAAAAGGGCTGGATCAAATAAATTAGATTTTAAAGTAAATCTACCATCAAAATCCATCATGATAAACCAGGGACACTTACTCATAGATCCAGGCACTGAGACTAAGGTAATCTTCTTATATTTGTTATCCATGGCCTCCTTCCAAAATCAACTTTTGTTTTCATGTATTGTGTATTGTCACTGTTATGCTATATTTTTATGGAATGTGACACTATTTTTACCAGTAGGGAATAATAAATTATTATCTTATAAGTATGGTAATGAGCCAGAAAGGCTATGGACGTGTAAGGGTACGGTCACGCGCTGCGTTTGTGGAGCGTGCCTTGGCCTGATCTCATAAGCGTTTCCAGTGAAATGCATGCGATTGTTTACCACAAACGTGTTTGGCCCGAGGCATGCTCCCATTGTGCTAGTGCTGCGTTTGTAAACACATAGCTAAAGTTATGTGTGGCCAAGCCATTACAGAAGTCCTCTCCTGGGGAAATAATTTTAATGAGCCTTTAAATGAGTAATTTTCCCCTAGAAGTTCTTGCAGGTGATTTATAGGTGTCACATGATTTTGGTAGCAAGATATATTGGACTCTGAACGCAGTGACTTAACCCTCAGCGCCCCATATATAGGACCCAAGCACTTCCTGGTTCTCTGAGTGTTAGGGGAGGGTTCGGATCGCCAGGTAACACCCACCCACTGACATCACAGGACCAATTTGATTGGTCCTGCGATGTCCATCGCTGAAACTGGCCAGTCAATGCAGACTGGCCAGTTACAGTGATGTTCGTCATGATCGTGTCATGGCTGATCTGTTATGACATATTGTAAGTTAGGACAGATCCACCGCTCTCCAACGCCACCATTCTGCATTTGGTGGTGTTGGAGAGATACGTGTGATCTGTCCTGTAAATACTGTTGCACAATCACTATTACACCCCATCATCCAATTTTCTTTGCTTTATATCCCCTATTGTCTGCCTCCCCCCCCCAAACCGCACTTGTGCATTGTGATAGTAGAAGTAGGAGTAGTGCACATGGTGTGTGGTGTGTGCGGAGGTTGTAGTAGTACAGGCGGTGAGCGGTGGATGTGGTAGTGCAAGCCTGTATGTGGAGGAGCTAGTAGTGCACGTGTATGCATAGGATGTAGTAGTGCATGCAATTTGAGAACTTGCTACTAAAACTATAAACCTAAAAAATTATGGTAATAGAAAGGACACAAACAGTCACAAAATCAGTTTTATATGTTAACGTGTTAAAAAGTTATCACGACTCATAGAGACACTGGTCAGATTAAAAAAAAAAGGCTGAGCCTTAACGCGCAAACTGGTTGCGTCCTTAAGGTGTTAAAACCAGTAAAAATACCAAGGTATTGGATGGAATACTTCAATATCTTGGGGCTGACAATATTTTTCTCTATATGGCGATTTACATGGCACTGCTCTACGTGTTGATAAAATATGTGGGGAAATAGATGAACAGCTGGTGGTGCCCCATTATCATAGGATGAACTGGCTCATAAGAATGTGCTTGGAGGACAACTGGGTTATGAAAAGAACAGAGAGTGCATATTACAGTGGATTTACTGGCCAGGGGTGTATACAGAGGTGCAGAAATATTATGAGTTCTGTCCTGAATGTCAGCTTACTGCTTCTCTGGTCCCATTGTCCATTATAGAGATCCCTTTTGAAAGGATTGCAATGGATCTGGTTGACCAACTGTTAAGTCTGCTAGAGGGCTTCTCTGAGGTCTTCCCTTTAAGTAAGGGCCAAGACCATATCAAAAGTAATTTAACAAGCTGAAAATCAAACACCTGCATACCTCAGTGCAGGAAGGGCGCGTTAGGTCCCCCGGATCTTTTGGCGGGTGCTCCGAATGTTTTTAGCTGTTTTTTTCATTGTCATATCTTTTTGCATCCTTTACCTGCTTATAGAGATGATTACTGTAGTGGAGCAGGGTGTTGTCAGCTTGCTGCTCTAATACAGAGCCCATGCGGCAGTTCTGTGGTGTAGTGAGAGCTGCAGGAGGCAATACCATCGCCTGTCCTGTTTGAAGCAGCTCCCTATAGCAGCCTGGAACCAGAGACACGGTGTAGTGACGTCACCGCATCCCTTCCTGCAGATGGAGGAGAAGAGGAAATTACGAGTGAAGAGAGTATAAAAAGTGAAGAGAGTATAAAAGTATAACTCTTATTTTTTAATTATACAGTGTGCATATGGGGTTTTGGGGTCATTACTTTATGTGGAGGCTATTCCTGAGTGTTGTCTGGCTATCCCTTAGTAGGGGGAGGCTATAAGTTAGTTATGTTACTGAGTGTGTTTTTGGCTATTAGTGTGAGGGGGCTATTTGGGGTCTTTTAGTGAGTGTAAGGGGACTATTACTGAATGTGGGAGTTATAAGTGAGTGTCGGGGGCTTTTAGGGAGTGTGGGGGCTATTTTTGTGTGTATGGAGGCTATTAGCAAGTGGAGAGCTATTACTGAATATGGGGGTTATAAGTGAGTGTGGAGGCAATTTTTTTTAGTGTAGGTGGTTATTAGCAAGTGAACAACTACTGCAGTCACTATACATAATAGGTAGGCATTTGTACTGTGTTTTCTGTAGCTGTATAGTTGTTTTTAAGTATAGTTTTTCCAGGTGCAAGCATATGGGGGGTATGTGCAAAAGGGGACACAACTATGGTATGTATGCATTGGGGCCCGTGTCCCAGATCTTTTGTGACCCTAGCAACACCCCTGCCTCTGTGTATTATCCACAAATTGATGGTCTTGTTGAAAGATTTAATGAGACATAGAAAAGCATGTTAAAGATGGTTGTGAGTAGAGATGGAAAAGTCTTTTGACATATTTTATGTGTGCTATATGTGTAGTTTCCCAATCATCCAGAGGGTTCTCATCTTTCAAACTAGTATATGGCAGGCACCCACATGTTCTCCTGGAAAACATAGATCTGGGAGCAGGTTTCCATCCCCTATCACAGCCCAGCCCTGGCGCTAACACTTGAGATAAGAAAAACTCCAATCCCAGGTGTTCCTCTGTCACCCACTGGCACTTCACTGCAGCGATCGTGTGGTGCCGATGGTGTCACACAGCAGCAGGGGTCCACTAGTCTGTGACTTGTATGACAAAAGGGATGAGTCTGTATGCTAAAAACAATGCTAATGTGGCAGAATTTTGGCACAGCTTCCTGGCTTAAACTAAGCCAACTGATAAGAGGTGCAAAGTACAACTAGACAGTCTTATACAACCAGATTTATCATCCGGCATCAGATAAGACTATTTAGTCTAACTGTGCATTGCAGCGGTGTTGTAAGGGTGGTAAAGGCCCCAATGCTTGCGCATTGTTCTTTCAATAATGCCCACTCATGTACATAATCCCCTGACATGTAGTTGTGCCAATAACAACTATTTACAGCTATAGATAACACAGGAGAAATCCCTACTTGTTACTTTCAGTGACTGCTGGTGACTATATCATTAGGTTCAGTATCACCATGTCTCTTCCGCCAACTACGTGTCATCCCTCACAGTACCACAGAGACATGTTTTCTTCATTGTCTCTACCTCTTGATCCCCTAACAATGTTATCCTGCGGCTACCCCTAACTCTCCCTCAAATACTGTAAGGCTACCTTTACACATGGCGTTTGCCTTGCGTTTAAACAATTCAGACCAGCGGCTGCTTGTTACCGATCAGATGCATTTTTATGGAAACGCATATGTGATTGGGCCGAGCACCGCTCACAGAATAACATGTTGTAAAAGCCATAAAACCCATTCTGGTTTACACACACAGTGGTCCCCACTGTACAAGAAGCTTACAATTACTGCGCCCCCTCCACCATAATACTTACACCAAGAAAAGTGCCCCACAGCCGACACTGATAAATGTTCCCACAGCCCCCAGTTAGAAAAAAATTTTCCTCACAGCCCCCAGGATTATCCTCCCATCCCCCCCCCCCCACACAGCCCCCTCAATGTGCCTCTCCCTCACACTGCATAACTAAAAAAAAGACTGACAGAAGAACGATGCGGCACTCACCGGAGTAATCCTTCAAAGCTTTAATGGGTGCACGGATAGTACGCCAACATGCAGCAAGGCAATGGGACGTTTCGCGCTGCAAGACGCTTTCTCTAGAGAGGCTAGAGAAAGCGTCTTGCAGCGCGAAATGGCCCATCGCTTTTTATCCTGTTACTAACTGTTACATGCCTTGGTCTTCTTGCTGTGTACTGTTGGACGAGCTCACAGTGACAGTGGAGCTAATGGCTCACTATCTATGAGATTGGGGAGAGATGCCCGGGCCCCAGTTGTTTTGACCTAGCGACGCCTCTGGTGCATTGTCATTGTCTCATTTTCCATAATCAAAGTGATTTTTCAAGTGTCTCCATGACTCATAATAAAATGACCACATGACTTGGGTGCTTCATTGTCAAAGGGCTAGATACATTATTTGTCATTGGTCAAAGCCTCATGAGAGGTTTCCCTAAAGGTCATACGATATAGGCTTTCCCACTGTCTTGACCATGGCTTACTTGTTCAACTACAGAGTTCTACAGGGCATTACTAAAGGTTTCATCTCCTGATTCTCCATGATATTGTTGCTCTAAGCAATATGTCTGTATGCAGGTTCTCTCCAGGGAAGAGGGGCTTTATATTTATAAGGCTGGTGTCCTCTCCACACAGTGCTCCATTTCACAGCCACTGACTTCCAATCAAGAATATTTGTTTAGGGCAAAACATACATTTTAGCCTTAAAGTTAAAAGTTAAAGTAAAAGCCTATTTTATGCCTAAAAGTTTTAAAAATCGGGACATGATCATGTGAATAGGTGTGCATACCAGGAAGACTAATGATCACTCAGTGAGAACATTTTCCATTAGCAGTGATTCAGCTCAATAAATAACTATTTCTTCCTTGTGATGTAGCCTGCTGTGCACAGATAAAGCTCTGTGTAGGCTGAAAACTAACAGAAAAGCTACTGACATATACACTACAACTATCCATAGGTCTTCATGGCACTCTACCTAAAACAATCAAAAACAAGCAATAAGGATAATATACTCCATTCAGCCTGAGTCTATATACTGTAGTTCTGGCTTATAAAATGCATGAAAATGTTTTGGGGATAATGCAGTTTTAGGGTGGCTACCTACCCAGCATGATCAGCTGCTGATCACAGCCCATGCAGAGTCCTCTATCATAGACCACTCTGCAGATCACAAAGAAATACAAAGCAAATACCCTAAATACTGGCAGGAAGAAAGAAGAGGTGCTGCAGACGAAGCTGTGGCGGACCTGCCACGAACATGAAGAAAGAAGAGAAGCTGCCCGGGCCGTCGGAATGGTGAGTACCGAGTTTATTTTTTTTACTGGCTGGCTGGCTATGTTACTACAGGGGGCTGGCTATATTACTACAGGGGGCTGGCTGGTTATCTTACTACATGTGGCTGTCTATCTTACTATAGAGGGCTGGCTGTCTATCTTACTATAGAGGGCTCGCTGGCTATCTTACCACAGGGGGCTAGCTGGCTATATACTACAGGGGGCTGGCTGACTATATACTACAAGGGCTGGAAGCTATATAATATAGGGGGCTGGCAGGCTATATACTGGGGAGGCTGTGACCAATGCATTTCCGACCCTCATCTTATACCCGAGTCAATAGGTTTCTCCAGTTTTTTGTGTTACAATTAGGGGTCTTGGCTTAAACTCGGGTCGGCTTATATATAAGTAATCCTAGTGTCACTTTCTAAACATGCTTCTGTTATGCCAGCGCTGCTGTTTAGAGACAGAACCTGAGATTCCTTCCAATCAAAATTATATAGTCTGGAAATATTATTATAAAATATGACATAAAATATGTATCAATTACCAGATGAGGACAGTTATATAATTGGGGGAAGCAATCTAAACATTGGCAGAAGCCAATGCTGCTGTGCACTCCTCCTCCCGTTTTCATGGGGTAGAGAATGAACAGGATGACATATTGGTATGCCCTAGCCCTCCATTGTGAGGGTACATTGGTAATCATGTTTGTGACATATGCACACAACATAGTGCTGAGAACGAAACCTGAACATAGTCTTACAAGTACTTAGGGCTTAGGTTTCCAACCATTGCTGGCTCAAAAGCCACACTGAAATAAATGGTCTTAAAGGGACTTGCTCACCAGCTTTTACCCCTCTAATAACTACCAGCAGCCTCAGGTGGGGTATAATATATCCATTCTATTAAAGGACTTTTTGCTAAAACATTGCCCATTTACCAATAAAAAATCATCAGCTGGGAAAAATAATTTTTCCATAAAGCGTTGTTGTCTGCACTGGCTTGGTTACCGAGTTGCTCTTAGAAAGGAGATACAATTTCAGCCCCAAGACCATTTTCTGTCCCTGGGACCAAAATCTATCCCGAGCTCCAGAAATGTGTCTACCAGTTGGAGAACAGGCTGAGCACCCTGCCCTGTAGTGGAGCAATGGCCACTGCGGCAATGCATCGGTGGTCAGCTCGTCCAGTCTGAATTTGTAGCCATAAGGACAGGCAGCAGACATCCTAATGTTGTGAGTGTTTTTTACAGCACCCAAAAATGGCAATGACATTCACTCTGCCAAAGCCATGCCCTTTTTCGGAGCCGTGCAGGCTGAAAAAGTCATTTTTCTCATTCGCCACGACAGCACCAACCAAGAGAGGATCTGCCCCTGGGATAGGAAACCGCAGCATAAAATGAATGCTCCTCCCCACCAGCCTCAGTGGTTTTCTGTCCCAGAGGGAATCCGAGTGCTGTTGAGCAAATGAGATGCTCACCTGGGGAAGGACCCCCGACAGTGGGGGAGTTCCGAGGGCGTCTCTGTAAAGTCCTAGTGAAGTCCGGAGCCCCAGATTAATGCCTGATCAGTAGCGTCAGTGTCGCGGAGTGGGCCTAGGGCAGCAAGAGCCATGTACGTGTTCTCTCGCACACTTGCAGGGAGTTGCCAGAAGTCTCCGGAGTGCAAGAGGAAGGGGTGCTACATCTGAGTGTCTGCCTGGCAGGGCTTCTGTACATAGAGCCGCTGCCAGGATATGGTTAACTATCCATGTGGAGGGGTGACTGCAGTATATAACCTGTCCTGCAGTTAGTCAGCCATTGATTAGAATCGTCATCCGGATCTCCATGTGGATTATGAGTACTGGCTTGGAAAGCAACAGGAAGGACCCTCCTGAAACCCCTCAGTGGACTTCTACACCAGTATGAAGGCATCTAAAGCAGTGAATCTGTTCCCTGTACTTTGTTGCTGGTCTAAATAGGGCCTCCGTTATTTATTCCTGGGGGAGGATATTCAGAGAAAAGCCACCAGTAAAACCTGCCATAGAGAATGCAGGGTCAGTGAGGCTAGACTTCCCTCGGGTTATCAAAAGGTTACCTGTGAGACCTGTTTGGGGAAGATTAGAGCTGAGGAATCGGCAGCTTTGGTTGATTCCTTCCAAAACATTATTAGGGAAGAAGTTTGTAATTCCCTCAGGAAGATCCCTGAGGAACCCCCGGGCCCATCTGCTTCTAATGCCCCGGGATGTACATAGACAGCCCAGGCAAATAGTAACTCTGACTTGGAAGAGGAGGGTCAGCTGAGTGGTAGCCATCTCTCTGCCTTATCTGATAACTCAGAGGTGGACAATGCAGTGAAGCCAAGTTTCTTACCAGAGGAAATGGATCACATCACGTTTGAGGGTCAAACAAAAAAAGGTATTCCCGATACATAAGAATATCTCTGACCTCATGAAGAATAAGTGGAAAAGACCAGACCAAAAAATGTTTGTACCTAGAGTTATTAAGCAAAAATACCCTTTTCCTGGGAGGGGGTCCCAAAGATAGATGTATCTATTTCTAAAATTTCCAAACAGGCTTCCTTTGAGGAAGGTAGGACACGCTTTGAGGACATGGGTTCCTTAGGGATCCCATGGACAAGAAGGTGGAGGGGTTGCTACGAAGGACCTGGGAAGCAGCAACCACCTTGTTTAAGCTCAACATTGTGGTATCCCACTCTCTTATCCCTTGTTTGGACCAACTACTGGCAGATATCGAGAGTAAAGTGCCAAGAGAAAACCTTATTCCCTCACTGTCCATCATTAAGAAGGAGCATCGTTCTTGGCTGATGCATCACTAGACGCCCCGCAGCTAAGGGAGCAGTGCTATCAAGTTCTGCTAGGCGTGCCCTCTGGCTAAAAAAATGGTTGGGGGATTTGAATTCAGAATATAAGTTATGTGGCAAAAAATAGGAACAGGAAATCTTTTCTCCCACCCAAGAATGTAGAAAATATCTTGAGGGCCGTGGGACAGTTCAGGGTTTATCCAGTTGTCTCTCTCCGTCAGGTCTTATGATTGCAGCCATTCCAGGGGTAGCATGGGCTCAGTTTCACTCGAGAACCTTACAATCATGTATTCTCAGTCATTGGGACGGGACCCCTTCCTCTCTAGATCAGCCTCTTTAAGTCTCCACGGAGGCCCTTCTTTCCCTAAGGTGGTGGGAGGATCGTCAGGGACTCTCAGTCGGACTCCTGTGGTTTCAGGAGAAGATGCACATTATATCTACACATGCCAGCCCCAGGGGTGGGGTCTCATCTGGGAGAGTTAGGCTGGTGCCGCATGCACCGCTTTGTCTGCGTCCGCGCCCCGATCGCATCAGCGTTTCTATGGAAACGCCTGCGATCGGGAACGAGCCGCCGGTGTTTTGCGTTAATTTAATGCAAAACACCGGCGGCTTGTTCCCGATCGCAGGCGTTTCCATAGAAACGCTGATGCGATCGGGCCGCGGCCCGCCCTGGTAGGCGCGGCTTTGTCTGCGTTTGCGTTTCCAAACGCAGACAAAGCGGTGCGTGTGGCACCGGCCTTAGTATTCCAGAGCACCTAGCATACAGCCAACTTCAAGGAATTGTTAGCAGTCCTGAGTGCCTTATAGTCCGCAACTCCAGTAACCCAACACAACAACAGTGGCAAATGTAAATCATTAGGGAGACACCCAGAAACCCAGAATTTATGGAGGTAGCAAGTCACCTCTCTGTTCTCTTTAGTGGCAGTTCATATCAGGGGAAAAGACAACGGGGCTGCTGACTTCCTGAGCCGCCAGCCTCTAAAGCAGGGAGAGTGGTTCCCTTTAACTATATAAATACAATAGTTTATACAGTTCAATAGAATCTCAAGGATATAATCAAGATCAGGCCAGGACTTTTAAATTGTTACCTTCAGCAGAAAATATCACGGTGTGTTTTATCTCAGTATATACCACTGTATACCATGTCTTATACTTTGTATGTAGTCTACTGTAGACGAGATGCTCTGTATATTTTTATCTCCCTTTTCCTTAGATATATAACCGCTAATGTTTCCTGGATAAACAATGCACAGCTCTGACCTCCATTCTGTTGACAGAGGATGTTCTGTATGGAACAGAGAGATTGCTTTACTTGGCAGCAGGCATGTTTCGCACACGCACCTCGTTGTCCTGGGCCAGGTACTACGCTTGTGCTTATGTGTCGTCACCTGGTTAGATGTTGGCTTTATGGAAAGTTTAAAGGGCCTTCTAAGATTTCTGAAGCTGCCCCAAACAATTGGAGTGGCTAGAGATTGTGAGCATCTGGCCACATCAAGTGGTAATAGCTGTGTGATACTGGGATGGATGTTTGTCGTTCCCAATATGAACAGTGGTGTAACAGTGCGTTTCCATAAGCTCAAATGAGATTCCAATAGTGCTGAAGTAGACAGTATAGATCACTAGACATGTATCTGGACATCTGTCGCCTTCATCAGTAGTGAGTTTGTCGTCACATTCGGCCATTTCTTTTGACCTTTCTAGTGGGTCAAAACCTTTCCAGAACTTGAAAGTCAGTGTGAAACCCTGATCTGTATCAGTTGTATCAATTGTGTACATATCCATCATTATGCTGTTTGTCTATACATATACTTCATCAAATAAAGTACAGGGACAAAGATGAATATAAAAATAAAACTACAAGTCAAATATCTAATATATACAGCTGAGTGTATTTGTGTGTATGTGTATGTTTGTGTGTGTGTGTGTGTCTGCTAAAGGAATCTGCACTGTCGCATGTGATTCAGGCAACCTCATAGACTAGGTTTTGAGCCAAAATTCCCACCCCGTGGTTTCCCAAATACACTTATTAACCACCATATGCAGGAGCCATTGTCTGCTGCTGCTGTGGCAGTTGAACCATGATTTGTTGCTGCTATGCCACAGGTCTTTAATATGAGCTCTGAGCTTTAATTAGTTACTATGGGCAAGTATAAAACAGCTTATGTATAAGGTAAGACAGATAGAGCCAATGAGAGGCAGGCAGGGAGAGTGAGTGAGTGACAGAAAGACAGGCAGTGAGAGTGAATGAGAGACAGAGAGATGGACAGGGAGAGTGAGTGAGAGACAGGCAGGCAGTGAATGTGAGTGAGAGACAACATTCAGCTATTTCCACCTGTCCTTGTGAAACTAGCAGACAAGTGTTTGGTTGTTGAAAAGTTTAACAGGAGTATATTCTAATCCATTTAATAACCCTCAAGCAGAATGTCATGTTTTCCCACCTGGCTGGACCCAGCATTCTGCCTGTCACCTCATAGAAGTGCATAGGCTGACACTTCTAATGCACTGCTTTACTGCTATACATGGTTATTGCAGTGCAATAGTATGAACAAATGATCAGATGATCTCTTTCTCATGCACCAAAACAGTAGAAATAAAAACAAGTTAAAAACACACAAAAAAATAACAATATATCATTCATAAAAGTGAAAAAGTAAGAATAAAACACAACGTATTAGATATCGTTGCTTCCCAAAATTCCCCAATTTATAAAAATAGAATAATAATTCCTTTATTTATATAGCGCACACAGATTACGCGGCGCTGCACAGAGCTTGCCAAATCAGACTGGGATGGAGTGACTGACATCGAACAGGGGAGCCATGGTACCTCACTATTCCTTGTAGGAGACTTCTGAGATCTGCACAGACACAAAGCTCTTCTGCTAGCTGCACACAAAGAGTATCACATTAGTGATGGGTTGTTCGGGAATGAGCCAGCACAAAGATCTGGCTCCTTCACGTGAACAACATAAGTTGGCTCCCCTCAGTGAGCCAATGGCTCACTTAACCCCAACCCTAAATAGCTCACCTTACTCTCTTTAACCCAATAAAATCAGGTTAGAAGGAACCAGAAGAGCCGGTTCTTCTTAGTGAGCAGAGCCTAATCCAGCTCACTAAAAAGAGCCACACATCCCATCAATGCATAACATGACCTCCCCCTCCTTCCAGAGTGAGGATCTGAAGATGTGCCATTAATGATGGCATCTACACACATCTTCCCCTCTTCCCGGCAGTGTAATTTTATGTATCAACCTATTATGCAATGCTGGTAATCTACTAAATACATCTTTAGATTTGTTGCCATGGAATAAAGATTTTATTTTAAACTGAATCACTGTCTGAAATAAACAATCAAATACAGTCATGTAGTATAACAATTTACTATAATTTTATGTAATATATAATTTTATATATCATTTACTATAATAATCATGTACTATACTATAGTCATTTCACAAACTGCATTATCTGGTTATTGCCAATGAAGACTGTTTAATATTTTGGCTTAGAAGCAAGCAAAACAACATGTTTGCACCACAGCTCAACTTCTGTTTCACTGGAAGATACTTCCATAATATCCAGGAACCTAAAGAAAAAGAAAAAAGAGCCACAAAGAGAATGTGTTTCAATTTATGGAAATCTGGCATTTTTTCATTTAGTTTACTTTCAATATACTGTAGGTGCAAAAAGATAGACATAGGGGTGATAGTGGGAGTACTGTATGTACTTGTTTTGTGTAAGTGACTGTGCCAGTTTGTGCTGCAGCTCTAACCACATTTTTAAACAAAACAGATTTATCAGTAACTATGCTTTGTGTACATTTCATTAACCCCTTAGTGACCAATCTCAATTGTGCCTTGATGACCAAGGCCTATTTTTCAAAACCAGCATGTGTCACTTTATCCAGTAATAACGTTAGAATGCTTTAACCCAAGTGTTTTAGAGTTATATTGTGATATTTTGTACTTCAAGTTAGTGGTAAATTTTGGTTGATATATTTACGGTTAAATCAAGTTTATTAAACAAAGAAAGAAACAAACCAAATAGAAGATTATAGCTGCAGCGCTATAACAAATTTTAAAGGTAAAATCAGAGACATCAAGCACAAAATAGCACATACGGGTAAATATTTACATCATTACAAAGTCCAATTTAATGTCCATGTCCTGCAGCTAAGGGCTCCATCCTATACCACACATTGCATATTAACCAAAATCTCCTGAGGCAAGAGAACTTTAGCCACTACCCCGCTCCTACTAGCACAGGCCTACAAAAGGACTAGCCCCGGAGGCACAAATAGGATTAGGTAAGACGCAGCAGAATAGCTTTAACTTGAGGTATTAGAATATACCCGTACCTAGAGGCACAATAATAATGGAGTACGGTCATTGGGTGATGGTCTCCACACAGCAATATGGAGAGACCAACTTTCCCCTACCAACTTCAAAGGTGCCATTTGAGACCTAGGCTAATAAGTCTGTGGTGACCCTGTGGTGTTACAACGTGCTTAAACGTAAGGGGCGTCTGAGGTGGTACCCATAAAAGGTGGGACAAAAAGGAAGTTAAGGAAAGACAGAGTGTAGCATATTATTTTTAACTTTTTATTTTTACAATACTAGCATATGAACTAGCGATCATGTGATAACTAGTCCATACTGATATACTGCAATAACCATGTATTGCAGTGCATTAGAAGTGTCAGCCTATGCACTTTCATAGGCTGATAGGCACACTGTTCGGCCCGACCCAGGGACCTTCATTGGATCCGTGACTGCAATCGCATTGGTGCCAAGAGGAAAGGGAGGGAGCTCCCTCCCTCACCAGATATGTAGATCCCGCAGACACAGCATTGACCGCGGGATCTAATAGGTTAAACAGGCCAGATCGGAATGAGTTCTGTTAGAGCAGGGTACCCGATATCGTATTTCCCGTGCAGAACAAAAAAAATGTAATTTTTTTTGTTACATCCCCCCAATTTTTTTACATTCTCCCCACATTTTAGCATGATAAAAATATTCTTTTTTAAGGAAAACTCATATGTTCATATGTCGCCATATTCTGAGAGTTATAACTTTTTTATTCCTCAATATGAAAGATCATTATTAAGGTTTGTTTATTGTGGTATAAGATAGTTTTTTACTTTTGCTATGTATGCCCTTCTAGGAAGACAGTCATATGCAGCAGGCACTATACATGCCCTTCTAAGACTTTTACATAAGTTAGCACAACTTTTTAAATTCCTCAGTTTTAAAATGAACATGAAATTTTGTATGCAGATTCCTAAAGCTGTTTAAATGATGGGAACAATTAAAACATATACTGACAACTTATAGAATTTCATCTTAGAATTATATATAAGTGTACAGGACTATGAACTCTATAAACTACAGTCACCCAAAAGCCCTGCCTGCTTGTCTCGGCATCTTTTAGGCGATACAAGACAACTACAAAGATGGTCACAAATAACACAAAGCGAGCTTAACAACCTGGGGCACAACAGAGATAGCATACAAAATTTTATATACAGAAGAATAGTCAAGAACATGAGCCCGGCATTGAACCAGAAGTACATATTTATAGCAAGTGAAGTGCAGACAAGAAAGCTACATGGAAAATTTACCAGTAGGGAGCCTGCTTCAGGTAAGAGGGACAGAGCTCTGAGATTTAGAGAGTTATCCTTTGCTGGTTCAGAGCAAAGTTTTCAAAGAGCGGTGCAATGTGGTTTCAACCAGCAGTCCAGCCATAGAGTACTGTTCAGACTGTCGACTGCAAAGAACAGACTGAAAGCTGTGTTATTTTGCTTTCCAGTTTAAATATGATAGTTTATCCCAAAATATGTTGTTTTGCTTTTTTACCGGATGAATAGGGATTTCCAATGGAGACAATACAGTATCAGTTAATTTAGTAGGGAAATATAATCCAAAACCTGAAAAAAAATCCACAGTTTTTACTTATGTTTCTCTGCTACTGAGCCTCACACTAACACCCTTCATTTGGAGAAAAAATTCTCCATCATACAGATAAAGTTGTGCAGCATCAGTTTCACACTACCAATGTGGGTCCTTGAATCAAAAAACACTTGGAGTCTTGTTTCCAGGACCAACAACTCTGCTGGGGACTGGACTCATCTATGATGTAAAAATCATATTTACAGACTTGAGGCTTATTGTCACACCACCAGTCAGACCACGCCAGAATACTGCATGCAATTTTGGGCCACAGTGTAGTGGAATGCTCAAGTGGGCCACATTAGGCATACTCTGGCTCTGTGAAAATGCCAGCAGGATCGGCAGCCTGGTCCCTGCTGCATCTTTTCTGCATGGAAAGATCAAACTTTATCAAGGTCGCTAAAGAGAGAGAAGGAAAGGGCTTCCCCATGTGAACCCCCCCTGGCCTCTGTGCAATGTGATCATGGGGTGCTGAGGTGTTGCCATGGCAGGTGGAGGTCTCAGTGACTGCTCAAAGCTGTGCCTAATAAGCATATCTGTCAGTTTTGCACTGACAGTTTAATACACTATAGTACAGGAATACTGCAATGTATTGTATGAAGGAGCATTGTATCCAAAAAGTATGTCCCCCTAGTGGGACATTAAAAAAATTAAAATACAGTTTAAAAATTAATAAAATATATAATAAAATAAAAAAGCACACCTAAAATCACCCTTTTATCATAGGTAACTATATAGTGTCTTAAAATTTAATTAAATAAATAAAAACACATAATGGTTATTGTCACATCCATAGCGACCTTGGATAAGCTGAGTGTATGTTTGTGTATATGTGTGGAATGTGTGGTATATGTAGGAATCTGGACCATCACCAAAATTTGCACAGCTGCTCCCTTTGACTCAATGAACGTCTTTGTGGCAAAATTTCCACCCCATGTTTTTTCGAATATACTTATAAACCAAGATATACAGGAGCCATTGTCTGCTGGCTTCTGTAGCAGTTAACAACCAATCATAGCTCAGGTTGTATTTTGTCACAGGTCATTAATATGAGTCCTGAGCTTTGATTGGTTACTACAGGCAACGGGTATAAGGCAACTTATGTATGACGTAATATGTAAAGTTATATGTGAGTTAATATGATAGATATACAGATATAGAGAGACAGAGAGAGAGAGAGCCGGGCAGGGAGAGACTGAGAAGCAGTTGGAGAGAGAAAGAGGTTGAGAGAGACACAAAGGGAGAGACACACAGAGTGAGAGACAAAGTCAGTGTCAGTATTTGAACCGGCGTCCTGTGGCCGTTCTAGTTGGTTCTTTGAGCTTTTTAGCCTGATTGTTTTATAACTATTTTTTTGTTGCTGGTGTTTCTGCATTACCTTCTTGTGTTTTTAGGTCTCTGCTGTAGTAATGTGTATTATCCTATCAGGAGTATTCGGGCTCCATTTAAGGCTAGTTTGTCATTCAGTATTTGCTAGGTATTGTTGTATCTGCAGCTTATCCCTGGCTTTGTTCTGTAGGAATATCTATACTTACTAAGTAGCTTGTTTCTTTGACTTCTGGTATTCAACCACATTTCTGTCTGTTCCCCTTTTAGTGAGTGTGAGAGAAACATACTATAAAGTCATAAGCCAAGTTTCATTAAAACAGAATTCTGCTTAGTTGTATCAGTAGTGGGAAGCCAAAAGGAGAGGTGGGTCCTTAACTGAACAGAAAATGTACAAATCTTTAATTAAACTTTTTTCTCTGTCGGATCTACACTTGGTTCAAATAACCCCACCCGCATGTGTCACCCCTAAACCTACTTCCAGCGCATAGCACCCAACCGTCCCGGATTTGGGAGGACAGTCCCAGTTTTTTACCTCTGTGCCGCCATCCCAGACATTCGGGAGAATGTCCTGGATATTCCTGCTTTGTCCCGCGGTTGTCACGTCTTCATGTACCGTCTGCTGCGCTTGTCCCGCCCCCGAGTTCCACCTCCTGTTCAGGACACTCTAGCTCACACTCTGGCTGCTACCGTAAATCAAGGAGGTGTGATAAACTGAATTTTATCACCACCAGCCGGGCTGTGCTGTCTTTTAGCCCAGCCCAGCAACTCCCTCAGCACTAGAACGGCCCGCCCCTCCTGTGTAACAATGCTGCGTGCAAGATAGAGAAGAGGACACGATAATAATAATAATATAATAATAATCTTTATTTATATAGCGCCATCAAATTCCGTAGCGCTTTACAAATCATAGGGGACATATACAACTATATTAGATTACAAAGAACAAACAGTCATATGGAACAATAGGAGTGAGGGCCCTGCTCACAAGAGCTTACAGTCTATGAGGATGAGGAGGTGACACAAGAGGTTGTATAATGGTCCAGCCATTCTTTATAAGGGAACAATATAAAATAATTTAATAAATAATTTACTAAACAAACACGATAATCACCCTGACACAGTGCAAGAAGAGTGAAGTTATAAGTTGGGGGACAGGAGGTCACAATGTAATAAGCAGGAGGCCACAATGTGGGAGACAGAAGGCCACAATGTGGGGCAGAAGGTCACAATGTGGGGGACAGGAGGCCATAATGTGGGGGACAGGAGGTCACAATATAGAGGACAGGAGACCACAATGTGGGGGACAGGTGGCCACAATGTGGGGGACCGTAGGCCACAATGAAGAATGCAGGAGGTCACATAGTGGAGGACAAGAGGCCACGCTGTGGTCTCTTGTGGACAAGAGGTCTACTCTGTGTTGTCTATATGGTGCTTACATTTTGACATGGATTTTAAACTATGAAATAAAGAAAATCAAGTTTTTATGCATCTTCCGTGATCATGCTGGATTTCTCTTGGGTGTGAATTTTCTACTTTCAGTCTTACATGTTTTTTCCGTGCACCTGGAAGATTGCTGAGTGAACCAGGATGGTGAGCTGGTTTGTTGGACCACAAAGGATAATACCACCTCCCTTTTCTAGTCCTGACATGATTTCCCCTACATTGCTCTACCATCAGAATCATGCATGGTAAACCAGGGGAAGTTACTCCTACATCCAGAACCCGTTACTGTGGTAACCTTCTAATATTTTTCTCAGGGTTTTTCATATTTTGGACACTGGTCTGTTGTAGTTTTGGGACTCCTCTAGTTCCCCTAGATACATATGCACCTCTTCCAATCCCCTTAGATATGTATACACTCTATATGCATCTTCTTTTGCCATTTATTATTTTGTACTTATATATATATATCTCTTGTGTGTCTTGGTTTTTAGTATGTCTACTCTCCACTATCCTAATCTGACCATTTTACTGTGAATATTGTGGCTAAAAAGGAGAAAACGCTTTTGCTATGGCCTGGCTTCTAACTGAATGATGTGCCAGATCTCTATTGGAGGGTAAAGAATTTTAATGGAGTGTCTACAACTAATTTATGAACCTCTTTCACTTTATCTATGTATTCCGGCTCGACTGATTAGGATCTCTCATGGATCTCTTCATAAGTTTCATCTATGAGTATTCGTGGACCAAACAATTTTCTGGGTTTATTTAAATGAGTAACCCCCTCTTTTTTTCTTCCTGGGATTTAGTTTATGGACATTAATGAACTTTAGGAGGAAGAGAGTGGCATCTCTCTTCCTTCCCTTTTTGTGCTTTTTTTCATGGTTTATATGATTCATGTTGCCGACTCCCCTCTATACCAATCAGTGTACCTCATTATGTTAGGTACTAATGATTTGGGTGTATTGTTCTCAGCTATGGCATCCCATCATAGAGGTTATAGATATGGGTGTGATTAAATTCAGAGTTACTTCCATATACATGTCGACCATTGATGTTAGAAACGCTCATTCAGGTGATGCACATAAGGTATGGTGAGGTAAGGTTTTTTATTGTAAATAAATTAAGGCAGTTCGCGGTTATTTACTGGTTAATGGTACCATCTATATTGGTTGATTTTTGGATTTTCATATTCATGTTCGTACTTTATATTCTCCACACATTTATATATTTACTCTCATATTCTTTCCTGTTTGCATTGTTAATGCTACAGGGAATAACAATACTCATAAACACTTGGGGAGGCTGTGTAATACTGGGGGAATGCTGTGTATAGCGGGGGGAGACTGTGTAATACTGAGGGAAGGCTGTGTATAGTAGGGGGAGGCTGTGTATACTGGGGAGGCTGTGTATACTGGGGAGGCTGTGTATACTGAGGAGGCTGTGTATACTGAGGAGGCTGTGTATAAAGGGGGAGGCTGTGTATAATGCAGGAGGTTGTGTACACTTGGGGAGTACTTTATATAGTTTAATTTGTGAATATGTATATGGGTGCTGTTATAAATAAATAAGGGGAACTTTATATAAATCAGGTACGTATATAAATTAGTAGGGTGCTGTAGTTCAGGGCTTGTGGTATATATAATACATTATACTATAATTCATTCAGGGGAATATATAAAGGATGTTTTATGTGGAGAATAGTGTGTTCTGTCATATTGTGAGGATAATATATATTTAGGAACATGCTCCATTATGCTGTAAGTGACTGTGGGTTTTTTAGGGGCGCAGTGCTGCAGGTAGCTCAAGACATTTGAATGTGACTTCAGCAGAAATAATCCATGGGCGGGAGAAATCGTAAAGAAGTCCTTTTCCTGATTTGGCATTTCATCACCTATGTACTAAATGTCACTAATGTTTGTGTCATTGACAGACTACTAGTGTTGCAGGTGGGCAGCATTTTCAAGTTTTTGGCTCAGGCAGCAAAAAGGCTAAAATCGCCCCTGCGCCACAGACATCTGCGGGCATTTAAAACCATAGAACATTGAAAGCTCCTCTGATTAGCATTTACATTCCAATACCTTTTTTCTATTGCCTTTATATAATCCTTTGCGTTTTCAGGTTCAAGTCTATGATAAATCTGGAACGCTGATAAGGTTTGGCAAAAACCAATTATATCTCCCACAGATATTCTGGTCTTCGTAACTATGTCAACCCTCCTATAATAGATATAGAGTGCTTATATATTATCATACATTTTTTTAATACAAGTTATTAATCAAACATCCAAAAATATATGATTTATAAGATCTACTGCACTTCTAGAGCCCCACGGAAAATCCACAAAATACATATTTATCACAAAATTTTGAAAACAACATAACTTACCACAATAAATTTACCGGGCATTCAGATCTCAGGAAATAAATGGTATTGTTTATGTAATGAAAAGTTATACATTTTTCCAATATGCTTTATGTATCAGTTTCCCATGGTTTTCTAGATCTGTGCCGGCAGTCCATTCATAAATTAACCTCTTCAGGACCCCATTTTTCAAATCTGCCCTGTGTCACTATAAGTGGTTATAGCCTTGGAACAGTTTAACATATCCAGGGTACTTTGAGATGGTTTTCTCTTGACACAGTGTCCTTTAAATTAGTAAAAAAATTTGGATGATATATTTTGTCTTTAGTTATGAAAAAAACGTAAATTTGGCAAAAATGTTGAAAAATTCTTCATTTTCAAAATTCAAAATCCCAAATGTTTGCTTTATGTTGGCATATTTTTCTTTTAAATCCACATATTTTACTAGAATTTCATGAGGCTTAGAATTTGGGTGACATTATTTGAAAAATCACCAAACCCTGTATTTAGATGGACCTGCTCAACTTTCAATTAGCTGTGAGAGGCTTAAGAAATAGCAAGACTCGTAAAGTATCCCAAAATGGAAACTACAGCACTCAACGTATGAAAAACCACTTTTGAAAAGTTTGTTAGGATTTTAAAGGATTAAAACAAAATGGAGGGGCAGTCTACAAGTTGTAATATTTTTGGACAATACATTCATTACAGGCAAAAAAATCAAACATTCGCAATGGATTAAATGACATAAATGTCCACAAAGTTTGATACCCAATTTTTCATGAGTTTGCCAATACCCCATATGTGGTGCTTACCTTCTCTATGGGCACACGGCCAGGCATAGAATGAAAGGAGCGCCTGTTTTATTTATTTATATTAAAAATATTTGTAACTTATTTTAACTTTTTTTACTTTATACAAACTTCAAAGAGCAATGGTCCAATCACTGGTTCAAGTCCAAGACACTGCACTACTAATGCATTTTGGAGCAGGCACGGAAGGCAGGCACTTGGTAGACCTCGTGGCTGCCCTGAAGAGGATCAGATTTCCTGGATCCCAAGGGGTTAGCACTCGTGTTCAGAGACGACTTCGACCGTGTTTGTTTAAGCACGGTGTCAGCTGTGATATACCTGCTGCTTTTGGTGCCAGGTCTGATTGTGACCCGTTGTTAGAAGCTTGATGTAATAGCACGTCCGGGCGCAGAAGTATACAAACCAAAGATTTTATATTCCTCAAATTGCACAGATTAACCTATAAAACTACATTTATAATATGATTCAATGTTGGTTAATTTTTCACAAAAATAATGATGTTGGTTGGATGCACTTCCTATATGTTTTACTTATATGCAACATCCACTGCAAAATCTATATTTTGAGGTGGACACAGAATATTATGAGAATGAGTATGTCTGGTACTTAGCCATGGCCGTTGTTCTTTAGAACACCAGACTTACAGACAAACTCTGTCTGAGCCACAATTCTGCAGTAATTTGTGCTAAATGCCTAGCTACATATTTTTCAACCGGTTCGCGACCGCCCGCCGTGTATTCACGGCGGCGGTCGCGTTCCGATGCATGGAGAGGGCTCGCGGGCCGAGCCCTCTCCATAGCCGGTAATCTCTGCTGCATATTGCAGCAAAGGCTTACCGGTAAAACCCGCAATTGGTGCCGGCACCGATCGCGGGTGTTTTCTTGCTGATCGCCGCCGGCAAAGCTGCCGGCGGCTTCAAACCGATGGCGGCGCCATCTTTCCAAGGACCGCCGCTCCCCATGACGTCATCGGGGAGTAGCGATCCGTCGCCATGGTAGCTTCGGGTCTCACGAAGACCCGAAGCTACTTCGGGTTAACCCATTCATTACAATGTGCTATCAGCACATTGTAATGTATGAGGAGTAAAATCCCCATATACTGCCATACTGTAGTATGGCAGTATATGGTAGGATCGATCAGACAACCTAGGGTTAAAGTACCCTAGGGAGTCTGAAAAATAGTAAAAAATAAAAAGAAAAAAAGTGAAAAAAGAATTATAATCACAACCTAAAAATTCAAATCACCCCCCTTTCCCTAGAACTGATATAAATATAAATAAACAGTAAAAATCATAAACACATTGGGTATCTCCGCGTCCGAAAATGCCCGATCTATCAAAATATGATAACGTTTTTTCACTGTGTAACCCCGTAACGGAAAATCGCGTCCAAAGTCAAAACTGGCACTTTTTTGCCATTGAAAAAAAATTAAAAATTCTATAAAAAGTGATCAAAAGGTTGTACAGTCCTAAAAATAATATCATTGAAAACATCATCAAAAGTCACAAAAGATGACTCCACCCTCAACTCCATACACCAAAGTATCAAAAAGTTATAAGCACAAGAAGACGGCAAAATAAAAAAAAAAATTTTGTTCATGAGGTTTTAATTTTTGTAAATGTATGAAAACATTATAAAACCTATACAAATTTGGTATCCCTGGAATCGTACTGACCCAAAGAATAAATTAGATGTGTCATTTGTAGCATGAAGTGAAAGCCGTAATATCCAAGCCCACAAGAATACGACACAAATGCGTTTTTTCACCATTTTCACTGCATTTGGAATTTTTTTCCCACTTCCCAGTACATGGCATGGAATATTTAATACCATCACTATGAAGTGCAATTTGTTACGCAAAAAACGAGCCGTCACATAGCTTTTTACGTGTAAAAATAAAAAAGTTATAGATTTTTGAAGGTGGGGAGTGAAAAATGGAAATGAAAAAACGGGAAAGGGCCCCATCCTTAACCGGTTAATGGGCTGTAGCACCCAGGAAACACCATGAGCACCATGGGTTTATTGGGCACTGCACTATACTTTCCGGGCAAGGGCAAGGTGACGTGGTAATATTCTTATATTTGTTACCCCATTGGCCTCCTTCCAAAATCAACCTTTGTTTTTATGTATTGTGTTTGTCACGTTATTTTTAAGTTTACAATTTACTGAGGTTTGGTTAGTTTTTTATCAAATTGTATGTATATCTGGTGTCTGTTATGCTATATTTTTATGGAATGTGACACTATTTTACCAAGTAGGGAATAATAAATTATTATCCTATCTTATAAGTATGTTAATGAGCCAGAAAGGACATAATGGACGTGTAAGGGTACGGTGTCACGAGCTGGTTGGGACCAATAGCGGCGCGTTTTCAGCACCGGGGGCCAGCCTTGGAATGTGATCGTATAAGCGTTCCAGTGGGAAATGCATGCCGATTGTTTACCACAACGGTTGGCCGAGGCATGCTCCCATTTGTGCTAGTGCTGCGTTTGTAAACACTAGCTAAAGTTAGTGTGGCCAAGCCATTAACAGAAAGTCCTCTCCTGGGAAAAATAATTTAAGGAGCCTTTTAAATGAGAATGTTCCCTGAAGGTCTTGCAGGTGATTATAGGTGTGTAACATGATTTTGTACAACTCAAGGCAAATCCCACTTGTTTACTCCTTAGCCCTCTGTGGCCCGATATATTGGACTATGAACGCAGGGACTTTAACACTCAGCGACCCATATATAGGAACCAAGCATCTGGTGTCCTGAGTGTTCGGGGAGGCGTTCGGATCGCCAGGTGGTGGGGTAAACCACACACTGACATCACAGACCAATTTAATTGGTCCTGCGATTTCATCCCTGAAAAATGGCCAGTTAAGCAGACGGGAAGCTACAGTGATGTTCGTCATGATCGTGGTTCAGAGTAATCATGAACATATTATAAGCTGGAGTCCGCCGCTCTCCAACGCCACCCATTCTGGCTTTGGTGGTGTGGGAGAGAATACGTGTGGTGATATGTACTGTAGATACGGTTGCGCAATCAGGCTCTGATATTAGAGGAACAGGTAGAGTTGTTGGTCGTGAGTTTAAGGACATGGCTGATGCATCGCATGATTGGGTGTAATATTCAAGGTTTTACACTCGTCGGCAAAAAAAGACAGGGCAAATAGAAGGGGAGGTGGGTGGTGTATGTCTGTACGTACAGAAGAGACTTAAAGGAGTTGTGAATGCGTCAGTGGTCTCCGGAGTGTGAGGGGGAGGCTGAACTTGTTGTGGGTGGAAATTCAAAGCAAGAGAGCTTTGAGAAAAATTATTTTGAGTGTAATTTATCGGACCCCCAAACATCTCTGAGGAAATAGAGGGTCACCTAATAAAACAGATGGAGAGGGGCACAGGGGGGGACCGTAGTGATAATGGGAGGACTTGAACTTTCCAAATATAATTGGGTCAGGGCTCGTCTTCATCTGTATGAAGCGGGAGACATTAATCAAACTTCTGCAGGTAATTTGTATGTGCAGATGTAGAAGATCCCAAGAGGTGAGCCATGTTGGACCTTGTGATTCTCCTAACAAGAAGAGATTGTCCAAAATGTCAGTAGCCGGGAACCCCTGGGAACAGCGATTCAGAATATAATTATTTTCCTCTATAAAACTTTAAAAAGCAGAAACAGGTGGGGAAGGAAGGAAATCGAAACTTGAATTTTAGAGGGTTTCCAAAAATTCAGGGCCTGGCAATACAGGATATAGAATGGGATCAGAGACTGCTCACCTGGTGATACGACTGTTAAATGGGAGAAATTCAAACTATCCTGGGGTTTTATACTCTAAAT
Organism: Engystomops pustulosus; assembly: GCA_019512145.1. Classification (NCBI taxonomy): domain Eukaryota; kingdom Metazoa; phylum Chordata; class Amphibia; order Anura; family Leptodactylidae; genus Engystomops; species Engystomops pustulosus. Next base: position 35,221,334 of record CM033648.1, on the reverse strand, counting down.
TTATTCAAATAGGTAACAAGTATAGAGGGGCTGATTACACCCGAGTGGCTTACAGACAGTTAAAAGGGCAATTAATGAGAAAAAGAGGGCCATTTAAAAAAATATAAATTGACGGGTCACCAGCGAACTTCAATACTTACAAAAAAACTTACCAAAATCTGTATAAAAGAAATCAAAATCAGCCAAAATACAAATGAAAGACAGGGGTGGCTAAAGATAGCCAAAAAACAATCCAAAGAAATTTTTTAGCGTATATCAATGCAAAAAAAAATGGGGTCGAAAACAGGTTGGACCCTTATTTGAAAATGGGGCATCGGTGCCTGGAGACCAGGAGAAGGCAGGATACTGCATAGGTTTTTAGCCCGTTTAGACAATTAGAATGAGCGGGAGAACTTTGACGTGGGTGGTTGCCAGTGCAGGTCATGCACCCTGTAATATACTAGACATGGGTAAATGGAGACATTATTCCAACTCTAAGCTCAATAAAAATCAATGTGTACAAAGCTCCTGGCCAGATGGGTTCAACCCCAGAGTCTTAAAGAATCAGTCTGTTATTGCGGTACCACTGTCTAAAATCTAAGGGACTCCATCATAATGTCACTGGTGTGGTGCCAAGTGACTGGCGGCAACGGCAAATGTGGTCCAATATTAAAACGGGCTCTAGAACTTCCCTGCCATTTACAGGACTGTAAGCTTACCTTCCATTGTGGGGAGGAAGAGAAAGTATTGGAAGGTAGTAAAGACTATATTACTGGAGTAGGTGACATCAAATAGAATAATAAGTGACAGCCAAGCATGGGTTTTACTAAGAATAGAAGTTGTTCAAACTAACCGTATCTGTTCTATGAAGAGGTGAGAGGTGCTGGAATGGAGGAGCAGCTGTGGAATTGTGTTCTTGGACTTTGCAAAGGCATTTGACACTGTCCTATAGAGTCTGATGGGTAAAATTAGGGCTATTGGTTTGGCAGAAAATCATTTGCCAATTGGATTGAAAACGGCTGAAGGGATCGTTTCCAGAGGTGTGGTCAATGTTCCTACTCAGAATGGTCACCAGTTATGAGGGGTACCCCAGGGTTCTGTGCTGGGCCCCCACTACTATTTATATATTATTAATGATATAGAGGTAGGAATTAAAGCACGTGTCTATTTTTTTGCAGATGACACCAAACTGTGTTAGTGTTAATCAGTCTAGTGGGGTGTGCATAGGCTGAGGGGACTTGGACAAACTGAATGTTTGGTCATCACTTGGCAAATGGGTTAATGGGATAAGTTAAACGGTTATGCACCTGGAGGGGGCCCAGACTCCAAAGGCAAAATATGTCCTTGGGGGAGTAATGGGAGAGTTCCCTTGTGAGAAGGAACATGGGGGTACTAGTATAGATCATAAATTGAAAACAGCATGCAATTGTCAATCAGCGGCCTCTAAAGCTAGTCAGGACTTGTAATGTATCAAAGTGGGTATGGACTCCGTGATAGGGATGAATATTACCACTATTACAAGGCATTGGTTCGGCCTCATGGAATATGCTGTCCAGTTTCTGGGCCACCGTCCTAAAAAAGGATGCCTGGAGCTGGAGAGGGTCAAGGAGAGCCACAAAAAGATAAGGGGTAGGAGGGTCTTGGTTATGAGGAAAGATTACAACAACTAGATTTATGTAGTCTGGAAAAGAGAGGACTACGACGGGGGGGACATGAGTAATTTATCTAATATATGAATGTCCAACCAAAAAAATATGGTTGGTAAGTTGTTTCAGACTAGATCAAAATCAAAAGACGAGGGGCACTCTCCGTTTGGAGAAATCAAGGTTTAACACCGGAGGAACGACAGGGGGGCTTTTTTTACTATGAAACGGTCCAATATGTGGAATAGCCTGCCTCAGGACGTGGTCACCGCAGGGACAGAGAGCAGAGGAGAGGAGAGCTTCAAGAAGGTCTCTAGATGCGTCTTACACCTAAATAACATTGATGTTTTATGTATATAGAAGTGTTGCCCCTAATCCCTTCCGCATCCAATCCCTTCCCTTCTTGGTTGACTGATGGACAAAGTGTCCTTTTTCAACCGTATATATTAAACTATGGCAAATATGAAACTATTACACCATTTTGTCCATTTTCCTTGCGTTATGTTCCCCTAGTGTCTGCCCCCCCACCCCCAACCGCATTGTAAGATGTGTACAAGTAGGACTTAGTGAACACGGTGTGTGGAGGAGGCGGTATTAGTGAATGCAGTTGCAGTGGTTGTCTGTGGTAGCTCAAGCGGGTGAGCAGGTTGGACTGTGTAGTGCAGCTATGTGTGGAGGGTGGTTTGTAGTGCACACCAGTGTGTGGAGGAGGTAGTAGTGCACGTTGTATGCATAGGATGTAGTGCGCATGGTGTGCGGTGGATGTAGTGATGCACGCAATTTGATAACTTGCTACTAAAACTATAAACCTTCTATAATTTATAAAAAATAAGCAAACGGAAAAAAATTATAGTAATAGAAAGAAGACAAACAGTCACAAAATCAGTTTTATACATTAAAGTGTTAAAAAGTTATCACGACTCGTAGAGACACTGGTCAGTGAACCTTAGCGTGCAAACTGGTTGCGTCCTTAAGCCAGTAAAAATAGCTCAATATCTAGGGGCTGACAACATTTTTCTCCATATGGCGATTTACATGGGTTTTTTTTTTTTACTCCTCTACGGTTGATAAAATATGTGGGGAAATAGATGAACGTTGGTGGTGCCCATGATCAGGATGTGAACTGGCTCATAAGAATGGCTTTGTAGTCAAATGGGTATGAAAAGAACAGATGGCATCTTACAGTGGATTTACTGGCCAGGGTGATACAGAGGTTGCAGAATATTATGAGTTCTGTCCTGAATGTCAGGCTTACTGCTTCTCTGGCCCATGGTCCTTAAAGAGAATCCCTTTAAAGGATCGCAATGGTCGGGTTATGCCAATTGTTACGCTGCTAGAGGGTTCTCGAGGTTTCCCTTTAAAGTAGGGCCAATAAGAACCATATCAAAAGTAATTTACAGCTGAAAATCAAACACTGATAAAAAACCTCAGGTGCAGGAAGGGCGCGAGTCCCCGGAGCTTTTGGCGGGTGCTCCGAATGTTTTGAGCTGTTTTGCTTGTGTTTTTTCATTGTCATAATATATTGGCATCCTCTAGCTGCTTATAGAGATGATTACTGTAGTGGAGCAGGGTGTGTCAGCTTGCTGCTCTAATACAGAAGCCCCATGCGCAGTTCTGTGGTTGTATTTTGTATGTGAGAGCTGCAGGAGGCAATGACATTGGAGTCTCCTTGTATTAAGCAGATCCCTATAGCAGCCTGGAACCAGAGACGGATGTATGTAGTTGGACGTCACTGCATCCCTTCCTGCAGATGGAGGAGAAGAGGAAATTACGAGTGAAGAGAGTTAAAAGGGTATTCCCAGTTCGGCAAATTAATGTTATTGTTTGTGTGATGAAAAATTCAAAATGTTTCCAATATACTTTCTGTATCAATTCCTTGTGGTTTTCTAGATCTGTTTGCTGTCCTTCTCTAGAAAGCTTAATTATTTACTTCCAGTGGACATAAATCTGTCCTGGCACACAGGATGCACGGCTTGATTAGTATCATAGAGAGTAAATTCAAGAGCTGGGGAATAACGACGCACAAGCCGCGCCCCTGTGTGACCCTGGTCAGATTTCTATCCACCACTGGAAGTAAATAATGACAGCTTTCTAGAGAAGGACAGCAATCAAAGATCTACAAAAACCAGGAGGAAGGAATGGATACATAAAGTATATTAGGGAAATTTATACCTTATTACAAATACAATAACAATTATTGTTAAAAGGGAATACCACTTTAAGTATAAAACGCTTATTTTTTATTTATACAGTGTTGCATAGGGGTTTGGCGGTCATCTCTTTATTGGGGCCTATCCTGAGTGTTGTCGGCTATCCCTTAGTAGGGGGAGGCTATAAGTTAGTTATGTTACTGAGTAGTGTTTTGGCTATTAGTGGTGAGGGGGCTATTGGGTCTTTTTAGTGAGTGTCAAGGGGACATTACTGACTGTGGGAGTTATAAGTGAGTGTCGGGGGTTTTAGGGAGCGTGGGGCCTTATTTCTGTGCGTTATGGAGGCTATAGCAAGTGGAGAGCTATTATGAATGTGGGGTTAAATGAGTGTGGAGGCCATATTTAGTAGGGGGTTTTGATTACCAAAGTGAACAAATAATGCAGTCACTTATACATATAGGTAGGCATTTGTACTGTGTTTTCTGTAGCTGTACTACAGTTGTTTTTACCCATAGCGCAATAAGACGTACCCTTACGTCTTACTGCGCATTTTTGGGGGAGTATGAGAGGCTCACAGGATGAGCCCTCTCATACTACCGGGCATTGCTTCCTAAGAAGCAAACGCCCGTCGCTAACACCGCGGATCGGTGCTTGCACCGATCGAGGGTGGACCATTGATTGCCGACGGCCAAAGCTGCGGCGGGCATAAAAGAAGCCGGTCGGAGCGGGGCGCCGCCATCTTGGCTCGATTCGTCACTCCCCGTGACGTCACGGGGAGCGGCGATCCGTTGCCATGACAGCCATGGGATCACACAGATCCCAGGCTGTCAGGATCGAGGCTGGTATCTATTATAATGTGCGATTGCACATTATAAATAGATAGTATGCAAAAATCCCAGATACTGCAATACTGTAGTATGGCAGTAGTATATGGTAGGATCATCAGACAACCTAGGGTTACAAAGCCCTCTACCTAGGGAGTCTGTAAAATAGTAAAAAAAATAAATAAAACACAGTAAAAAAAAAAAATTATATTAAAAAAACAATAAATTCAAATACCCACCTTTCCCTAGAACTGATATAAATATAAATAAACAGTTAAAAATCATAAAACAATAGATATCGCCGTGTCCGAAAATGCCCGATCTATCAACATATTAATACCCGTTCTTCACTGTGTTAAACCCCGTAGCGGAGGAAAATAGCGCCCGAAGTCGCAAATGCATTTTTTTGCCATTTTGAAATAGAAAAATTCTATAAAAAGTGATCAAAATGTCGAACGTCCTAAAAAGAAGCATTGAAAACAGTCATCAAGACAGTCGCAAAAGAAATGATCACCCACTACTCACGCTCCATACACAAAGTATGGAAAAAGATAGGCAAGAACCGGCAAAAATAGAAATAAATTTGGTTTTGCAATAAGAGTTTTAATTTTGCTCTCAATGTATAGCAAAACATTATAAAACCTCTACAATAATTTAGGTATCCTGTTATCGTATGAACCAAATGAAGGAAATAAACATGTCATTTGGGGGTCGCACCAGTGAAAGCGTAAAAACAAGCCCACAAGAAATGGGCAAATGTGTTTTTTTATTCATTTTCACTGCATTTAGAATTTTTTTCCCGCTTCACAGTGCACGCATGGAATATTTCATACCCATTACTACGAATGTGCAATTTTGTACGCAGAAAATAAGCCATCACACAGCCGTGTACATGGAAAAATAAAAAAAGTTATAGAGTTTTGAAGGTGGGGGACGTGACAAAATAAAAAACGCAAAATAAAAAAAAAACGAAAAAAGGCCTGGTCCTTAAGGGGTTAAGTATAAGTTTTTCAAGTGCAAGCATATGAGGGGTATGTGCAAAAAGGGGGACGGACACAAACTTGGTATGTATGCATTGGGCCCATGCCCAGATCTTGTAGACCCTAGCAACGCCCCGCCTCGATGTATCATCCACAAACTGATGGTATTGTTGAAAGATTTAATGAGCCATAGAAAAGCATGTTACAGATGGTTGAGTAGGTAGGAAAATTCTTTGGACATATTTTGTTTGCTATATGTGGAACAAGTTTCCCAATCATCCACAGGGTCCTCACTTTCAAAAACTAGTATATGGTAGGCACCAACATGTTCTCCTGGAAAACATAGATCTGGAAAGCGTTTCCATCCCTACACAGCCCAGCCCTGGCGCGAACATTGAGATAGAAAAACCTACAATCCCGGTGTTCCTCTGGTCACCACTGGAACTTCACTGACAGCGATCGTTGTGGTGCCGATGGGGTAACACAGCAGCAGGGTCCACTGTCTGTGAATTGTATGACAAAAGGGATGAGTTGGTATGCTAAAAACAATGCTAATGTGGCAGAATTTGGCACAGCTTCTGGCTTAAAACTAGCAAATGATGATAAGAGGTGCAAGTACAACTAGGACAGTAGTATTACACCCAGATTATCATCCGGCATCAGCTAGACTATTTAGTCTAACTGGGCATTGCAGCGGTGTGGTAAGGGGTGGTAAGGCCCACTGCGTGGCATTGTTCTTTCAATAATGCAACTCATGACAGAATCCCCTGGACAGTAGTGTGCCAATAACAACTATTAACGCCATAGTAACACGGAGAAATCCCTACTTGTTACTTTCAGTGCTGATGGGGACATATCATTCGGTTCAGTATCAACCATGTCTCTTCCGCCAACTACGGTCATCCTCACAGTACCCAGAGACATGTTTTCTTCATTGTCTCTACCTATTGATCCCCTAACAATGTTATCCTGCGGCTTTACCCCTAACTACTCCTCCCTCAATACTGTAAGGCTACCTTTACACATGGCGTTTGACTTGCGTTTTAAACAATTAGACCAGCGGCTGCTTGTTACGATCAGATGCATTTATGGAAACGCATATGTGATTGGGCCGAGACACCGCTCACAGAATAAACATGTTTGTAAAAGCCATAAAAACCCATTCTGGTTACACACACAGTGGTCCCACGTACAAGAAGCTTAACAATACTGACGCCCCATCCACATAATTACTTACACCAAGAAAGTGCCCCCAACAGCCCGACACTGATAAATAGTTCCCACAGCCCCAGTTAGAAAAAAAATTTTCCTCCCAGCCCCCAGGATTATCCTCCATCCCCTCCCCCCCACACAGCCCCCCCTCAATGTGCCTCTCCCTCACACTGCCATAACTAAAAAAGACTGACAGAAGAACGATTGCGGCACTCACGGAGTAGAGTTAATCCTTCAAAAGCTTTAATGTGGTGCACGGGGGATAGTCGCCAAAACATGCAGCAAGGCAATGGGAAGTTTCGCGCTGCAAGAGCTTCTATAGAGAGGCTAGAGAATAGAGAAAGAAACGCGTTTGCAGCGCGAAATGGGCCCATCGCTTTTTATCCATGTTACTAATGTTAACATGCTTGGGTCTTTCTTGGCTGTTTGTACTGTTGGACGAGATCACAGTGACAGTTGGAGCTAATGGCTCACTACCTAGTGAGATGGGGAGAGAGCCCGGGCCCCAGTGGTGTTGACCTAGAGACGCCTATGGTGCTATGTTTCATTGTCTCATTTTCCAAATCAAAGTGATTTTCAAGTGTCTCCATGACTAATAATAAAATGACCACATGACTTGGTGTGATTCATTAGTCAAAGGGCTAATACATATTGCAGGGTCAAAGCCTCATGAGAGGTTTCCCTAAAGGTCATAGATATAGGATTTCCCACTGTCAGAACCCTGGCTTACTTTGTTCAACTACAGAGTTCTACAGGGCATCATAAGAGGTTTCATCTCCTGATCTCCATGATCTTGTTGCTCTAAGCAATAGTCTGTAGCAAATTCTCTCCAGGAAGAGGGGCTTTATATTTATAAGGGTGGTGTCCTCTCCACACAGTGCTCCATTTCACAAGCCACTGAATTCCAATCAAGAATATTGTTTTAGGGGCAAAACATCATTTAGCCTTTCTTAAGTTCAAGTAAAAGTAAAAGCTAGTTATGCCTTAAAAGTTAAAAATCGCGGAATGATTCATGTGAATAGGTGTGCATACCAGAGAAGACTAATGGATCACTCAGTGAGAACATTTTCCATTCAGAGTGATTCAGCTCAATAATAACTATTTTTCTGGTGCTTGTAGCCTGCTGTTCACAGATAAAGCTCTGTGTAGGCTGAAAAAAACAACAGAAAAGCTATGACATCATACAATTCGCAACTATCCAGAGGCTTACATGGCACTCTACCTAAAACAATCAAAAACAAGCAATAAGGATAATTAACTCCATTCAGCCTGAGTTATTACTAGTATGTTCTCTGAAAAAATGCATTGAAATGTTTTGGGGATAATGCAGTTTAGGGTGGCCTACACCAGCTGGATCAGCTGCGATCACAGCCCAGGCAGAGAAGGTCCTCTATCATGGACCCTCTGAGATTCACAAAGAAATACAAAGCCCCCAAAAATACCCTAATACTGGCAGGAAGAAAGAAGAGGTTGCTGAAGACGAAGCTGTTGCGGACCTGCCCACGAACATGAAGCAAAGAAGAGAGATGCCGGCCCATCGGAATGTGGTACTTGAGTTTATTTTTTTACTGGCTGGCTGGCTATGTTATACAGGGGGCCGGCTGGCTATATACTACAGGGGGCTGGCTGGTTATCCTTACTACATGTGGCTGTCTATCTTATAGAGGGCGGCTTGTCTATACTTACTATAGAGGGCTCGCGGCTATCTTACCACAGGGGGGCTTAGCTGGCTATATACTACATGGGGCTGTCTGGACTATATACTACAAGGGCTGGAAGCTATTACTACAGGGGGCTGGCAGGCGATATTAGGGGAGGCTGTGACCAATGCATTTCCGACCTCATCTTATACCCAAGTCAATAGGTTTCTCCAGTTTTTTGTGTTACAATTAGGGGTCTTGGCTTAAACTCGGGTCGGCTTATGCTCGAGTAAAACAGTAATCCTAGTGTCACTTTCTAAAACATGTTTGTTATGCCATTGCTGCTGTTTGAGACAGACCTGAGATTCCTTCCAATCAAAATATATAGTCTGGAAATATTATTATAAAATATGACATAAAATATGTACCATTACCAGATGAGGACAGTTATATAATTGGGGAAGCAATCTAAACATTGGCAGAAGCCAATGCTGCTGTGCCACTCTCCTCCGTTTTATGGGGTAGAGAAACAACATATGGTATGCCCTAGCCCTCCATGTGAGAGGTACATTGGTAATCATGTTGTGACATATGTACACAACATAGTGCTGAGAACGAAACCTGAACATAGTCTTACAAGTACTTAAGGCTTAGGTTCCACCCATTGCCGGCTCAAAAGCCCACTGAAATAAATGGTCTTAAAGGGACTTGCTCACCAGCTTTTACCCGTCTAATAAACTACCAGCAGCCTCAAGGTGGGGTATGATATATCCATTCTATCAAAGGACTTTTTGATAAAACATTGCCCATTGCCCAATTAAAAAATTCAGCATGGGAAGAAAATTTTCCATAAAGCGTTGTTTTGTCTGCATGGCTTGGTTACACGAGTGCTCTTAGAAAGGAGATACAATTTCAGCCCCAAGACCATTTTCGTCCTGGACCAAAAATCTACTCCCGAGGCTCCAGAAATGTGTCTACCAGTGGAGAAACAGGCTGAGCACCCTGCCTGTAGTGGAAGCAATGGCCACTGCGGCAATGCATCGGTGGTAGCTAGTCCAGTCTGAATTTGTAGCCATAAGGACAGCAGCAGACATCTAATGTGGTGAGTGTTTTTTACAGCACCCAAAAATGGCATATGACATTCACATCTGGCCAAAGCCATGCCCTTTTTGGAGCCGAGCAGGCCGAAAAAAGTCATTTTTCTCATTCGCCACGGCCAGCACCAACAAGAGAGGATCTGCCCCTGGGATAGGAAAAAACCGGAGCATAAAATAAATGCTCCTCCCCACCAGCCTAGTGATTTTCTGTCCCAGAGGGAATCCGAGTTCTGTCGAGCAAAGTAGATGTCACCTGGGGGGGACCACCGACAGTGGCGAGTTCCGAGGGCGTCTCTGTAAGTCACTAGTGAAGTCGGAGCCCAGATTAATGCCTGATCAGTAGCGTCAGTGTCGCGGAGTGGGCCTAGGGCAGCAAGAGCCAATGTACGTGTCTCTCACACCGGAGTGCAAGAGGAAGGGGCGCTACGTCTGAGTGTCTGCACAGGGCTTTTGTACATAGAGCCGCTGCCAGGATATGGTTAACATTCATGTGGAGGGGTGAACTGCAGTATATAACCTGTCCTGCAGTTAGTCAGCATTGATTAGAATCGTCATCCGGATCTCCATGTGGATTATGAGTACTGGTTTGGAAAGCAACACAGGAAGGACCCTCTGAACCCCTCAGTGGACTCTACACCAGTATGAAGGCATCTAAAGCAGTGAGTCTGTTCCTGTACTTTTGTTGTGGTCTAAATAGGGCCTCCGTTATTTATTCCAGGGGGAGGTATTCTGAGAAAAAGCCACCAGTAAAACTCGCCATAGAGAATGCCAGGGTCACGTGAGCTAGACTTCCTGGGTTATCAAAAGGTTACTGTGAGACCTGTTTGGGGAAGATTAGAGCTGAGGAATCGGCAGCTTGGTTGATTCCTTCCAAAACATTATTAGGGAAGAAGTTTGTAATTCCCTCAGGAAAGATCCCTGAGGAACCCCCGGGCCCCATCTGCTTCTAATGCCCCGGGATGTTCATAGACAGCCCAGGCAAATAGTAACTCTGATTGGAAGAGGAGGGTCAGCTGAGATGGTAGCCATCTCTCTGCCTATCTGATAACTCGAGAGGTGGACAGCAGTGAAGCCAAGTTTCTTACCAGAGGAAATGGATCACATCACGTTTGAGGGTCAAACAAAAAACAGGTATTCCCGATACATAATCTCTGACCTCATGGAAGAATGAGTGGAAAAGACCAGAACCAAAAAATGTTTGTACCTAGAGTTATCAAGCAAAAATACCCTTTTCCTGGGAGGGAGTCCCAAAAGTCGATATATCTATTTCTAAAATTTCCAAACAGGCTTCCTTTGAGGAAGGTAGGACACGCTTTGAGGACATGGGTTCCTTAGGGATCCATGGACAAGAAGGTGGAGGGGTTGCTACGAAGACCTGGGAAGCAGCAAACCACCTTGTTTAAGCTCAACATTGTGGTATCCCACTCTTATCCCTTGTTTGGACCAACTAATGGCAGATATTGAGAGTCAAGTGCAAGAGAAAACCTTATTCCTCACTGTCAATAATTAAGAAGAAGGAGCATCGTTCTGGCTGATGCATCACTAGACGCCCCGCAGCTAGGGGAGCAGTGCTATCAAGTTCGCTAGGAGTGCCCTTCTGGCTAAAAAAATGGTTGGGGATTTGAATCAGAATATAAGTTATGTGGCAAAAAATAGGAACAGGAAATTTTTTCTCCACCACAAGAATGTAGAAAATATCTGAGGGTCGTGGGACAGTTCAGGGTTTATCCAATTGTCTTCTCCGTCAGGTCTAAGATTGCAGCCATTCCAGGGGTAGCATGGGCTCAGTTTCACTCGAGCCCATACATCATGCATTCTCAGTCATTGGGGACGGGTCCTTCCTCTCAGACACCCTTTAAGTCTCCAGGGAGGCTCTTCTTCCCTAAGGTGGTGGGAGGATGTCAGGGACTCTCAGTCGGACTCCTGTGGTTTCAGGAGAAGATGCCATTAATACACACATGCCAGCCCCAGGGGTGGGGGTCTCATCTCGGAGAGTTAGGCTGGTGCCACAGCACTGCTTTTCGCGTTTGCAAACGCAGACCAAGCCGCGCCACCGGGGCGGGCCGCGGCCGATCGCATCGGCGTTTCTATGTAAACGCCTGAGTCGGGAACGAGCCGCCGGTATTTTACATTAATTAATGCACAAAATACCGGCGGTTGTTCCCGATCGCAGGCGTTTCCAATAGAAACGCCAAATACGATTGGGCCGCGGCCCACCCTGGTAGGCGCGGTTGTCTGCGTTTGCATTTTCAAAACGCGACAAAGCGGTGCGGTGTGGCCACCGGCCTAGTATTCCAAGAGCACCTAGCATACAGCCAACTTCAAGGAATTGTTAGCCGTCTGAGTGCTTTATAGTCCGCAACCCCAGTATACCAACACAACAGCAGTGGCAAATGTAAATCATTGGGGAGACACCCAGAAACCCAGAATTATGGAGTGGGTAGCAAGTCACCTCTCTGTTCTCTTAGTGGCAGTTCATATCAGGGGAAAGACGACGAGGCTGCTGACTTTCGAGCCACCAGCCTCTAAAGCAGGAGAGTGGTTCCCTTAACTATATAAATACAATAGGTTATACAGTTCAATAGAATCTCAAGGATAAATCAAGATCAGGCCAGGATTTTGAATTGTTACCTTCAGCAGAAAAATATCACTTAGATGTGTTTTATCTCAGGATATACCACTGTATACCAGTTCTTATACTTGTATGTAGTCTACTGTAGACAGATGCTCTGTATTTTTATCTCCCTTTTCCAGATATTAAACCGCTAATGTTTCCTGGATAAACAATGACAGCTCTGACCCTCCTTCTGTTGACAAGGGATGTTCTGTATGGAACAGAGAGATTGCTTTAACTTGGCAGCAGGCAGTTTCGCACACGCACCCATTGTCCTGGGCCAGGTACTTACGCCTGTGCTTATGTTCATCACCTGGTTAGAGTTGGCTGTATGGAAAGTTTAAAGGGCCTTCTAAAATTTCTGAAGTGCCCAAACAATTGGAGTGGCTAGAGGTTGTGGCATCTGGCACATTAAGAAGTAATATCTGTGCATACTGGATGGATGTTTGTCTTTTCCCCAATAGAACAGTGTTTGTGGTGTAAACAGTGCATTTCCATAAGCTCAAATAGACTCCAATAGTGATGAAGTAGACCAGTATAGATCCTAGACATGTATCTGGGCATCTGTGCCATTCATCAGTAGTGAGTTGTGTCACATTCGGCCTTTTCTTTTGACTTCTCTGTAGGTCAAAACCTTTCTGAACTTGAAAGTCGTGGAACACTGATCTGTATCAGTGTATCAATTGTACATATCCATCATTATGCTGTTTGCTCTATACATTATAACTTCATCAATCCCAGTACAGGGACAAGATGAATATAAAAATAAAATACAAGGCAAATATCTAATATATACAGCTGAGTGTATTGTGTGTATGGTATGTTTGTGTGGGTGTTTGTGTCTGCTAAAGGAATATGCCTGGTGAATGTGATTCAGGCAACTCATAGAATAGGTTTTGAGCCAAATTCCACCCCGTGGTTTCCCAAATCAACTTATAACCACCAATGCAGGAGCCATGTCTGCTGGGCTGTGGCAGTGAACCATGAGGTTGTGCTATGCACAGGTCTTAATACTGAGCTCTGAGCTTTAATTAGTTACATGGGCAGTTTAAAACAGCTTATGTATAAGGTAAGGACAGATGAGCAATGGAGGCAGGCAGGGAGAGTGATGAGTGACAAAGACAGCAGAGTGAAGGAAGAGAGACAGAGAGATGGCAGAATATGAGAGAGTGAGAGAAAGGCAGGCAGGGAATTGATGGAAGACAACATTCAGCTATGTCACCTGTCTTTGAAACTAGCAGACCAATTTTAGTGTTTGTGAAAGTTTAACAGATATCTAATCCATTTAATAACCTCAAGCAGAATGTCAGTTTTCCCCCGCTGGACCCAGCCTTCTGCCTGTCACCTCATAGAAGTGCATAGGCTGACATTCTAATGCACGCTTACTCTATCTGGTTATTGCAGTGCAAATAGTATGACAAAGACAGATGATCTCTTTCTCTTGCCCCCCCCCCAAAACAGTAAATAAAACAAGTTAAAAAACACACAAAAAATAAACAATATATCATTCATAAAAGTGAAAACAGTAAGAATTAAACAACGTATTAGATACGTGCTTCCCAAAAATTCCCAATTTATAAAAATAGAATACATAATTCCTTTATTTATATAGCGCACACAGACTACGCGGCGCTGCCACAGAGCTTGCCAAATCAGACTGGGATGGAGTGACTGACATCGAACAGGGGCAGCCATGGTACCTCACTATTCCTTGAGGAGACTTCTGAGATCTGCACAGACACCACGCTCTTCTGCTAGTACACACAAGAGTATCACATTGTGATGGGTTGTCGGGAATGAGCCAGCACAAAGATCTGGCTCTTTCACGTGAACAACATAAGTGGCTCCCCTCAGTGAGCCGATGGTTCACTAAACCCCAACCCTAAATAGCTCACCTTACTCTCTAACCCAAATAAAATCAGGTTAGAAGGAACCAGAAGAGCGTTCTTCTTAGTGAGCAGAGCCTAATCCAGCTCACTAAAAAGAGCCACACATCCACTCAATGCTAACATGACCTCCCCTCCTTCCAGAGTGAGGATCTGAAGATTGTGCCATTAATGATGGCATCTACACACATCTTCCCTCTTCCCGGCAGTGTAATTTTATGTATCAACCTATTATGCAATGCTGGTAATCTACTAAATACATCTTTAGATTGTTGCCATGAATAAAGATTTTATTTTAAACTGAATCACTGTCTGAAATAAACAATCAAATACAGTCATGTGAGATAACAATTTACTATAATTTTATGTAATATATAATTTTATATATCATACTATAATAATCATGTACTATACTATAGTCATTTCACAAACTGCATTATTGGTTATTGCCAATTAAGACTGTTTAATATTTTGGCTTAGAAGGCAAGCAAAAACAACATGTTTGCACCACAGTCAACTTCTGTTTCACTGGAAGATACTTCCATAATATCAGGACCTAAAGAAAAAGAAAAAAGAGCCACAAAGAGAATGTGTTCAATTTATGGAAATCTGGCATTTTTTCATTTAGTTTACTTTCAATATACCTGTAGGTGCAAAAGATAGACATAGGGGTGATAGTGGGAGTACTGTATGTACTTGTTTTGGTAAGTGACTGTGCAGTTTGTGCTGCAGCTCTAACCAATTTTTAAACAAAACAGATTTATCAGTAACTATGCTTTGTGTAATTCATTAACCCCTTAGTGACCAATCTCAATTGTGCCTTGATGACCAAGGCCTCTATTTTCAAACACAGCATGTGTCACTTTATCCAGTAATAAAGTTTAGAATGCTTTAACCCAAGTGTTTAGAGTTATATTGTGATATTTTGTACTTCAAGTTAGTGGTAAATTTGGTTGATATATTTACGGTTAAATCAAGTTTGATTAAACAAAAAGAAAGAAACAAACCAAATAGAAGATTATAGCGCAGCGCTTATATAACAAATTTTAAAGGTAAAATCAGAGACATCAAGCACAAAATAGCAAATACGGGTAAATATTTACATCATTACAAAGTCCAATTTAATGTCATGTCCTGCAGTAAGGGCTCCATCCTATACCACACATTGCATATTAACCAAAATCTCCTGAGGCAAGAGAACTTTAGCCAATACCCCGCTCCTACTAGCACAGGCTACAAAAGGACTAGCCCCGGAGGCACAAATAGGATAGGTAAGCGCAGGAGAATAGCTTAAATTGAGGTATTAGAATATACCCGTACCTAGAGGCAAATAATATGGAGTACGGTCATTGGGTGATGGTCTCCACACAGCAATATGGAGAGACCAACTTTCCCTACCAACTTCAAAGGTGCCATTTGAGACCTAGGCTAATAAGTCTGTGGTGACCCTGTGGTGTTACAACGTGCTTAAAGTAAGGGGGTCTGAGGTTGGTACCCATAAAAGGTGGGACAAAAAGGAAGTTAAGGAAAGACAGAGTGTAGCATATTATTTAACTTTTTGTTTTACAATACTAGCATATGAACTAGCGATAATGTGATACCTGAAATAGTCCATATTGATATACTACATAACCATGTATTGCAGTGCATTGAAGTGTCAGCCATATGGCACTTATAGGCTGATAGGCACACTGTTCGGCCCGACCCAGGGACCTTCATTGGATCCGTGACTGCAATCGCATTGGTGCCAAGAGGAAAGGGAGGGAGCTCCCTCCCTCACCAGATATGTAGATCCCGCAGACACAGCATTGACCGCGGGATCTAATAGGTTAAACAGGCCAGATCGGAAGAGTTCTGTTAGAGCAGGGTACCGATATCGTATTCCCGTGCAGAACAAAAAAAAATGTAATTTTTTTGTTTACATCCCCCCAATTTTTTACATCTCCCACATTTAGCATGATAAAATTATTCTCTTTTAAGGAAAACTCATATGTTCATAGTCGCCATATTCTGAGAGTTATAACTTTTTTATTCCTCAATATGAAGATCATTATTAAGGTTTGTTTATTGTTGTGGTATAAGATAGTTTTTTACTTTTGCTATGTATGCCCTTTAGGAAGACAGTCATATGCAGCAGGCAATATACATGCCCTTTAGACTTTTACATAAGTAGTTAGCACAACTTTTTAAATTCCTCAGTTTTAAAATGAACATGAAATTTGTATGCAGATTCCTAAAGCTGTTTAAATGATGGGAACATTAAAACAATACTGACAACTTATAGAATTCATCTTAGAATATATAATAAGTGTACAGGACTATGAACTCTAAAACTACAGTCAACCCAAACAGCCCTGCCTGCTTGTCTCGGCATCTTTAGGCGATACAAGACAACTACAAAGATGGTCACAAATAACACAAAGCGAGCTTAACAACCTGGGGCACAACAGAGATAGCATCAAATTTTATATACAGAAGAATAGTCAAGAACATGAGCCCGGCATCTGAACCAGAAGTACATATGTATAGCAAGTGAAGTGTAGACAAGAAAGCTATCTAGAAAATATTTAACTAGCAATCAGTATAGCGCACATGGAAAATTTACCAGTAGGGAGCCTGCTTTAGGTAAGAGGGGCAGAGCTCTGAGATTTAGAGAGTTATCCTTTGCTGGTTCAGAGCAAAGTTTTCAAAGAGGGTGCAATGTGGTTTCAACCAGCAGTCTCCACCATAGAGTACTGTTTCAGACTGTCGACTGCAAAGAACAGACTGAAAGCTGTGTTATTTTGTTCCAGTTTTTAAATATGATAGTGTTATCCCAAATATGTTGTTTTGCTTTTTTACCGGATGAATGGGATTTCCAATGGAGACAATACAGTATCAGTTAATTTAGTAGGGAAATATAATCCAAAACCTGAAAAAAAATCCACAGGTTTTACTTAGTTTCTCTGCTAGGAGCCTCACACTAAAACCCTCATTTGGAGAAAAAATTCTCCATCATACAGATAAAGTTGTGCAGCAATAGTTTCACACTACCAATGTGGGTCCTTGAATCAAAAAACACTTGGAGTCTTGTTTCCAGGACCAACAACTCTGCTGGGGACTGGACTCATCTATGATGTAAAATCATATATTACAGACTTGAGGCTTATTGTCACACCACCAGTAGACCACGCCAGAATACTGCATGCAATTTTGGGCACAGTGTAGTGGAATGCTCAGTGGGCCACATTAGGCATTAATCTGGCTCGTCAAAATGGCAGCAGGATCGGCAGCCTGGTCCCTGCTGATCTTTTCTGCATGGAAAGATCAAACTTATCAAGGTCGCTAAAGAGAGAGAAGGAAAGGGCTTCCCATGTGAAACCCCTGGCCTCTGTGCAATGTGATCATGGGGTGCTGAGGTGTTGCCATGGCAGGTGGAGGTCTCAGTGAGCTCAAAGCTGTGTCTAATAAGCATATCTGTCAGTTTTGCACTTGACAGTTTATAAACAATAGTACAGAAATACTGCAAGTATTGTATGAAGGAGCATTGTATCCAAAAAGTAGTCCCCCTAGTGGGACATTAAAAAAATTAAAATACAGTTTAAAATTAATAAAATAGATAATAAAATAAAAAGCACCACTAAAATCACCCTTTTATCAGGTAACTATTATAGTGTCTTAAAATTTAATTAAATAAATAAAAACACATAATGGTTATTGTCACATCCATAGCGACCTTGGTAAGCTGAGTGTATGTTTGTGTATAGTGTGGAATGTGTGGTATAGTAGGAATCTGGACCATCACCAAAATTTGCACGCTGCTCCCTTTGATCAATGAACGTCTTTTGGCAAAATTTCACCCCATGTTTTTTCGAATATACTTATAAACCAAGATATACAGGAGCCATTGTCTGCTGGCTTCTGTAGCAGTTAACAACCATCATAGCTCAGGTTGTTATTTTGTCACAGGTCATTATATGAGTCCTGAGCTTTGATTGGTTACTACAGGCAACGGGTATAAGGCAACTTATTGTATGACGTAATATGTAAAGTTATATGTGAGTTAATATGATAGATATACAGATATAGAGAGACAGAGAGAGAGAGAGCCGGGCAGGGGGAGAATGAGAAGCAGTTGGAGAGAGAAAGGTTGAGAGAGACACAAAGGGAGAGACACACAGAGTGAGAGACAAAGTCAGTGTCAGTATTTGAAAACCGGCGTCCTGTGGCCGTTCTAGTTGGTTCTTGAGCTTTTTTGCCTGATTGTTTTATAACTATTTTTTGGTGCTGGTGTTTCTGCATTACCTTCTTGTGTTTTTAGGTCTCTGCTGTAGTAATGTGTATTATCCTATAGGAGTATTCGGGCCCATTTAAGGCTAGTTTGTCATTCAGTATTTGCTAGGATTGTTGTTATGCAGCTTATCCCTGGTTTGTTCTGTAGGAATATCTCAACTTACTAAGTAGGTGTTTCTTTGATTCTGGTATTCAACCACATTTCTGTCTGTTCCCCTTTTAGTGAGTGTGAGAGAAACATACTATAAAGTCTATAAGCCAAGTTTCATTAAACAGAATTCTGCTTAGTTGTCTCAGAGTGGGAAGCCAAAAAGGAGAGGTGGGTCCTTAACTGAACAGAAAATGTAGAAATCTTTAATAAACTTTTTTCTCTGTCGGATCTACACTGGTTCAAATAACCCCACCCACATGTGTCACCCTAAACCTACTTCCAGCGCATAGCACCCAACCGTCCCGGATTTGGGAGGACAGTCCAGTTTTTACCTCTGTGCCGCCATCCCAGACATTCGGGAGAATGTCCTGGATATTCCTGCTTTGCCGCGGTTGTACGTTTCATGTACGTAGCTGCGCTGTCCCGCCCCCGAGTTCCACCTCTGTTCAGGACACTCTAGCTCACACTCTGGCTGTACCGTAAATCAAGGAGGTGTGATAAACTGAATTTTATCACCACAGACGGCGCTGTGCTGTCTTTTAGCCCAGCCCAGCAACTCCCTCAGCACTAGAACGGCCCGCCCCTCCTGTGTAAAAATGCTGCGTGCAAGATAGAGAAGAGGACACGATATAATAATAATATAATAATAATCTTTATTTATATGCGCCATCAAATTCCGTAGCGCTTTACAAATCATAGGAGACATAACAACATATTAGATTACAAAGAACAAACAGTCATATGGAACAAAGGAGTGAGGGCCCTGCTCACAAGAGTTACAGTCATGGGATGAGGAGGGTGACACAAGAGGTTGATAATGGTCCAGCCATTTTATAAGGGAACAATATAAAATAATTAATAAATAATTTACTAAACAACACGATAATCACCCTGACACAGTGCAAGAAGAGTGAAGTTATAGGTGGGGGACGGAGGTCACAATGTAATAAGCAGGAGGCCACAATGTGGGAGACAGAAGGCCACAATGTGGGGCAAGGTCACAATGGTGGGGGACAGGAGCCATATGTGGGGGACAGGGGTCACCATATAGAGGACAGGAGACCACAATGTGGGGGACAGGTGGCCACAATGTGGGGGACCGTAGGCCACAATGAAGAATGCAGGAGGTCCATAGTGGAGGACAAGAGGCCACGCTGTTGGTCTCTTGTGGACAAGAGGTCTACTCTGTGTTGTCTATATGGTGCTTACATTTTGACATGGATTTTAAACTATGAAATAAGAAAATCAAGTAGTTTTATGCATCTTCGTGATCATGCTGGATTTCTCTTGGGTGTGAATTTTCTACTTTCAGTCTTACATGTTTTCGTGCACCTGGAAGATTGCTGAGGTGAACCAGGATGGTGAGTGGTTTGTTGGACCACAAAGGATAAACCACCTCCCTTTTCTAGTCCTGACATGATTCCCCTACATTGCTCTACCATCAGAAATCATGCATGGTAAAACAGGGGAAGTTACTCCTACATCCAGAACCCGTTACTGTGGTAACTTCTAATATTTTATCGGGTTTTTTCATATTTTGGACACTGGTCTGTTGTAGTTTGGGACTCCTCTAGTTCCCCTAGATACATATGCACCTCTTCCATCCCTAGATATGTATACAATCTATATGCATCTTCTTTTGCCATTATTATTTGTGTACTTATATATATATATCTCTGTGTGTCTTTTTTTTAGTATGTCTACTCTCCACCCTACAATGACCATTTTACTGTGAATATTGTGGTAAAAAGGAGGAAAACGCTTTTTTCTATGGCCGCTGGCTTCTAACTGAATGATGTGCCAGATCTCTATTGGAGGGTAAGAATTTTAAAGGAGTGTCTACAACTAATTTAGAACCTCTTTCACTTTATCTATGTATTCCGGCGACTGATTAGGATCTCCATGGATCTCTCATAAGTTTCATCTATGAGTATTCGGGACCAAACGATTTTTTGGGTTTATTTAAATGAGTAACCCCCTCTTTTTTTTCCTGGGATTTAGTTTTGGACATTAATGAACTTTAGGAGGAAAGAGAGGGCATCCTCTTCCTCCTTTTGTGCTTTTTTCATGGTTTATATGATCATGTTGCCGACTCCCCTCTATACCAATCAGTGTACCTCATTATGTTAGGTACTAATGATTTGGGTGTATTGTTTAGCGTATGCATCCCATCATAGAGGTTATAGATATGGGTGTGATTAAATTCAGAGTTAATTCCATATACATGTCCACCATGATGTTAGAAACGCTCATTCAGGTGATGCACATAAGGTATGGTGAGGTAAGGTTTTTTATTGTAAAAATTAAGGCAGTTCGCGGTTATTTACTGGTAATGGTACCATCTATATTGGTTGTGATTTTTGGATTTTCATATTCAGTTCGTACTTTATATTCTCCACACATTTAATATTTACTCTCCATTCTTTCCTGTTTGCATTGTTAATGCTACAGGAATAACAATACTCAAACCCTGGGGAGGCTGTGTAATATACTGGGGGAATGCTGTGTATGCGGGGGGAGACTGTGTAATACTGAGGGAAGGCTGTGTATAGTAGGGGGCTGTGTATACGGGGAGGCTTGGTATAATGGGGGAGGCTGTGTATACTGAGGAGGCTGTGTATACTGAGGAGGCTGTGTAAAGGGGAGGCTGTGTATAATGCAGGAGGTTGTGTACACTTGGGGAGTACTTTATATAGTTTAATTTGTGAATATGTATATGGGTTGCTGTTATAAAAATAAGGGGAACTTATATAAATCAGGTACGTATATAATAGTAGGGTGCTGTAGTTCAGGGCTTGTGGTATATATAATACATTATACTATAATTCATTCAGGGGAATATATAAAGGATGTTTTATGTGGAGAATGTGTGTGTTCTGTCATATGTGAGGATAATATATATTTAGGAACATGCTCCATTATGCTGTAAGTGACTGTGGTTTTTTAGGGCGCAGTGCTGCAGGTAGCTCAAGACATTGAATGTGACTTCAGCAGAAATAATCCATGGGCGGGAGGAAATCATAAAGAAGTCCTTTTCCTGATTTGGCATTTCATCACCTATGTACTAAATGTCACTAAGTTTGTGTCATTGAACAGACTACTAGTGTTGCAGGTGGGCAGCATTTTCAAGTTTTTGGCAGGCAGCAAAAAGGCTAAAATCGCCCCTGCGCCACAGACATCTGCGGGCATTAAAACCATAGAAAATTGAAAGCTCCTCTGATTAGCATTTACATTCCAATACCTTTTTATATGCCTTTTATAATCCTTTGCGTTTTCAGGTTCAAGTCTATGATAATCTGGAACGCTGATAAGGTTTGGCAAAAACCAATTATATCTCTCACAGATATTCTGGTCTTCGTAACTATGTCAACAATCCTATAATGATATAGAGTGCTTATATATTATCATCCATTTTTTAATACAAGTTATTAATCAAACATCCAAAAAATATGATTTAAGATCTACTGCACTTCTAGAGCCCCACGGAAAATCCACAAAATACATATTTATCACAAAATTTTGAAAACAACATAACTTACCACAATAAATTTACCGGCATTCAGATCTCAGGAAATAAATGGTATTGTTATGTAATGAAAAGTTATACATTTTTCCAATATGCTTTAGTATCAGTTTCCCATGGTTTTCTAGATCTGTGCCGGCAGTCCATTCATATAAATAACCTCTTAGGACCCCATTTTTCAAATCTGCCCTGTGTCACTATAAGTGGTTATAGCCTGGAACAGTTTAACATATCCAGGGTACTTTGAGATGGTTTTCTCTTGACACAGTGTCCTTTAAATTAGTAAAAAAATTTGGATGATTTTTTTTGTTTAGTTATGAAAAAAAACGTAAATTTGGCAAAAATGTTGAAAAATTCTTCATTTCAAAATTCAAAATCCCAAATGTTTGCTTTATGTTGGCATATTTCTTTTAAAACCACCTATTTTACTAGAATCATGAGGCTTAGAATTGGGTGACATTATTTGAAAAAATCACCAAACCCTGTATTTAGATGGACCTGCTCAACTTTCAATTAGTGTGAGAGGCTTAAGAAATAGCAAGACTCGTAAAGTATCCCAAAATGGAAACTACAGCACTCAACGTATGAAAAACACTTTGAAAAGTTTGTTAGGATTTAAAGGATTAAACAAAATGGAGGGCAGTCTACAAGTTGTTATATTTTTGGACAATACATTCATTACGGGCAAAAAATCAAACATTCGCAATGGATTAAATGACATAAATGTCCACAAAGTTTGATACCTAATTTTCAAGAGTTTGCCAATACCCCATATGTGGTCTTACCTTCTCTAGGGCACACGGCCAGGCATAGAATGAAAGGAGCGCCTGTTTTATTTATTTATTTATATTAAAAATATTTGTAACTTATTTTAACTTTTTTTACTTATACAAACTTCAAAGAGCAATGGTCCAATCACTGGTTCAAGTCCAAGACACTGCACTACTAATGATTTTGGAGCAGGCACGGAAGGCAGGCAATTGGTAGACCTCGTGGGCTGCCTGAAGAGGATCAGATCTCCTGGTCCCAAGGGGTTAGCATGTGTTCAGAGACGACTTCGACCGTGTTTGTTTAAGCACAGTGTCAGCTGTGATATACCTGCTGCTTTTGGTGCCGGGTCTGATTGTGACCCGTTGTTAGAAGCTTGATGTAATAGCACGTCCGGGAGCAGAAAGTACTTTTCCCACACTTGGACATATTATCACGTCCAGGTGTGGGAAGAGGTTAATTCCAGTGGAAAAAAAATTCTGTCCACAAAAGCGGACACAAATTCTGATTCAAAGCACTGATTACTATTCATGACCTCCAACCAGCTGAGAATGTTTAAGACATCACATGACTATGGGCAGATTTCTATTCACTGAAAACAAACTAGTAAACTTGCATGACAGCAAGCAGAGATCTACAAAACATTGGATTTGATACAGCATGTTAGTGGAAAATTATTTAACACACCAAAGATTTTATATTCCTCAAATTGAACAGATTAACCTATAAAACTACATTTACAATATGATTCAATGTTGGTTAAGTTTTCACAAAAATAATGATGTTGGTTGGATGCACTTCCTATATGTTTACTTATATGCAACATCCATGCAAAATCTATATTTGAGGTGGACACAGAATATTATGAGAATGAGTGTCTGGTACTAGCCATGGCCGTTGTTCTTTAGAACACCAGACTTACAGACAAACTCTGTACTGAGCCACAATTCTGCAGAATTTGTGCTAAATGCCTAGCTACATATTTTTCAACCGGTTCGCGACCGCCCGCCGTGTATTCACGGCGGGCGGTCGCGTTCCGATGCATGGAGAGGCTCGGGCCGAGCCCTCATAGCCGGTAATCTCTGCTGCATATTGCAGCAAAGGCTTACGGTAAAACCCGCAATTGGTGCCGGCAACGATCGCGGGTGTTTTCTTGCTGATCGCCGCCGGCAAAGCTGCCGGCGGTTCAAACCGATGGCGGCGCCATCTTTCCAAGGGACCGCCGTCCCCATGACGTCATCGGGGAGTAGCGATCCGTCGCCATGGTAGCTTCTGGGTCTCACGAAGACCGAAGCTACTTCGGGTTAACCCATTCATTACAATGTGCTATCAGCACATTGTAATGTATGAGGAGTAAATCCCCATATACTGCATACTGTAGTATGGCAGTTATGGTAGGATCGATCAGAAACCTAGGGTTAAAGTACCCTAGGGAGTCTGAAAAAATAGTAAAAATACTTTTTTGCCATTAAAAAAAAATTTAAAATTCTATAAAAAGTGATCAAAAGGTCGTACAGTCCTAAAAATAATATCATTGAAAACATCATCAAAAGTCGAAAAGATGACACCACCCTCAACTATACAACGAAGTATGGAAAAGTACAAGAGACGGCAAATAAAAAAAAATTTTGTGCACTGAGGTTGAGGTTTTAATTTTTGTAAATGTATGAAAACATTATAAAACCTATACAAATTTGGTATCCCTGTAATCGTACTGACCCAAAGAATAAATCAGATGCATCATTTGTGGTGTGAAGTGAAAGCCGTAATATCCAAGCCCACAAGAATACGTCACGAATGCGTTTTTTCACCTTTTTCACTGCATTTGGAATTTTTTTCCCGCTTCCTAGTACATGGCATGGAATATTCAATGCAATCACTATGAAGTGCGATTTGTTACGCAAAAAACGAGCCGTCACATAGCTTTTTACGTGTAAAAATAAAAAAGTTATAGATTTTTGAAGGTGGGGAGTGAAAAATGGAAATGAAAAAACGGGAAAGGGCCCGGTCCTTAACCGGTTAATGGTTTTACACCATTTTAGGCGGTTTCAGAAAAGGTCTCAGTAAAGATAGGTGAGGCATCACAGGAAAAAGTCATTAAGCTAGCTCAATTATTAGATGCTTCAAAGCAAGACTGGAAACTTTTACACCAGACTACATCAGCTTTATCGTCAAACATCAGACAGTGGCAAATGTGATGCAGGGCGAGGAGTAGGCAGACATTGGCATTGGCTAGAGTGCTGTCTCTGTATAGGCTAGGAGGGGCACAGGTTTGAATGGCACCCACACTTTGAAGGCAGTACGGTGCTCAGGAATCACCAACAGTAAATATGTCCTGACCACACAATCTTCAGTGTGCCACGAGATGGGGCAGGAGATTAAAACGGCAAATGTATCTGGGCTGTGTAAGGAGTGAGAGCAGCAAAGGATGTTGTCCCATCTCTGTGTGCAGGAGAGCATATGGGACCTTACTGCAGTTCTGTTTCATCCTTCCCACTGACTGCACTGTTATCTCTACCACTTGGTACCAGCTGTGTGTGTTCTGGGCAGCACGTCCTCCTATGCCTGAGATTACTAGATTGCAGTTATTGTGAAAAACACACTTTATGGTGAGTGTTGGAAGATTTTCTAGTAACTATGGTGGCCATGTATACATTGCTCATTTCTCAGGTCAAACACTGAGACTGCTGTGTTCCCTCCCATCCCTGCTCACACTTGTTCTGGTGGGGACATATAGATGGGAAAGGAAAGGTTTCTGGAGCTGAAGTGAAAGAGGTGGCTCTTGTTAGTGCCCCTGCAGTGTGCTATGTCCAGGCCTGGCACCAGCACCCAGCTTACCTGGGCAAGTCCCAGGACCCAAGGGTGCAGGAGGGGCCCACTCGGGTGCCAAACAAAAACAATTTTGCCCCCCCGGATCAATTGTACCAGTGTCACTTTAAGACACTGGTACAAATGATCACCTTCCGGCTTGTGTAGTTTACTGCCTCTATTCTGCGCCCCCGATGAGCAGAATACATTTCCTTGTTCCCCCAAAGCGTCACTCAGCAATGTACGTGACGGCTCTGAAGCTGACGCACATAATGATGTCATTAGATCACATGTGCCAGCTCCAGAGCCGGCAGGTACAGGGTGCACGGGGGGAGGCGGGAGGGACAGTGTGGCTACAGGGGGAGGGGCAGTGTGCCTTATGGGTGGGGGGAACAGTGTGTCTTATTGGTGGGGGGAACAGTGTGGCTATGTAGGGGGGGACAGTGTCACTACCAAGGGGGTGGCATTGTGGCTAGTTGAAGAGGACAGCTTATAGAATGTGAATTATGGAGTAAAATGTGGCTACATAGGGTTTGACAGTGTGGCTTATGGAATGTGGCTACGTATGGGGAGGCAGTGTGGTTTATGGATGGTTGGACAGTGTGACTACGTAGAGGGTAAAGTGTGGCTATTGGCATGTGGTTTGTAGGGGGAAAGTGTGGCTATGTAGGGGAGATAGTGCCCATATAGCCACACTACGGGGCCCACTAAGGCTCTGTCGCCCAGGGGCCTACTTAAACCTGGAGCCGGCCCTGACTATGTCCTCTCTGTTCCCTGTGATACCTGGTCTACAGTAGAGTAACTTTTAAGGTAAATGTATATAGGCGAGTGTGCTTATATGTATGAGTATCCATGTAGACTGATATACACAATTTTTTGTATGACTATGGCCAGGGTCGTAACTAGGAGAGGAAGGGTTCCATAGCAGACTTTTGAATGGAGCCCTCCTTCCCCCTCAAAAAGCATTTACACATTACATATACACACAGATAATGTTTATAGACCATATATACACCAATACAGTATATACAGACCATACACCATATACATTCATACATAGCATAAACACACACATTTATAAATTCATACACAATATACTCATTACAGACAGTCTTCTTATTCCAGGAAGGTCAGTGGCCACAGAGCTAACTTCACGCAGCCCAGTAGCCGCTGACCACTTGGGGGAAGTAGACAGCCGGAAGTAGAAATTTCCAGTCCTGCCGTTCTGTCATCCTCACCCTTGATATTTTGTAGTTGAGCTGATGGTTCAGCTGTGAGCGTTGGAAGAAGTGCACTGTTATATATGCATTATGCTGTACAATATGCAGTGTAATATGTATATAATGGTGCCCATCCTTCATTCTTTAGTGTGTCAGGTCGGGTGCAAGGCCCCCTTACTCAGTGGGCCCCATAACAAATGCTATCTCATCTACCTTTGTAGGTACACTCATGCCTAGAACACCAAAATACCTTGTCCTGACCCTGACACAGCACAAAACTGTCTAGTTGTACCAGGCACTGGTCATACGTGCAACACTATACGTACTATACAATAAGTCTTTAACAGCCCGTATCTCACTACAAGCCTGATGTTTGCTTTTCATTTTATCAGCAATGTTGACCTAGAATAACACCATTTGAAAGTAAGTCAGTTAAATCATCTAATTAGACTTGTGTGAATAGGCCACACCAAAATTGCTAAATGGATCACCTAAATATATTTTAATAAAAGGAAAATATAAAAAGCTAAAAACCTTAATTTGTCTGTATATGGAATGCAATCAAAAATTTCCTTGTATCCTGTTTGGACATGATGCATTTTCTCATTTTGATAGTTGGTCAGAAAATCCTTAACCTGGAAAACATGACAAGAAAGATTTGCATTTTGCCCATAATCTGGATTGAAGTATGACCAGTATGACATCTTTGCAGCTAGTTGTACAGTAAAATATAATGGGGCAGATTTGACAATGCAACATTTTTTAGTCTTACATTAGTAAGGTCTTCGCTTTGAAATAGTTCAGCGTTAGGGCTATTTCACAAAGTCAATGATCAATGAGTGATCAGAGTTATATGTCACAGGCTGACCACACAGCTTGGAAGTGGATTACTGTTTCTTTGCTAAACAGCAGCCCTGTAGCAAGTATGAAACAGATAAAACATTGACTAATGCAAGAAAATTCTATAACCGATATATTTCTTGTGTCCAGTATATCGGTTAAGTCCTGTCTATATATAATTCATAAAACTGTTTCCGGTCATACAAAAAACAGCATGCATTTTATTCCAGAAAGTATCCAAAATTTAATAACTCATTTAAGGCATTTGGCCTCAGGGTTTTTATGTTATAAATTCACTGTCTCTGACTTTTTAATAGTTGTCTGTCTTGATCCCTTCCACGGATTTTCATACTGATATTGGCGATTGCCAAACACTATAGCTCCTTAGAATTTGACTGATGTTTTTTCCTAACATATTTTGCCACTGAAGTGGTGTGGAAAGTTTTTTTCTTTCTCTTAGATTCTGCTTGCATTTTGTCACAGTTACTAATGCGTGTTTTGTGTTCCCTAGCTCAGGTCCTAAATTCTCTGATTTGTTTGTCTCTGTACAGTAGGCTACGAAAGCAATGAAACGCATAAATTACAAGTTGTGCAGGTAATGGGGCACATTTACCAAGAGTAATGCTAAATGCAGTTTCCCTGTGTATAATGCAGAGTGCACCAGATTCAGGATGCCTGGCGCCCCTTTCTTCATGAATCTGGCACCCCCTGCACTGCTCGACAGAATGAACCACTGTTTTTTTGGTGCACCTTTAACATAGGGCATGCAACACAATTCTGGTGGACTTGATAAATCTGGCGCACGGTCCATCTGAGCACCGGAATGCCCCGTAATTTGTGTTGCATGATGTCTAGTGCTGCTGTGGTGCAGACACTCCTTAAATACCTGTGCAAGCAGTTTGCAATTTTAAGAAAGTACAAAGTTATGTTCTCTTATGTTGGGCATGGTTCTTCTGTAAATCTAAAAATAATTTTTCGTTATGAGGACTTGAGATACTGTACAAAGGCTTCAGGGGTAAGAACCTGGATATAAGTGCCGCTTACTATTATTGTCCCATTTTCATGAGTGCATTACCTACATTGAAGCCATTATCTGTAAGCGCTTTATCCTCGATTGCTTCAACAGTTTGTAAGGTCTAGTTACTCTTTTGCCAGGGACGATTAAAGATTTCATTTGTATATGGATCCCCGAAAGAGCCTGTGGTGAAACAGGTGTCAGGACGTAGTCCTTCAGCACTGCAGACAGAGATGAACCTCTGAGCTGCAATTTCACTTGATGAAAATTATTTTTTTCATTTTAGACTTTTTCTTTGAATCCAAGAGAGAAAAATTGCATCTGGTTTTATAAACTTTATTACAGATCCAAAACATTTCTATACAGAATAATCCATAGGTAATTTTATAGCTTCACACTTTCAAATAAAATATATTACTCTACTGAAATTTTCTAAATACTGACCTCCAAAAAAAGCTTAGTCAACTGCTCTGATCGATATTTGTAGTGTAGTTCCATATTGAGTGTATATGTATAAAATGCAAGGCATCCTCCAGGCTTAAGAATCCGGTCCACCTGAAATAATGTGGTTTAAAGTATGATCAATGCTGAGTCAATTCACAATAAACACCCAGATGTATAGCAAATAATATAAAGAAGTGTCCAAAACCTTAAAAATCTGTAAATGAAATAAACAAATGTTGTTCTTCCCCAGGGATCCAAATACAAATAAACAAGAGAAAAATCTCTTCCTCCTGATCCACAAGCAAAGTTCAGCTGATTCCAGTATTTAGCCCATAACAAAATTGCAAGGTTTAATTGCAGGGTTGTCTCACTTACAATAATGGGCATCTTTTTTCTCCTGCTTTTTGCATCATCAGTTTTTTTGTGCTGTTTGCATTGTAAATCTTTATACATCCTTGGGCTGAATAATATATTGTTAGAACACCTTAAAGTGGTAGCCCAATCATTTGATAATTTCGATAGCTTATCAGAGCCATAGTTTGTGCGACCTAAACTTCTTGTATGAACTACCTTGTAAAGTTTAGCCACTTTATTCTACTCCTTTGAATTCTGCTATTATTCGTATTATCTCTTCTGAGTAGGAGATTTGTAGGATGTATACTTTCCTTAAACTTCAAATTTTTCAACTTTATAGATGACTGACCAATTATTTGCACTGTGGTTATCTTATCACATACATGCCCTTAAATGTCCTCTCTTGGAATGTAAGGGGAGGCTTGTAAATGTAAGTCATTCACTGCATGTGATTTTCTTACAGAAGACCCACCTGATCACTAAGACCACCTGACTAATCTCAAAAGCTTAGATCCAATGATCTCTACACTTGACTCATAATAGACATTTTAGAGGTGTTTCTCTTCTTATTGACCGATCTGTATAATGGTAGGTGATGCAGACCCATATGGTAGATTCATTTTTACTTATACACATATAGACTGTCATCCAAATGTTTTCCTGGCCGTCTACATCCCTCCTACACACTCCCTGCCTGTTCTGCATGAAGTAACCTGTTTTGCGACCATTGTGGTAATTTTGAAATTGGATAAGAACCCAATGGAATGTGGTTTCATAGGAGTATATCCTTTCTAAATTTGGATTATAAAATCCTCACCAAACTTATAGCTATTAAACTGAATAAGGTTATTTCCACAATTCTGATCAAGGTAGGTTCATGCCAGACTGAAGAACCTCAGACAACTAATGTTATCACTCAAGTCGTTGTACCGAATGCGTTTTGCTGAGTGTAGTGAGTTAGTGAGTGAGGAAAGGGGTATTATCCTACCTTCAATTGTGATACCTGAAGCAACCCAGGACAAGCTGAAGCATCCTACTAGGACACAGCTATCTCCCAGCCTGCCATTGCATCCAAGCTGATGATCCATCCTGTGGCTCCCTCCAACTACATCTCCAGCATTCCACCATTCTGTCAAGGCACGTTGCTACGGTTCCTGTCGGTTCCAATAAAGAACTGTAAGTTGTTTTGTTCAACATCTGCCTCCGTCTGGTCCCTGCTACTACGGCTGCCACCATCACGGGCACCCTATCCACTTCACTGGGACTCATACTCCAGACCCCAAAGGGTTGCCCCAGGGAGAACCGCTATAACAGCCTCTCCCTCATCATTTCTTGCCAACACCACCCTGCTGGAGACCTACCAGGCTGTAGGACAGCCCTCCGGTTCCCCATACCAAGCACCGTGACAATAGCGTGCCTAAGCCGCAACCGCCAGCCACTCAGGTACTGGGGGCCCCGGCTGTCTCCAGGCCCCAAGAAAAGGCTAGGCCCCGGTGGGGGATGTTGCAAGTGGCGTCACGAACAGGATTTATACTTCTGTGCCTTATACTGGCACTATAGACTGTCCTTTATTACAAAGACTGTGCTGCCTAACCCTGCTGCCATCCGGGTTTAGGCCCAAGTGATTGTGAGCATTTTTACATTAAACTGTAGTACTGCTGCCACATGCTGTCGAGCATCACTCCAGCACTCAAGAGGTTAAACCCTGCAAAGAACTTTGTCAGCTCTGCTACATCCGGCGCTGCCGCGCCTGAAGCATTTACCTCAGAGGCGAGTGGCGCAGCACGGAATTCCAGCCCGCCAAATCCTCACTGGCGGGAACTCCAGAGTCGTCACCAGGCTCTACCTCCCTGCGCGAGTGGTGCGAAGTACCGTGGAGGAGGAGCTGGAGCGTTTGCGGCCAGCACCGAAGAGGGTTAATCGGCCATCTTGGATTTCGGCGCAGGCCGTGCCTGTAGCCTGCCAGCAGCGTGCGCCTCATCTGGAGTTCCGGCACACGTGTCCTGGGACTGGAGGAGAGCACCACTGAGCATCACCGAGCCCCTGATGCCTGCCGGACATCGGGAACGGAGTCCCTCGTGCAACGGAGCTGTCCTGTCACCACGGCTGATCCTGAGTGAGTACCGCTGGGGAAGTTAAAGGGGGGTAGAGATTGTTTCCGAAGCTAGGTTATTGGCTCACCTCCCAGGGAATAGTGACTGTGTCTTAAAGTGCCCACATCCCATTCTAGCCATCGCCCATAGCAACGGACATTGTGTAACCCTGCAGACTTCCCTCAGCTAGGCCAGTCATGTCCGCCCAGGACGAAGATACGGGACTGGAGCAGGTCCCGTCCCCTGGTCCCTCCTCAGGGTACCGGAGCATGTTAAGTCCTCCAGAGAGTCTCTTCAGCCCTGCTACAGCTAGTGTCCCTGTGATCCCCACCATGATGCCTCTGACTATGCCCTACTATCTGGGGGCCCCCTGGTTACACACTCTCCCTGAATTCAGAGACAAATTGTTAGCCACCTTCGCCCTGTACCCGCTCACAGAGGAACAGAAAGTGGGCATCCTAACCAGGCAGTTGAAAGGACCCGCTCTCCGGGAAGTCAAGTCTTGGCCCCGAGAACAGCGTCAGAATGTGGTCCAAATTCTTGATAGGCTGCGCAACACCTTTGAAAAGTGTACTGTTTCAGAGTTGAAGCAGCAATTCTTCGGGAAAAGACAGAAGCCCCAAGAGTCCCTCCGAGACTTTGCCCTCTCCCTACAGGAGACATGGAAGGCCATAACCCGTCTTGATCCCAAAGACGCTGAAACCTCTGGCCAAACCCTGAGGGAACAATTCATTAATGGACTTGTTGATAGAAATCAAAGGTGTCAACTAAAGATCATCTCTTCTCAACATGCCCAGGCCTCCTTTCTTGAGTTTAAGGAAATTGTCATTGACATATTAGGGGACCGACCGCCTACTGGACCGCAGAAAGAGCCTGAATCCGTGGAAATGGAGGACTCTGCTCTAGCTTGCCATCCAACGCAGTCGACATCACCTACTCCTGCGGCTACGGAAGTTGCTGGCTTAGCAGGACAGGTCCCTAATCTGGTGGACACCCTGCATAAAATACTCGATCGGTCGGCCTTAATTGATACCGGCTCTCAAGTGACCACTCTCCGGAGTGCTGCCTTCGAGAAGTGCCAAGGAGGAGCATCCTTAGTCCAGCCTCCTAAGGCTTACTTGAACATTATTGCTACGAACGGAAAACCCGTACCCATCCGCGGCTACTGGGAGCCCACGCTAACCATTGGAGACACTGAGTTAACCAGACAGGGCGTAGTGGTACTGGGTACCAATGTCCTCCGCAACTGCTACCCTGAAGTGCTGAAGGCTCTCCACGACTCCCTGCCAACAGTGCCCAACGGTTCCCGGAAGGTAATTCAGGAGACTATGCAGGTTCTAGCGGCGCAACAGAAGTTTGCTGGCCCTAATGGAGAAATCTGCAGAGCCTGGATCAAGGATCCCCAACCTGTCCGCCTTCAACCTGGGACTGAGACGTTAGTATGGTGTCAAGCCTGCATGGGCGTCCAAGGTCAAGACTACCAGGCGATAGTAGAACCTCTACCAGCTGATGAAGACCTACCCATTCTAGCCGGCAGGAGCCTAGTCACTGTATCCCGAGGACAAGTACCCATTCGACTACTAAATGTGGGAGACTCCCCAGTGGATCTGAGAAAGTACCAGGCCGTAGCCACTCTCTTCAGCGTTCATCCTGAAGACTTGGTGGAAACCTCTCTGTCTGCCTCCCAACAGCTGGAAGTGAAGCAAAGTGCTGAAGGTGAGCCTGCTGAGCAATCCTGGTGGCTTGAGCTCAATATTGGAGACGACGATTTTACTCCTGCAGAGCAAGTACAAGGTGTCCTGGATGTCGTTATGAAGCACCACCAGGCCTTCAGCAAACACCCACTGGATTTTGGGCAGACTACCCTGATCCAACATACCATCCCTACTGGCTCTCATCCTCCTATCAAGGAGCGGTACTGGCCCATACCTCCAGCCCGCTACCAAGAGGTGAAAAAGCTGGTACAAGAGATGTCGACAGCCAACGTTATCCAGGAGAGTCACAGCCCATGGGCTGCCCCGCTGGTCCTTGTGAAAAAGAAGGATGGAACCCTTCGATTCTGTGTTGACTATAGGAAGATCAACAATATCACCCACAAGGATGCCTATCCTCTGCCTCGAATCAAGGAATCCCTCGCAGCCCTAGGGTCAGCGGCCTACTTCTCTACCCTGGATCTGACCAGTGGCTACTGGCAAGTGGCCATGGCGCCGGAAGACAGAGAAGACGGCTTTCACCACCCCAATGGGCCTGTTCGAGTTCAACAACATGCCGTTCAGGCTATGCAACGCCCCAGGCACATTTCAACGGCTGATGGAGAGATGTTTGGGTCATCGCAACTTCGAGACCGTCCTGCTATATTTGGACGACATCATCATCTACTTCAAGACTTATGAAGACCACCTCCACCATCTGGCTGAAGTCTTCCAAATCCTGATCAAACATGGGTTGAAGGTCAAGCCATCCAAGTGCCACCTGCTACAACCTAGCGTCAGGTACCTGGGACATGTGGTGAGCGCTCATGGAATTGAGCCAGATCCAGAGAAGATTGCAGCTGTCCACGACTGGCCTACCCAGCCAATGTTATCCGGGAGAGTCACAGCCCATGGGCTGCCCTGCTGGCCCTTGTGAAAAAGAAGGATGGAACCCTTTGATTCTGTGTTGCCTATAGGAAGATCAACAATATCACCCACAAGGATGCCTATCCGCTGCCTCGAATTGAGGAATCCCTCGCAGCCCTAGGGTCAGCTGCCTACTTCTCTACCCTGGATCTGACCAGTGGCTACTGGCAAGTGGCCATGGCGCCGGAAGACAGAGAGTAGACGGCCTTCACCACCCCAATGGGCCTGTTCGAGTTCAACAACATGCAGTTCGGGCTATGCAGCGCCCCAGGCACATTTCAACAGCTGATGGAGAGATGTTTGGGTCATCGAAACTTCGAGACTGTCCTGCTATACTTGGACGACATCATCATCTACTCCAAGACCTAGGAAGACCACCTCCACCATCTGGCTGAAGTCTTCCAAATCCTGACCCAACATGGGTTGAAGGTCAAGCCGTCCAGGTTCCACCTGCTACAACCTAGTGTCAAGTACCTGGGACATGTGGTGAGCGCTCATGGAATTGAGCCAGATCCAGAGAAGATTGCAGCTGTCCATGACTGGCCTACCCCGTCAACCATATGGGATATCAAAAGCTTCCTGGGATTTGCCAGTTATTACAGACGCTTTATCCCAAAGTTTGCCCAGCTGGCGGCTCCCCTGCAAGAACTCCTAAGGGGCCTGCCAAAAGAGGGCCAACGTTCCCGAGCATCCATTGAATGGACAGCCGAACGAGAGGCTGCCTTCCAGATGCTAAAGCAACGGTTGACTGAGCCACCGGTGTTGGGATATCCAGACTACAATCTGCCTTTCACCCTATACACCGATGCCAGCAAGCAAGGCCTAGGGGCTGTACTATTCCAGCTCCAGAATGGAACTGAAAGGGTCATAGCCTACGCCAGCCGTTCCCTCTGAGAACCAGGTGCCACTTAGACTCCGGTCCCAGTTGTCGGCTAGTACCACCTCCTGGGGTGGTCCATTGGATACACGCTTCCCGAATCCTGACAGATTTTAATGCAGATGTACTGCCTATGGAGGTGTTCTGTTCATGTTTGCGGGGTAAGCTTATGGCTAAAATAAAGAAGAACTAAAATTGGTTGCAAGAGATGGGGGACTTGAGAACAGTAGTGGTAGAGAGGGAGGAACAGTATATGTTTTTGGGAACAGAGGATGGAAGCTCAGGCTCAGCTAATAGAGTATTAACTAGAACATTTGTTCTTAAAACAACAATATTATGCAGAAGGAGAACAAACTGGGTGTATGCTGGCAAATATGGCCCAGACAGAAACCTTTTCCATGGGCTCCGAAACCAACAAGGGATGTTGTTAACCAATACGGCAGGAGTGCTTTTATTTTTTGTAGGAGTTTGTACTCTTCTAGGGAAGTGTATACAGAGGAGCAGTTGGATCATTTTTTGCAAGCTATTACTTATCCACAGCTGAGCAAGGAAAAGAAAGGACTGCTGGTGGCACCAATATCTTTAGAAGAATTAGAGCAGGCGGTGGCAGGTATGGTGAATGAAAAGTCTCCTGGGTTAGATGGTCTCTTATTGAAGTGTTTTTTAAGTGAAAGTTATTTGTTGGAGCCATTGCAGTATAGCTTTAAAATAGGCCACGTATTTGCTTCTTGCTAGGAGACACTAAAAGTAGCGATTCAGGAGTTTAGGGATCCGCAGACTGGCAAAACTTGAACAGACCATTTAGGGTGGTTGGCATAATGCATGCATATTAGTCTGGCTTTATGTCATCTAAGGTCATAGCACACATTCTGAGATGTCTGTTTATCAACCTGCAGGTAGACCCAGTCTATGCAAACAGTAGAGCAATATTATCTCTTGACATTTCAAAAGCGCTTGAGTGCAGCTACCTGTAGTTGATGCTATGTAGAATGGCTTTGTCCCGCTATTCAATCAGTGGGTACAGTTGTACAGGGCTAGTGGCAAGTGGCTTGGCTAAAGTGAATGGGGCGTTGTCAGATTATTTTCATCTGGAGAGGGTTACTAGATATTTGCACTGGCAATTGAGCGTGGACTGTTGAGTGCACCAACAGTTATTTAGATTTAGGAGAGGATAGAGCTTCACAAACCTGATAAAAATGAACTTAATGCCTCGGTTGCTTTATGTACTTCATAGGCCCAAACCCCTGATGAAGCTGTATATAGAGCAAAACATTTTGGGGGGCTGTGTGTCAGTTTTAACTAGCAGTAACATAGTTGTGATCAGTGACCTATTCCACTCTACAAGTAAGCATGAGCATGCAAGTTACACTAGGGGACAGTGTATGAATATTAGGAGTAACAGCTGTAGGTCTACTTGGAGTTGCAGTTGCAGCAGTGATATTGAATTGGGGAGTGTGTTTGCGATGGTGGAGTGAGCCAATATATGCCTACCTAGTGACTACACTTATAGTCATCTGTTTGGATAAATCGACCTACTGAGCTAAGACCTGAGTGGTAGACACAAGATGCTGTAGAAAGGGACAGTTCTCTAGCACCAGCAGTGATATTTTCTATACTGTCAAGTGGACAGAGCGATACATCTTTTGTGCATGTAGATGAATAATTCCCTAGTCACAGACCTAGATACTAGGAGGGTAGACACTGTTTCCAATTGAAATACCTGAAGAATATCAAAGGGGACATTCCCATACTTACAGAACACAAGTGTGTCTAGTATCATATATACTGTTCAAGCTCACACTACCACTACCGTGTTACCAATAGTAATAAAGACATTGATCTATCATTACACGCTGTGATCAATAAAGTCCTGTATTGTGAAATCCCGCCACTGCAACCCCACTTTACTTCACCTTGTTTGCTACGAACAAGAAACCCGTACCCATCCTCGCTACTCGGTGGAGCTACCACTAGCTAACCATTGGAGACACTGATTAACCAGACGCGTAGTGGGATGTACTGGGTACCATTCTCCCGAACTGCACCCTAAGTGCTGAAGGCTCTCCACGACTCCCTGCAACACGTGCCCACTTCCCGGAAGGTAATTCAGGAGACTATGTCAGGTTCTAGCGGCGCAACAGATTTGCTGGCCCTAATGGAGAAATCTGCAGAGCCTGGATCAAGGATCCCCAACCTGTCCCGCCTTCACCCTGGGACTGAGACGTTAGTATGGTGTCAAGCCTGCATGGCGTCCAAGGTCAAGACACCAGGCGATAGTAGAACCTCTACCAGCTGATGAAGACCTACCCATTCTAGCCGGCAGAGCCAGTCACTGTATCCCGAGGACAATGTACCCATTCGACTACTAATGTGGGAGACTCCCCAGTGGATCTGAGAAAGTACCAGGCCGTAGCCACTCTCTTTCAGCGTTCATCCTGAAGACTTGGTGGAAACCTCTCCTGTCTGCCTCCCAACGCTGGAAGTGAAGCAAAGTGCTGAGGTAGCCTGCTGAGCAATCCTGGTGCTTGAGCTCAATATGGACACGATTTACCTCATAGCAGTACAGTGTCCTGGATGTCTGTTATGAAGCACCACCAGGCCTTCACAAACACCCCCTGGATTTTGGGCAGACTACCTACCTGATCCCACATACCATCCCTACTGGCTCTCATCCTCCTATCAGGAGCGGTACTGGCCCATACCTCCAGCCCGCTACAAGATGAAAAGCGGTACAAATATGTCGACAGCCACGTTATCCAGGTCACAGCCCATGGCTGCCCCGCTGTCCTTTGTAAAAGAAGGATGGAACCCTTCGATTCTTGTTGACTATAGGAAGATCACAATTATCACCCACGGATGCCTATCCTCTCCTCGATCAGGAATCCCTCGCAGCCCTAGGGTCAGCGGCCTACTTCTTACCCTGGATCTGACCAGTGGCTACTGCAAGTGGCCATGGCGCCGGAAGACAGAGAAGACGGCTTTCACACCACCCCAATGGGCCTGTTCAGTTCAACAACAGCCGTTCAGGCATGCAACGCCCCAGCACATTTCAACGGCTGATGGAGAGATGTTTGGGTCATCGCAACTTCGAGACCGTCCTGCTATATTTTGACGACATCATCATCTACTTCAAGACTTATGAAGACCACCTCCACCATCTGGCTAAAGTCTTCCAAATCCTGATCAACATGGTTGAAGTCAACCATCCAAGTGCCACCTGCTACAACCTAGCGTCAGGTACCTGGGACATGTGGTGAGCGCTCATGGAATTGAGCCAGATCCAGAGAAGATTGCAGCTGTCCACGACTGGCCTACCCATCAACCATACCGACATCAAAAGCTTCCTGGATTTGCCAGTTATTACAGGCGTTTTATCCCAGTTTGCCCAGCTGCGGCACCCCTGCAAGAACTCCTAGGGCCCTGCCAAAAGAAGCCAACTGTTCCCTAGTATCCATTGAGTGACAGCCGAACGAGAAGCTGCCTTCCAGATGCTCAAGCAACGTGTTGACTGAGCCTCCTGTTGTTGGGTATCCAGACTACAATCGCCTTTCACCCTATACACCGATGCCAGCAAGCAAGGCCCTCGGGGCTGTACTATCCCAGCTCCAGAACGGAACTGAAAGGGTCATAGCCTACGCCAGCCGTTCCCTCCGATGAACCGGAACAAATGACCAGAAACTACAGTTCCTTCAAGTTGGAGTTTCTGGCGTTAGTCTGGGCTGTGAGCGAAAAGTTCAAGGACTACCTGGCGGCATCCTTCTTCGTCTGTCTTCACAGACAATAATCCCTTGGCGCATCTGAACACCGCTCGTCTTGGAGCACTGGACACATGGTGGGCCTCCAGACTTGCCAACTTCAACTTTTACCATCAAGTACCCCAGGGCTGGTAAGACCAATGACACCGCCGACGCTCTGTCCCGTCTCCCTGAGAGGGAGACCCTCCACGGATGCTCAGTGAAAGATGTGGAGATGCCCAGCGTTCTATTGCCCGGTTTGTGCTCAAGATGCCCAGAGATTTTACTCCTTACCGTCAGAGCAGCCGCCAGCTACTCCTCAAGAAGAGTCAGAGCCCCCTGCGAAAAAGGACCTCTGGATAAGTCTTCAGGCTGATACCGCGCATGGAGAAGTAATGGACTATCTCTCTAGTGGGCGAGTGCCTGAAAGAATCCGCCGCAGAAGAGCTGATGGAGAACTGTCTTAATTGTGGCGCCAGAGAAAGACTCAAAACAACAATATTATGCAGAAGGAGAACCAACTGGGTGTATGCTGGCAAATATGGCCCAGACAGAAACCTTTTCCATTGGGCTCCGAACCAACAAGGATGTTGTTAACCAATACTGCAGAGTGCTTTTATTTTTTGTAGGAGTTTGTACTCTTCTAGGGAAGTGTATACAGAGGGAGCAGTTGGATCATTTTTTGCAAGCTATACTTATCCACAGCTGAGCAAGGAAGAAAGGACTGCGTGGCACCAATATCTTTAGAAGAATTAGAGCAGGCGGTCGGCAGTATGTGAATGAAAGTCCTCCTGGGTTAGATGGTCTCTTATTGAGTGTTTTTTTAAGTGAAAGTTATTTGTTGGAGCCATTGCAGTATAGCTTTAAATAGGCCCGTATTTGCTTCTTGCTAGGAGACACTAAAAGTAGCGATTCAGGAGTTTAGGATCCGCAGACTGGCAAAACTTGAACAGACCATTTAGGGTGGTTGGCATAATGCATGCATATAGTCTGGCTTTATGTCATCTAGGTCATAGCACACATTCTGAGATGTCTGTTTTATCACCTGCAGGTAGACCCAGTCTATGCAAACAGTAGAGCAATTTATTACTTGCATTCATTCAAAAGCGCTTGAGTGCAGCTACCTATTGTTGATGCTATGTAGAATGGCTTTGTCCCGCTATTCACTCAGTGGTACAGTTGTACAGGCTAGTGGCAAGTGGCTTGGCTAAAGTGATGGGGCGTTGTCAGATTTTTCCATCTGGAGAGGGTTACTAGATATTGCACTGGCAATTGAGCGTGGACTGTTGAGTGCACCAACATTATTTAGATTTAGGAGGATAGA
This sequence comes from Engystomops pustulosus, assembly GCA_019512145.1. Lineage (NCBI taxonomy): Eukaryota > Metazoa > Chordata > Amphibia > Anura > Leptodactylidae > Engystomops > Engystomops pustulosus. Next base: position 35,181,268 of record CM033648.1, on the reverse strand, counting down.
GCTTCACAAACCTGATAAAAATGAACTTAATGCCTCGGTTTTGCTTTATGTACTTCATAGGCCCAAACCCCTGTGAAGCTGTTAATGAGCAAAACATTTGGGGGGCGGTGTGTCAGTTTTAACTAGCAGTAACATAGTTGTGATCAGTGACCTATTCCACTCTACGTAGCATGAGCATGCAAGTTACACTAGGGGACAGTGTATGATATTAGTAGTACAGCTGTAGGTCTACTTGGAGTTGCAGTTTCAGCAGTGATATTGAATTGGGGAGTGTGTTTGCGATGGTGGAGTGAGCCTATTGCCTCCCTATTGACTACCCTTATAGTCCTCTGTTGGTAATCGACCTACTGAGCTAAAGACCTGAGTGGTAGACACAGATGCTGTAGAAAGGGACAGTTTCTCTAGCACCAGCAGTGATATTTTCTATACTGTCAAGTGGACGAGCGATACATCTTTTGTGCATGGATGAATAATTCCCTAGTCACAGACCTTACTAGGAGGGTAGACATGTTTTCCAATTGAAATACCTGAAGAATATCAAAGGGGACATTCCCATACTTACAGAACACAAGTGTGTCTAGTATCATATACTGTTCAAGCTCACACTACCACTACCGTGTTACCATAGTAATAAGACAATTGATCTATCATTACAGTACACGCTGTGATCAATAAAGTCCTTATTGTGAAATCCCCGCCACGGCAACCCCAACTTTACTTCACCTTGTTAGATTCAACATTGGATCACAGTCCAGGATTTTTCCAGACACTTACCATATATACTTGTGTATAAGCCAAGTTTTAATTTATGTGCTGAAAAGCCCTGGTCGGCTTATACTCGAGTTAGTATAAAAAGCACACTGAAACAGCATGTGTGAGGGAGCCGGGCAGCTATGTCACAGGTTGTCAAAGCAAATCACCCAGGATAGATCGCTGGCTGATCTGGCAGAGTGGGGGAAGAAGGTAAGAGCCGCTGATCACAAGGACGGAGTTCAAGCACGTGCAAGGCTGAGCCGCAAACAGGGGATATACAGCACCTTTTCGACATCCTGAAAGCAGTACATACGGAGGTTCAAGTCAACAGGAAGGTCGGCAGTCAGGTCAGCATGTAAACACAGGGACTGGTGTCCTGCAAAGGGAAGAGCAGTCCGAATACAGCAGCTGTGTGTGGTCAGCCAAAAGACAATTGCAGCTGCACTTCAGGTACCTGAGTGTATTTTAGCTGCACTTTCAACTTTACTACAATTATACAAGTTGTGTAACAATTAAGACACTACTCTCCCTGCTAATCAAATAGACTGCTCACTATCTGCAGGACATATAAACTGACTGTGCTCAAGTAGAACAAGTGTAGTCTGTCTGTCTGTGCTCCTAACATGTGTGGCATACAAGGACGTTACATCTGCACATTAACATTTAAAACAAACTCAACTGTGGCTTAAAGTGGTGTATTAACTAATGTATTTCATTACTCAGGGAGCCTGTGACCAATGCATTTCCCACCCTCGCTTATACTCAAGTCATAAGTTTTTTCCCATTTTTTGTGGTAATATTAGGTGCCTTGGCTTATATTCGGGTGGGCTTATACTCGAGTATATATTTATGATATCTTTGAGCAAACATTTTTCCTGTTTGACATGTCTCTAGCACATGCTTTTGTGTTAATGGTGTGAGACTAAGGTCCTCCCATTATCTATAACAATTATAGAACGGTTCATGTTTTAACAATCACAAGTTATTGTTCTCCCTTACGAGAGGGTTACTGGTACAAATTCTTCACATATCCGTCCATGATCTACATATCTTAAAAAAAAATCAAGTTATTGGAATGATTATTCTCTCATGGTGTGGTATTTTCAATGGCCAACAGTGTAATAGCTTTTTCAATTTTTTTATTGAAGATTTGTGTATAACATACCGTATATACTCGTGTATAAGCCGAGTTTTTCAGCACAAAAAATGTGCTGAAAACTTCCCCTCGGCTTATACACGAGTCAATGCTTATAATTAAAATGACCAAAAAAACCAACTTATTTACTCACCCTCCAGTGGCCCCGATGCGCAGCGCTGCTCCCCCGATGTCCATCGCGGCTCCTCTTCTGGCTTCCTGGCTCCTCTTCTTGCTTCCACGCCGTCTTCTGTCTTCTTTAACCGGTTGGGTGCAGCCACTGTTCTTCTCCCGGCGGGCGCGCTAGTATGACGTCAGCAGCGGTGCGTCATACTAGGTGGCCGCACGAGAGAACAGTTTGCGGCGCCCAACGCGATGTTAAAGAAGACAGAAGACGGCGCGGAAGCAAGAAGAGGAGCCGGCAAGCCAGAAGAGGAGCCGCGATGACATCGTGGGGAGCAGCGCTGTGCATCGGGCCACCAAGGTGAGTAAATAAGTTTTTTTTTTTTATTCTGGCTGACTGTATACTACTAGGGGCAGCTGTATACTACGGATGTGGGCAGTGCTGTATACTACTAGGGGCAGTGCTGTATTACTAGGCAGTCTTATACTACTAGGGCAGTGCTGTATACTACTAGGGGATGCTGTTACTACTAGGCGTGCTGTATACTACTGGGGCAGTGCTGTATACTACTGGGGCAGGCGTATACTACTGGGGGCACGCTGTATACTACTGGGGGCAGCTGTGGTGCTGTATACTGGGGGCATGCGGTAAGGGGGCAGGCTGGGGGGCTGTATACTACTGGGGGCATGCTATACTACTGGGGGAAGCTGGGGCGCTGTATACTACTGGGGCAGGCTGGGGTGGCTGTATACTACTGGGGGGCAGGCTGGGGCGATTGTAAGATTACTGGGGGGCAGTCTGGGGTGCTGTGTTACTACTGGGGGCAGGCTGAGGTGGCTGTATTACTACGTGGGGGGCAGCTGAGGTGGCTGTATACTACTGGGGGGCGCTGGGTGGCTTTATACTACTGGGGGCAAGCTGTTTTATTATAGGGGGCTGGCTGGCTATGTATTTGGCTGGTCTGTGACCAATGCATTTCCCACGCTCGGCTTATACTCGAGTCAATAGGTTTTCCCAGTTTTGGTGGTAAAATTAGGGGTCTCGGCTTATACTCGGGTCGGCTTATACTCGAGTATATACGGTATGTTATGGTAATTGTTTATTTTGATTATGTGCATTATCTCATTGAATGTTAGCTCTAGACTGGGTCTAATAGGCAAACTGTCAGTAAAACACTAATAGATATGGTAAATTGCAGTGCAGAAGGACTGCAATGTATTGTATGAGGGATCAAGGTATGCCCAGTTTAAGTTCCCTGGTGGGACAGTGAAAAAAAGTTAAATAAAGTTTTTAAAATAAACAAATACAACATAAAAACAAAAATACAGCACAAAAATAACTAATTTCCCTATTTATATTCATATTGTGTTAAAAAAATGATATACCCCCACAAAATTGCTAGCGTCCTTATTTATACCTGTATTGTGAAGGATTTAAAAATAAAATAAAAAATAGCAATTTTAGTGCTTCCAACTTCCTAAAAATATGTAATACAAAGCAATCAAAAAGCCAGATGTGCCCTATAATAGTACCAATCTTACCATTCCTTTTTCCTGCAATAAACAAGCCCTAATAATCGTCTTTTGATTAAGGAATTGATTAATTAATAAAAACTTTATATTTCTCAGAATATGGCAAAACATAGATGTTTCCTTGCTAAAGCAGTAAAACATAAAAAATACTACTTTATTTTGTACTACAGAATAATTTTAATATGTTTATTATACTGTATGACGTACTGTGTAAAAGTTTTAGTTAAAAAAACGAGTGGCAAAACAGCTGTTTGATTCTTTTCCGCTGCAGGAGTTAATACATTTCAATCATTATGCTGTTTTTATGATAAAACATAGACCCTTGCAAAATATAAATCTTAACACCAAAAACAAGCCCTCATATGCCCACGCAGGATAAAAAATGTAATTGGAATTTAAGCAGGGAAAAAAGTGCCATTTTGGGCCATGTCCTTAAGCTGTTAAAAATATTGTTAACAGGCAGTATTAGGGGAACTGCACACAAACCCAAAATGGAGTTCAGGCATTAGCAACCACTGTTCTCAAGTGAGCCAATTAAATTACCGTATATTAGTAAAGAAGGTCAGATTTACAGCTCAGAAAACCAAAACTGATTTATTTAAAAAAAGTTTTTTTTAAAAAAAATAACAACATACAACATGATGAGGCCACAGGAAAATAAAAAACTGCTATTGGATTGAACATTCAAAGAACATGCTTTCTACAAGGAAAATTCTCCCTTCCACCTTCAGCTAAACCCTGCTACGCCCATACCAGGCGTTTGCTGCAATCTATGGACGGCACTGAAACCGTCTCAGCACCCACCATGTTTGAACGTCTGTGCAAGTCCACAACTCATACTTCATGCCCCATCTCCGATATCTACACTCACCGGCCACTTTATTAGGTACACCATGCTATTAACGGGTTGGACCCCCTTTTGCCTTCAGAACTGCCTCAATATTCTTTGTGGCATAGATTCAACAAGGTGCTGAAGCATTCCTCAGAGATTTTGGTTCCATATTGACATGATGGCATCACACAGTTGCCGCAGATTTGTCGGCTGCAGATCCATGATGCGTCTCCCGCTCCACCACACCCAAAGATGCCTATTGGATTGAGATCTGGTGACTGTGGAGGCCATTTGAGTACAGTGAACTCATTGTCATGTTCAAGAAACCAGTCTGAGATGATTCCAGCTTTATGACATGGCGCATTACCTGCTGAAAGTAGCCATCAGATGTTGGGTGCATTGTGGTCATAAGGGATGGACATGGGCAGCAACAATACTCAGTAGGCTGGTGGCGTTGCAACGATGCTCAATTGGTACCAAGGGGCCCAAAGAGTGCCAAGAAAATATTCCCCACACATGAACCCACCACACCAGCCTGAAACCGTTGATACAACAGGCAATGGATCCATGCTTTCATGTTGTTGACGCCAAATTCTGACCCTACACTCCGAATGTCGCAGCAAAATTGAGACTCATCAGACCAGGCAACGTTTTTCCAATCTTCTACTCTGTCCAATTTCGATGAGCTTGTGCAATTGAAGCCTCATGTTTCCTTTCTTAGCTGAAAGAGTGGCACCCGGTGTGGTCTTTCTGCTGAAGCCCATCTGCCTCAAGTTCGACGTACTGTGCGTTCAGAGATGCTCTTCTGCCTACCTTGGTTGTAACAGGTGGCGATTTGAGTCACTGTTGCCTTTCTATCAGCTCGAATCAGTCTGCCCATTTCTCCTCTAACCTCGGGCATCACAAGGCATTTCCACCCACAACTGCCGCTCACTGGATGTTTTTTCTTTTTTGGACCATTCTCGTGTAAACCCTAGAGATGTTGTGGCGTGAAAATCCCAGTAGATCAGCAGTCTTCTGAAACTCAGACCAGCCCTTTAATTTAAGTGTTAACGAGCATTGGACGGTGTACCTATTAAAGTGGCCGGTGAGTGTATTATATATATATATATAATTTTTTTAAATTTACTATTATGAGTGTCTAGCACTCATAACATATAAGTGATGAACTGTTAACAAAGTAAGCCCCAAGTGCACCACTCACTAAAACTGGTAGGAAACAGAATTTAAGCAGAACATAAAAAATGAATCCTCATCATTCTCAGTTAAATATAATCCCCCTATAGGCAATTTCAACTTGTATAAACACATATTGGACACTTTACAAGGGTCGTCAGCACCCATTTCCGTCGGTTTCCTGGAATTTTCCATTTTGCGCTGAATTTACCCGGGTGTTGGCGCCACGTGATCGAATTGTGCGCATCGACGCCGGGTTTCATGCACACAAACAAATCGGGGGCGTAGCCGGCGGACAACCCGACTGGATTCGGACAAACAGCGGAATTTAAAAAAAAATTGTGGCCGTGCAATATCACACTCACATTCGTGAGCAAGGTGACCCCGGCGTCCTCATGGGGAAGCTAAAGATATATCATAGTAATAGCGGAAAAGACGCCAAGTCCCAAGTCCAACTTACAATTAAAAATGTTTTATCCCCATAACCTTGTATATTGTTTTCTCTCCAGAAAGGCATCCAGGCTCTCTGGGACATGTACATAGAGCCTCCATAACACACCTCCTGGCGGCAGAGAGGCAGGAAATTGGACACAACTTGTGAATTACGGCAAGCTCCTAATCCTCGTCAGACATTCCGGATCGGCAGCGTCAACGGGATGGGAAAGTAAATGTGCCCCAGTTTCCTTGATCTATATTTTTACCCTTATGTCTTTGGTCCTAAAGGCTCTAGGACCGGGCATTTTATCGGAATTTTCGTAAGGACCCAGGTTTCAAGTCGCCTTAAAATTTTTCTGCAGTTTTGTTGGCCCACGAGAGCTACTTAAAAGTAATACAAGTTTAAAACCTTTTTTTTTGTTCATTTTTATTTTGGGTTAAAAGATTGAAAAAAGGCTTTTTTTTGTAATTTATATACTTTTTTTAGTTTTTAAATTACTTAAAATTAACATTATTAATGGAACATTTTCCCTTAAAAAAAAAAAGTTTACTTAAAGAGGAACCGTCACCACTATTTTCACAAATACAGGTAGTGGCAGGTTCCTATAGAGCTCTAGTAACTATCTGACACCCGCTTTTAGCTAAAAATTGTTCCCCTCAGATCCCCATAAAATCAGAGTTTCTCTTGCTGGTACTATGCAGCTTTGGAGCTAGTCCCGGGGGCGTGGCCTAATGTCATGTGACCAGGGTGACTTCCATCAAGTCCTTGAGCTACTTAATATGAAAACTATACCCATGTACATATCTGACCACTAAAACCTGCACAGCAGCCTCCATGGACTTCTACTCCTCTCCATGCAGCTGCTGTGATTCATGTGATAAAATATGGTGATTTCATGACATATGCTTAGTGTATCAGCTCCTAATGCTACAAAAGCTATAGGACCTGCGATGATGGCCACCCTGGTCACATGACATATAGCAGCATACAGAGATAGGGATGGGAGGAGCGCTGGATTCCAGCCCGAGGAGGCAGCCCACCTGACTACATGTAGCCATGCTTAGTTACCAGATAAAACTATAAAGTTGATTAATGGGAATCTCAGGGCATAATTTGTTAGCTACCACAGGTGTCAAATAGTTATTAGAGCTCTATAGGAACCTGTCACTAGCTGTATTTGTGAAAATAGTGGGACGTTCCCTTTAGAGCCTCAGGTGCTTGTCACACGTCGCGTTTACTGCATGCATTAAAACGCATTGCTACAGCTACCCTAATTAAACAGCTGTTAACGCTTGCGTTTACAAACGCATGCATTAACGCGCGTTAACGCATTCGTTCAATGCGTTTAACTCACATGCGTTACCGCGATGTTAACACATGCGTTAACAATGCTGTTTAATTAGGGAAATCCCCTCTTCAGCTTGTAGCATGCGTTTTAACGCATGCAGAACGCGACGTGGCAGCACCCAGTTGTAGTGTAAGAGCCTCACCGTGACGGGGGATGTCTGATCAAGCGTTTAACTGGGTCGATTTTGACTCAGCACTAGTTAATATTTTAGACTCGCGTCCGCAACCGCCGATTCGATGGAGCCGGCTCTGCTCCTCCGTACATTGTGCTCATTCAATGCAATGCGGTGAGGAGTGGAGAATGGAGAAGCAGTAACTAACCGAATTTTCCCTTATCCCGGGGTCTCCGCGTGTCAGACCCCAGAGACTGGGTCCCTAGAGCAGTAAAAACACTGAGCGACTCTTTAGAAGTCAGGCGTACATCTGAACAAGTTAAGAGTGAAGTTTATTCCAGGGAGAGATGTCTTAAACACATGGCCCACATTTATTAAGTGTTCGCACCCCTCATGAAGTATTCAATATCTACCGCGCTCTGCACAATATAAGAGGCAAACGCCCATAGTACCATTGCCTAATTTTTAGTAAATTTGTCCAGTGAGCCAAACAATAGGAGGTGCTATTAAGAGATTTGAAGCAATGTCCACAAAATCATTTTCTTCTTACTCTTGCTCCATGACAAATCCGGTGTAGTCACAGGGCTGGACTTTGGTTTGGATGCATTTCAGAAAAACAACTTGACTTGTCTGTATTTACTCCTCATAGCTTGGCCCCCACCTTTTGTGCTCCTGTACAGCTCCACCTCCTGCTCCTTCTCAGAGCTGTGAGCTCGACATCAGTGGGGAGGAACATCAGTTCAGGCACAAACATGGAGCTCAGACAAGTCACATGTGCTACCCGACCCGGCGGATTTTGGTCAGGATGCAAGAGTTAGTTATAACACACAATTATATTGTATTGCAAATGCTTAGAAAAAGCAGAGGCATTTTTGGCACACTGCTGGTGTATGGGCTGTTAGGTCCCCTGGTGACAGGTTCCCTTTAACAGGCTTCATTCTAATGATTTTGTGCAGATTTAATCTTTGTTCTAATTCAGACTTAGCACAGCAAGTCATTTTCTTAGCCATATAATTTTCAACTTTACCACGTTTACCCTCATCAAAGCTTTTCAATGTCAAACCAATGGACAGCAACGCACGCATTTAGAAGATCCACCGCGGCGTCATCTACTGGTACTGCTCTTCAGCTGGTGATATCGCTTTGAAATTGACATCTTATATGTAACTACACATACTATGGCCTGAGTTCTTCTGCTATAATCATATAACCAATAATTCCTTCACACTCTAAAAGTCTCCACCTGAATATTGTGTTTTGGACTTTCCTCTTCTTGGCCTCCTCAATTTGAGCTTTACTAATATCTATCCAAGACTTTTTGAAGTGTGAGACAGAATTTTGTGCTAATCCTGTTCCACACCAACATCCACGGCAAGTTCATATGGTTTGTTTAACTGGAAAAGCAGAAACAAAACATTTGTGAAGCTTTTAAAAAATTAGTCAACATGTCAACACTAAAAATTTAAAAAAATGAAGTCATTCTCATGCTGAAATTTTGAGTCATTTTAGAGAATCTAGTAGAATTCTAATTCAAGTATGGCTTTGAAGATACACATAAACCCCACATTTAAACCGATTCACGTAAAACTGCACTTCTAGTTCATGTCTACAAGATGTTGCTATCCCTAACACCATACCGAGCAACCATTAGTTAGATGGTAGTACAGGTAAGTCAAACCACTATGGTTGTAGGAACTAAATCTAAGATAAGTATCGCAGGAACCTGCCAAACAGAAGGAGTGGTCCAGGTGCAGTTGAAGGAACGGAAAGATGAATAACCCAGCCCACCTGGTGTTCCAGTTACCATGCAGCTGGAAGAGATGAAAATAGGGAGGAGCCAAAAAGAACAGAAGTGACATAGAGTGATGATAGTTAATCAAATCCTACGAATGTTTTTTGTCTACTGGGCGGTGGCAGTGTGGAAGGAGTTCACCTTGTGCCAGTTACCCATTCTATAATGGTATAGGCACAACGAAGTTTTACAGTAGTCACTTAAGAACCTCAAGATAGTATTCTCGGAATACTACGTGTCCTGCGCTCAACAGAGCGAACGCGTGAGCTCAGGAGTTAAATGCAGGGCTTACATCCTGTGTAGATGCAGAGGGATTTGGGTTCCTAGAGCATTGGGCTGACTTTTCATAGGGGGTACAAACTGTTTTCCACAGATAACTTGCAACTAAATGGAAAGGGGGTTTTTGAGATCCACAGTTACCGCAACACAAATAGGCGGATATATGTGCCAGTAAAATTACTATAAATCAATAAAGTAACTGGTGGGAATTAAAGTGTATGTTCACAAATGCCAGAATGTATTTGCAGGCAAAATGGTGAGCTTGAGGGGCTAGTATTACCCACAGTTAGATGTTTGTTGAAGTACATGGACATGGCTTCGATGTCATCACACATTGATTGGGGTGTTAGATATTCCAAGTTTTACAACTCTTTCTAAAGAACCTGGGCAAATAGGAGTGGGAGATGGTGTATGTCTGATGTCCGAGAGAGACTTTAAAAGCGGTTTGAATGAGACAGGTGGTGTGTGTGATGAGGCTGAACTTTGTGGGTTAAAATTCAACCCAGAGAGCATTGAGAAACAAATTTGGTTGTAATTTATAGCCCCCCCAATAGTCTCTTGAGGAAATAGTAGGTTCCCTATAATACAATGGGCATGGCTGCAGGAGGGTTATAAGTGGTAGTGGGAGAACTTTTACTTCCAAATATACAATTTATATTGGGCTCTTCTTCATCTGTGAAGGAGGACATTTTATTTTCTTTCTGCAGGAGAAACTTTATGTACATCTTGTAAATAATCCTCCCGAATGTTAATGCAGTGTTGTGACCTTGTGAATCTATCAACATGTGAAATTGTTCAAAATGTTACGTGTCCCCGGCAAACCCTTGAGAACTAGCGATTGTACATAATTATTTGTTGTAAAACTAGTGAATTTTAAGAGCTATTTCCTCCTCCGAATTCAGGCTTTACTACGCTATACCGTAGACTGGGTCAGATACTGTCTGTGATGATCCTGTTAAATGGAGAATTCAATCTATCCTGGGCATTAATACTTTCTAACTGTATTTGTAATAGTGTAACAAATGTTAGAACAGTAACAACAGGCTATTTTTTGTTAAACCCTGCGTGTGCTTACAGCTACCATTAAAAGGGAAATTAATGCATAAAAGTATAGATATTGTTGGGTCCCTGAGGCATTCATTATTACAACACTTAACCAAAATCTGTAAGAATTGGACTTGTTGAATTGTATATTAGAGGGTATATATTGGCATTTGAGAATGATAATTTTTTTGCAACTTTTCATCAAAAAAAGTTGCACATAAGTCTGTGAGCTACCTATACCATCTATTGCATATATCTGTTTCGGTAACTGGGGTTTTTTTGTGCAAAAGTTTTTTATACTTCCCACAATGGATTTTAATATATCTAGTTCATCGTAAAAAAGTATATACAAAAAGATCCAAGAATCATTTAAGCACACCAACCTCCAAATTGTTGTGTAACTTAAAATACGACGCCCAGTTCAGGTGAGCTGGTCCGGAGCACTTTCTTTAGTGTACTAAAACGCTGCATTCCGTGTTAAACACTTTTATGTTTATACGTAGCTGCTTCGGCCTGCCGTCGTCCTGACTGTCGTGCAGGATTCAGTTTTGCATAAATGTTCAGATGACAATGTTAGTTTACCGTTCCAGAGCAGGGGAAAAATGACACATGTTACAATTTTTATATGAGGCAATTGCAACGTTACTATGATCGTTCCCCCTTGCCCGACTATTGATCTCAATGTTGTGAAAAGTTTAGTTATCCTCCTAGATACTCATTAGTAATTAATTTTTATAAGCTACTGTAACATTTACTTCTTACTCGTGTATACTTTGAGTTTTCAGCGACAAAACTTGTGCTGAAAAACCCCACCCTGCGACATACTGACATACTCGCCTTCCGGGCCCCCCAAGTCTTGTTGCAGCATCCCGATCTCCAGTCCACCCACGGCCATCTTCTGTCTTCTCATAGTGTAAGCCGGCAGAGCGAGGGCCAGGCGCCCTTCCTCCCAGCACACACTATATGCGCAGTGTCGCGGCGATGACGTCATTGGTGCGCGCCCGGCAGAGCTCCATGCCGCAGTCAGAGAGTGACAGAAGAGTAGCTGTGGGAGCCGCACAGAAGCATCTGGTAGCTGCGCCGAGAATCGGTGTACCGCCCAAAGTGAGTATGTAATGGTTATTTTGTTATGATGTCTGGCAACACTGGGCGGCTAGCTGGCTGTATACAAAAGTGTGGCTGGCTATAACACTACAGGGGGGCTGGCCTGTATATTGAAGAGGACAACGAAAATTTTCATTTATTTCTGTAAAGTAATACAAGGAAGATTATGCAAATGCACTAGTATCCGACATTTAATGCCGCCAACACAACATCACAATCATATTTTGAATATTTTCACTGACATATTTTGAGAGATATACTACTGATGTATAGGCACATTTCGAGCTTCCCGTGTAGCCTCTCTTCTCAGATGGAAGTGGCCAAGATGTTGACTACAAACATTTCTAGTCCCTACCAGAGATTCCAAAAAAAGACTAGAGAACATGCTTCCTTGATCAATCTACATGTGTCCTCTTAGTGCCTGCTCTGAGAAAGTGCCCTGGTCAGAGATGTAATTAATGACTAATAAGCTCCTCGACTGATGGAAGGAGCTAGTACCTAGCATATCACTGGCAGAATCAAGCACCATCCACTCCTACGATGGGCAGAAGGATCCTAGTGAGATTGACATCTAAGACAGTGGTGATGAGTTTCTAATACGTGGGGGGGCAAATTACTGACATCACAGTTAACCATGCCACTGGTCAATTGCGCTCCATTCCTCTGTGTGCCTGTATAGAGCCTTTGGATGGACTTTAATAGTGGTGTAGGATTAATGTCTAGAGAGCTTTTGTAGCATAGCACTGAATACTTGGTTTTTTGCAGTACAGATGAGGATCCTCTGCTACAATAACAAACATGTCTTGCTCTTAAATAGATTCATTAAAAAGCTGCCCTACCAAAAGTCTCAATGGCAAACGCTTCTCCCTTCGTGCCCGCCATCTCGCCCAGATAGCGGTTCACACCACATGTGGGATCCTCTTACCCGAGACGGAACTGCAAAATAATTTGTAATAGCTCCCTGACTTTTTTATTCAGTTTCTAGGTGGGTAAATTTTACAGCTAAATGAACTATTAATTGATAAATATTATGAATTCCAAATCAAACCTTCATTTGTTTGAATTTTGAAAACTTAAAGGGTTAACCAAATTCTCATGAGTGCCTGTTTTGAGGGGTGAAGTAAATGAAATGGTGATATGTCTGTTTTTTAGTAACAGAACTTCCAAACCCTTATAGAAATAAATGGTTCCTAAAATAAATTTTACACTTTTCTTGAAATATGAGAGAATGCAGCTGTGATTTGTGATCTTCTAACATCCTAATAAACCAAAGGATACTCATAAAAGACGCCAACACAAAGCTGATATGCGGTAAATTTCGTTACTCTTATTACTTAAATTAGTTACTATCATTTTTGAAAAACAGAAACATTTTGTAAAGCTAGTTTTTTTTCAAAATGTTTTCATATTCACTTTTCTTTCCTTGATAACTGTTAAATAACTCAGCCAAATATTTCCACTTACCTGTTACAAAATACACTCAAAAAGTAAGCTAGATTTCACACAACGTATGCCCTCTTTGTAGTACTCCGGTGACCCATTCCCTCGCACAGACATGCGCGCGTACGGCCCATGCACATGGGGTAAAGATAGGACATATGTCCTACTCTTTTCCCCATGTACGGAGCGTACACACGTGTGGCACCGTATCACTTCACTTCGTTCACCTTGCCGTTTATGGTGGACTTTGTACAGCCATAAGCCTTGGACCAGTGACTTATGTCCGCCCTACAATCATGTGAATGAGGCCTTAGTTAAAGCCATTTTAAAGTTATTCAGATAAAGTGACACATGCTGTTTTTGATCAATATTGCCTTTGTTATCACGGCACAATAGGCTTGGTCACTAAGTTTTAAATCTTATTATTATGGTTAAACGGCACAACAATTCGTTCACGTCAAAACATCTATGAATTTGTTTATTATTTTGCTCAATGTGTTTTCAATGGCCAACATTTGTTATATGCTGCCCCTTTGTAGGGGTTCTAGATTATTTTACTTGGGGGTTTCTGTATTTATAATTCTAAAATCATTACGATTGAGGGTGCGATATGAATTTAATTCAATGGGGTGCAGTATATAGAATTAATTGTTGGTGCTGGTCTATTAACTATACTATTCTATAGCTATTACTTATACTCATTTGCGGGAAGTCTATATAGTAGAGAAAATTTATGAACATTTATGATGCAACGTGTGTCATTATAAAAAATAGAAACCAATGGATGCAATGAGGGGGCCCACAAGTCAGGCACGCTCAATCGTATTGTGAAATCCCGCCACTGCAACCCCACTTTACTTCACCTTGTTAGAGTGTATATTCATTCAACATTGGATCACAGTCAGGATTTTGCCAGACACTTACCATATATACTTGTGTATAAGCCAAGTTTTTATTTTATGTGCTGAAAAAGCCCTGGTCGGCTTATACTCGAGTTAGTATAAAAAGCACAACTGAAACAGCATGTGTGAGGGAGCCGGGCAGCTATGTCAGCAGGGTGTCAGAAGCTAAATCACCCAGGATAGATCGCTGGCTGATCTGGCAGAGCGGGGGAAGAAGGTAAGAGCCGCTGATCACAAGGACGGAGTTCAAGCACGTGCAAGGCTGAGCCTGCAAACAGGGGGGATACAGCACCTTTTCGACATCCTGAGAAGCAGTACATACGGAGGTTCAAGTCAACAGGAAGGTCGGCAGGTCAGGTCAGCAGTGTAAACACAGGGGACTGTGTCTGCAGAGGGAAGAGCAGTCCGAAATACAGCAGCTGTGTGTGTGCAGCCAAAAGACAATTGCAGCTGCACTTCAGGTACCTGAAGTGTATTTTAGCTGCACTTTCAACTTTACTAACAATTATACAAGTTGTGTAACAATTAAAGACACTACTCCCTGCTAATCAAATAGACTGCTCACTATCTGCAGGACATAATAAACTGACTGTGCTCAAGTAGAACAAGTGTAGTCTGTCTGTCTGTGCTCCTAACATGTGTGCATACAAGGACTGTTACATCTGCACATTAACATTTAAACAAACTCAACTGTGGCTTAAAGTGGTGTATTAACTAATGTATTTCATTACTCAGGGAGCCTGTGACCAATGCATTTCCCACCCTCGCCTTATACTCAAGTCAATAAGTTTTCCCATTTTTTGTGGTAATATTAGGTGCCTTGACTTATATTCGGGTGGGCTTATACTCGAGTATATATTTATGATATCTTTGAGCAAACATTTTTCCTGTTTGACATGTCTCTAGCACATGCTTTTTGTGTTAATGGTGTGAGACTAAGGTCCTCCCATTATCTATAACAATTATAGAACGGTTCATGTTTTACAATCACAAGTTATTGTTCTCCCTTACAGAGAGGGTTACTGGTACAAATTCTTCACATATCCGTCCATGATCTACATATCTTAAAAAAAAATCAAGGTTATTGGATGATTATTCTCTCATGGTGTGGTATTTTCAATGGACAACAGCTTTTTCAATTTTTTTATTGAAGATTTGTGTATAACATACTGTATATACTCGTGTATAAGCCGAGTTTTTCAGCACAAAAAATGTGCTGAAAAACTTCCCCTCGGCTTATACACGAGTCAATGCTTATAATTAAAAATGACCAAAAAAAACCAACTTATTTACTCACCCTCCAGTGGCCCCGATGCGCAGCGCTGCTCCCCCGATGTCATCGCGGCTCCTCTTCTGGCTTCCCGGCTCCTCTTCTTGCTTCCACGCCGTCTTCTGTCTTCTTTAACATCGTGTTGGGTGCAGCCACACCATGATACCACCACCACCAGCCTGAACCGTTGATACAAGGCAGGATGGATCCATGCTTTCATGTTGTTGACGCCAAATTCTGACCCTACCATCCGAATGTCACAGCAGAAATCGAGACTCATCAGACCAGGCAACGTTTTTCCAATCTTCTACTGTCCAATTTCGATGAGCTTGTGCAAATTGTAGCCTCAGTTTCCTGTTCTTAGCTGATAGGAGTGGCACCCGGTGTGGTCTTTTGCTGCTGTAGCCCATCTGCCTCAAAGTTCGACGTACAGTGCGTTCAGAGATGCTCTTCTGCCTACCTTGGTTGTAACAGGTGGCGATTTGAGTCACTGTTGCCTTTCTATCAGCTCGAATGGTTGTGCGTGAAAATCCCAGTAGATCAGCAGTTTCTGAAATACTCAGACCAGCCCTGCTTTCATGTTGTTGACGCCAAATTCTGACCCTACCATCCGAATGTCGCAGCAGAAATTGAGACTCATCAGACCAGGCAACGTTTTTCCAATCTTCTACTGTCCAATTTCGATGAGCTTGTGCAAATTGTAGCCTCAGTTTCCTGTTCTTAGCTGAAAGGAGTGGCACCCGGTGTGGTCTTCTGCTGCTGTAGCCCATCTGCCTCAAAGTTCGATGTACTGTGCGTTCAGAGATGCTCTTCTGCCTACCTTGGTTGTAACGGGTGGCGATTTGAGTCACTGTTGCCTTTCTATCAGCTCGAATCAGTCTGCCCATTCTCCTCTAACCTCTGGCATCAACAAGGCATTTCCACCCACAGAACTGCCGCTCACTGGATGTTTTTTCTTTTTTGGACCATTCTCTGTAAACCCTAGAGATGGTTGTGCGTGAAAATCCCAGTAGATCAGCAGTTTCTGAAATACTCAGACCAGCCCTTTAATTTAAGTGTTAACGAGCAGTTGGACAGGTGTACCTATTAAAGTGGCCGGTGAGTGTATATATATATATATATATATAATTTTTTTAAATTTACTATTATTTGAGGTTCTGATCACTCATACATATAAAGTGATGAACTTGTTAACAAAGTAAGCCTCAAGTGCACCACTCACTAAAACTGGTAGGAAACAAGAATTTAAGCAGAACATAAAGAAATGAAATCCTCATCATTCTCAGTTAAATATAATCCCCCTATAGCAATATTCAACTTGTATAAACACATATTGGGACACATTTACTAAGGGTCTGTCAGACACATTTCCGTCGGGTTTCCTGAATTTTTCCATTTTGCGCTGAATTTACCCGGGTTTTTGGCGCACGTGATCGAATTGTGGCGCATCGACGCCGGGTTTCATGCGACACAAATCGGGGGGCGTAGCCGGCGGACAACCCGACTGATTCGGACAAACAGCGGAATTTTAAAAAAAAATTGTGTCGCAATATCAGCACTCACATGCTGAAGAAGGTGAACTCCGGCGATCCTCAGTGGGGAAGCGAAAGATAGTATCATAGTATATAAGGCTGGAAAAAGACGCAAGTCCATCAAGTCCAACCTTTAACAATTAAATAAATGTTTTATCCCCATAACCTGTGATATTTTTTCTCTCCAGAAAGGCATCCAGGCCTCTCTTGGACATGTACATAGAGTCCTCCATAACAACCTCCTGCGGCAGAGAGTGCAGGAAATTGGACGCACGATCTTAGTGAATTACGGCAGCTCCGAATCCTCGTCAGACATTCCGGATCGGCAGCGTCAACGGGATGGGAAAGTAAATGTGCCCCATTTTCCTTGATCTATATTTTAACCCCTTAGTGACGTGGCCTGAAAAGGCTCTAGTGACCGGGCATTTTTAGCGAATTTTCGTAAGCGCCGGTTTAAGGGCCATAACTTTTTTTGCAGTGTTTTATTTAGGACACAGACAGCTAGTTAAAAAGGTAATAAAAGTTTAAATCCACTTATTAACCTTACAATAATCTTTCTACTTTTCAAGCTTGAAAAGCAAAATACCTTTGGGGCACAAGGTGAATGGCAGACGCGTAGATATCTATCTATGCCCACCCCTGATCCCTGTGCAGCGGGTAACCCTATAAACCACCATTATTAGCAGAACAGCAACATGTGGGGCAATAACATGAGGAGCAAATGTATCCGTCAGTTACATTTCCTCAATGTTTATTCAGTACATTGCGTCTTCCATTTCTGGGGAGGGAGAGCTATTCTGAACCTGTGGGCTTTGCCCGGAGTATACATGTCCAGACTTGAGTCCTCCATGTCACACATCCACTTCCTGCTATTAAAGGGGTTGGCCCCCTTACATGTTTTTGAATCTGTAAGTGTGAAGGACAAGATAATAGGTCATTTACCAATATAGATCTATTAATAGTTCTGCTTTGCTTTATTGATATGGAAAGTGAAGCATCTAGATTTTAGAAAAAGGTTTGGAGACACATATATTACCCCCAATAACTGAAATAATCGCAATGATGTGTGAACCACCAGGGTTATTATCCCCTTTATGCCAACTCCACACCAAGGGGAAGTAACCACCGTCCACTACATAGACCAGTGATGGCAAACCTTTAAGAGACCGAGTGCCCAAACAACGGGAAATTGCAAAGTGCCAACACAGTAATTTAAGCAGTAACTTATTGAAATCTTCTTGTTCCCTGCTCTACCACAGCTTTCACTGGTCCAGTATTGTTGACAGGAGGAGGAGAAATTGGGGTAGCCATTGGAGCTTCACTCAAGAAACCCCTGAACAAGACGAATCGTGGAGCCCAGAACAGGAGCTGCAATGGCAACAATAATCTGACCCTGTCCACTCCTTTTCTCTTTTCATGCAGTCTCAGGTAGAGCAGGATATTACCAAATCATTAACTAAAAGGCACTAACAACAGTAAAATGGCGCTCAACCACTCTATGGAGAAACCCAAACAAAAGTAACAACTACTTCAAAACTTTATCATGTCTGCTGAAAATCCCCATACAAGGTGTGCCTTAAAGGGAAACCGTGACCAAAATTTACATACTTGACAAACTGCTGTGTTATAGACCTTTGCCCACATATGTCACCCAAACCTGTTTTAACCTCTAGCTGCTCCTAAAATGCCAAACTTCACTTCAGAAATATGAAGAATAGACAGAAATACTTACGGGGATGTAAGCAGAGCGCTGTAGGGGGCGGGGGTGGGTGTTATGTTAGCAGACAGAGGCATTGTAGTATGGGGGAGTCATTATTGGTGTAGACTCTATCATCTAAGTGAAGAACAGTTCTTGTAGAGTTCATGCTTCAATGGATAAGAGTCCTTATAATAATAATAATTCCTTTATTTATATAGCGCACTCAGAGCTTGCTGAATCGGTCCCTGTCACCATGGGGCTTACAATCTAATCAACCTACCAGTATGTTTTAGAGTGTGGGAGGAAACCCACGCAAACTCACAAACTCTTTGCAGATGTTTACCTGGATGGGACTTGAACTCAGGACCCCAGCGCTGCAGGGCTGTAGTGCTACCCACTGAGCCACCGTGCTGCCATGAAAAGAAGAGAGTCCACTTTTTGCTGTGGTAAGTCATGTTTAGAGGCTGCATAGGGCGTGTCACTTCAGATGCCCATCCATCCCGCTGCAGTACCACTACCTAGAAATATGTGCAACTTCCCGCACTGGGGCCTGGAGGCAGCCAGGGCCCAGAATACTGGAGTGGCTGGCAATTGCGGCCTATGGTGCGCTGATGTCACTGTGCTTGATATGGGTACCAGAGAGCTGACCTACAGCCTGGCAAGTCTCCAGCAGGTGGTGTGTGCTAGAAATATGTAGGGAGAGGCTGATCTACTGGTTCTCCCTGGGGAAACCCCTGAGTGTCTGTAATATAGGTCCCTCAGTAATGGATGGGGAGCCTGTGGTGGTAACAGCCATATCCAGGGATCAGACGGAGAACGTTGTGCAAATTAACTCATGGTTCTTTATTGAACAGGTAGCAGGCAACGGGCCTAAAGTGGAAAGTGGTTCTCTGAAGGTGTCCGGTAGTTTAATCCATTAATGACGCATGAGGTAATAGTACATGGATGTTTAAAGAGGGCTCATGGGCTGAGCCTTGTTCAAACTTAGGAAGTTGCGGCATTATGCAACCTGGCAAATAGTGCCACCAAAGCCCCCGGCGTCATTTAAATGCTGGCTGTGGTTGGTCGCCTCCATTTTGGTGGGGATTATCGCTCCCTGTGACATCATCAAGGAGCAAAGATCCATCGCCATGACAGTCTGAAGTTGATATAAAACTCCAGGGTCTGTCATTGACGAACATCTGTTTCAGTGTAGTGGTGGCTCACTGTTACAGATCCAGTGCAAAATCCCCATGTACTGCAATACAGATGTATTGCAATATATGGTAGGAACAATCAGATCCCCTATGGTTAAAGTTCCCTAGGGGTTCTGCAAATATAGTAAAAAAAAGGTATCACCGAGTCCCAAAAGTCCAAATCTATCAAAAATAAAGATGATTATTCCTAGTGGTGAATCCTGTAAGGGGAAACAGCACCAAAATGTCAGAATTGACACTCTTTCGCCACGTTGTAACATCTAAAAATTGGTCAAGAGGTTTTATGAGTCCCCAAATTGGTAGTAATGAAAACTACATTTTTCCACAAAAAAATGACACCTTACCTAGGTCCATACACTGAAGTAAGCTCTTGCTAGCAGGGCCCTCACTCCTACTGTTCCATATGACTGTTTGTATTCTTTGTAGTATGTTATTTGTATATGTCCCCTATGATTTGTAAAGTGCTACTGAATCTAAAGCTGTGCTCAGCTCAGGTTCTGGCCCGCTGAGGTGGTTGGCCATGTCCACTTGTCCTTATATCTCAGCCTCTAATACAGGGCTGGGACAGGGAACGAGTTAATGCCTCCATATTAAACCATAAATTCACTGACTGCAAGGAAAGATGGTGAAACGAACAATTGAAACCTAAAGGAGCCGATTCATTTTTCATACATTTCTCTTTATGCTCCAAACAGTGAGCAAAGTTTGACCCATCAGGTCAGTGACTTACTGTCAAGGCCAAAGAAGTCATGATCCATGTTGTAATCTTCATTAAATCCTGGCCACCTCTTCCATATAATAGCAATCTTCTCACCATCAACTGATGTAACCTGCATTCAGAATAGAACATTGTATCGGATTTTCTTCCATAAAAGTCAGCAGGTCCTTGAAAATCTGGGACATCACAAAGATGTTATCCATATACTGGTTGATGGTCATGAATGGACCTTACTAAGCATAGGGTTTTATTTTGAAAAAATTTACATAAAAAAACAGATTAAAGGGCATCTACCACCCGGATCAAGGATAGTTAACCAAGCACACTGACATACTGGCATGTTCCCCTCTGTCAGGATCTGCTCTTCTATTATCTTTCTTACACCCTGCTTTTTTTTTTTTAAAGGCTTTTATGCAATATGCATTGTGATTATGCAAATGAACCTGGGTGTTAATGAAGCGATGAAGCCTGGAGCCCCTCAGACTCATTTGCATAACTTTTAAAGCCTTTTTTTCTTAAAAACGAAGCTAAAAGAGAAGATCCTGCCAGAGGGGGGCACACACCAGTATGTCAGTGTGCTTGGTTTACATCCAATTTTTACCTATTTAATCCTATCCTATAAGGTAATGTAATTATCTTTTTATGAAATACAGCATTTTCATTCATGGCATTCTGCAATAGTTTCTAATGGAGATTTGTTAGTTGTTGTAAAACGGGCAATGATTTATTACCTTACTCTCTTCTTGCCCTTTACCACTTAATGATAATATCTTAAAGGTTTATGAAAGAAGCCTGAAGGTTTTGGTTGGATTGGATGATTATATAGTGTGTATTGAAGGTAACTAATCATGCCGATGCCCGTCAAGCTAGTTCCTGAAAAGGTTTCTTGTGCTCCTTCCTGCTGACAGTTTCCCGCGTTGCTGACCTTTCGTTTATTTGCCAATGTTTCTCTGTTTTGTCCCTGACCTACTGATCTCCTGCACTGATGTTGGCAGTGCAGCTTCTGCCCAGCTTGACCAATGACCTGACTCCCCGTCTTCTCTGAACTTCATCTGCATTGACCTTGATTTATACCTGCCAACTTTCTGTCCAGAAAAATAAATATGCTTTCTCCTAAAGACCAAAAATGGGCAAAAAGTTATATTTCACAATAAGGAGCTGCTAAAAAATGCTGAAAAGAGATGGCTTTTATTTGTATGAGCCCACAATTATTGAATCAATATTACCTGGAATTCTTGGTCGGAGTGACAGCGTGCTGCACTCCATGGGCCTTGGATGTTCATTGTCCTTTTTCCCTCTGAGTCATGTATTGAAAGACTTGGACTAAACAAGCTCCATCTATATAAGAAAGTCAAAGACATCTCTGGATATAGAAGTTTACTTAAAGGGGTTTTCCCACTAAAACCACACATTTTACCACGTACTGCTGACTACTGAGACTCTTGTGATAATAATAAAGGGTCAGGCAGACTTCTCCAGATGAATGAAGGGGCAGTGTGTATCTGTGACCACTAGTCTGCTCTCCTCTACCAAACTGACTGAACTTTCTCCTATCTCAAATATGATTGGAGCAGTGGTTACATGTCACATTACTGGTATATACAAACATTCTAGTTTGCCAAGGTGGGGGGAGAGGGCTCACCACACAAGCAGGAGAATAGCTTCCGGTGGGGAGCTGAAGGCATAAGGGGAGGGTTGATAGAGAAAATGTGAGAGGGGATCTTGATTGGATTAGTGACAAGCGGCAAGAATGAGGGGAAATATGCAAAATAGAATATGCAAGTTGGCATTTTTCTGGCAGGAAGCCAGGAAAGGTTTGATATAGTGTATTTCAGAAAGCATATAACATTTCGGTATATTGTACTGTGTCTGTGTGAACCTGCCCTCTGCTAAAAATAGCCTTCTGGTGACAGGTTCCCTCTAAGTTTTGGTTTCCCGGCAAAACTTATTGTCCAAAAGATTGTAATATATATGACACTGGAAGGGGTTGGCGGTGTCATCAGCAGTGCCACTCACAGCAACCACTGTACTTTGTGGTAGTGTAGTGCTGCAAACAGCTGATTGCCAAGGGTGCCACACATCGCAGCCCAATCAATCTCATATGGATATCTATCCTGGTAATCGGTTATAATTAGTTTTAGGCCTCATTCAGACGGCCTTTTGCGGGGGGAGGACGAGCACTCTTCACCCCTCTCCCCTCCTTAGGCAGACGAGTGGCTACGAGTGGCCCTACTCGATAACTATGCGCTGACACACTGGGGCATATTTACTTAGCCGTCCGAGTCACGATCCACGATCCGGACTCTCCGACGATGATGTACTGTCCAAGTAGATCCTGCGCCGGATATCCTGCATGTGTTGCTTCCCGCTCAGGTACGCCGGAGTTCACCTTCTTCTTCCCGGTGCATGTAACCGCTTGGCGACACAAATTTATATGTGAAACCCCGCACTTAATCCGAATCCGGCGGATCGTCCGATGGCCCACCCCCTGATTTGTGTCACGTGAAAGCCAGTGTGATTGTGACACAATCCGATCGCGTGCGACACAATCCCCAGCACGATCCCCGAAAAGTCGGGAAACCCAACGAAAATGCGGCCGCAGGACCCTTAGTAAATAAGCCCTACTGTGTGCTCACTGCACAGTGACTAAGAGCCATAGAAGTCTATGGGGGCCGTGATCTAGTCGCAAATTATGTAACCAGATCATGGGAGAGTGGAAGCAAGAAGTTTTGCATGCAAACCCATTTACGACGGATTATAGGGAAAAATTAATGGACAGCTGGAATATTTGGAGAAAACATTTTTAATGATCACTAATGTCATCAATCCATGTATCACAGCTACAGTGATGCAAGAAGTCTATTTCTATTGATTCCTATTTAATATGAGGATAGCTGAGGCCCCCTGAAACGAAAAAGAGAGTTATGAGACTGGGATCTGGAGGCCGCAGTTTGCTAGTATTATGCTATTAATTATACAAATTGGTGTGAACTGAGTTTTCCTGTTCTTTTTGGCTAACTTTTTTTCCGAATACACTGGCCCACATTTATTAAAGGGAACCCGTCACCACTATTTTCACAAATAGAGGTAGTGGCAGGTTCCTATAGAGCTCTAGTAACTATCTGACACCCTGCTTTTAGCTAAAAATTGTTCCCCTCAGATCCCCATAAAATCAGAGTTATAATCTTGCCTGGTATCTATGCAGCTTTGGAGCTAGTCCACGGGGGCGTGGCCTAATGTCATGTGACCAGGGTGACATCATCAAAGGTCCTTGAGCTACTTAATATGAAAACTATACCCCATGTACATATCTGACCACATAAAACCATCACAGCAGCCTCCATGGACTTCTACTCCTCTCCATGCAGGCTGCTGTGATTTCATGTGATAAAATATGCTGTGATTTCATGACATATATGCTTAGTGTACAGCTCCTAATGCTACAAAAGCTATAGGACCTGCGATGATGTCACCCTGGTCACATGACATTATAGCAGCATACAGAGATAGGGATGGGGAGGAGCTGCTGGATTCAGCCCGAGGAGGCCACGCCCACCTGGACTACATGTAGCCATGCTTAGTTACCAGATAAAACTATAAAGTTGAATATATGGGAATCTCAGGGGCATAATTTTTAGCTACAAGCAGGGTGTCAAATAGTTATTAGAGCTCTATAGGAACCTGTCACTAGCTGTATTTGTGAAAATAGTGGTGACGGGTTCCCTTTAAAGTGATTGTGCCAGTCTTCTGCCTGACTTGTCTCACTGAAAAGTACATGCAAACTGCTTGCAAATGTATTTATAAAGTGTTTGTGCCAGTTTGTGGTGCGGCTGCACTGTGGCCGACATGCCACAAAATTCTGCACCTAAAGGGGCGTTCCGGTGTCGATTTGGATCGTGCTCCACATTGATTACAGCGACTCAAGAGAGTTGTGTTGCCTCATTGTTGGCGTGCGCCTCTGCGGGCACCACGTCTCAACTTTACTGTCTGGGTCAGAGAACCAGCTGCTATACATATTTATACTCAAAGCAATCTCTTATCAAATAACAAGCAAGATTCCACTTGGCTCTATTTCACTGCCAATCTCTATTAATATAACGTATTACACTAAGGTCTTCTGCCCATTTGTTTGCCTTTTGTCTCTATCCCGGAGGTGTGAGGTTAATTTTCCCAGCTCCAATCTATCCATTGATTAGCTGAAACATATTCTTATACAATTTTGTTAAATAAACATTGCCATTGGATGGAGTGCTGCCTGTGCTTTACTAGCAGAGTTACTGTTTTCTGAATTGAGGAACTAAACTGCTGCTGGATAGTGGGACTGTAAACTGACCTCTGCTGGACAAAGCCTAGAAGAGCATTAGTAGAGGAGAAGACTCTGATGACCATGAGGCAACAGAACAAGCAGCAGACATCCACCCGGTAGGGTCGACAGAATCGGAGTACTTCTTCTCGGTTCTGGTCACAGAGACGAAGGCAGCAGGAGCGAGCAGGGCCACACATTTGGTAGCACAAGCAACTGGAATCTACAATAAAGAAACACAGTACACCTAGTACCGTCATGCGGTACTATGTCAACAACATAGTGACATAGCACCACCTTTAACATGCAAATGCTTGATGGTTATGGTTATCATTTTATCACAATATGTCACGAAAATGTTAGACAGACATGCAAATCACTTGTGCAACAACTCCCAGTGACATAATAGGGTTTTGGCACCAGAAAGACATGCTTTAAAGCGCAACCACATTGGAAATCATTTTTTATATTGTGTGCGGGGGGACATTTTTCTAATATACTTCATAAACAAATTCTGCTTACTCCCTCCCATACAGATGCTTATTCCAGCCTGTACACTGTGGGGCTTTTGCCTTTTTTGTTGTGCTCATTTCCGGTACCAGTAAAAATGTGATTTTCTGCCTCCTTTGGTGCCGACACAATTAATACGTGGATTTTTAATTTTTTTTGCGCTAGAAAATGGCGGAAAGTAGACCAAAATAAATTTCTTCTATCAGGACAAGGTTGGCTCTGTCCTCTGGTAATTATTACAGTGGCCGTTTCTGTGGCTCCTCAGCAGCCTGCTCAGCAAATTCTCCAACTGATGCACACATTTGAGGCATCAGGACAAAAAATGGTCCCAGTGTGGACAGATATTTGGAGGGACATTTATATAAAGTGTCGTGACCACCACCAGGTTGGTTTCTGACTAGCTGTTGGTAATGAGGTATATATTTAATTTTGTGCCGCTTAGCAGATAATATCTCTGTCCCTCGGACCATTTTCTCTTCCTCGGAGAATGCAGTTGGAGAATTTGTTGAGAAGGGTAGACTAATTTTTTTGGTCTACTCTCTACTCTTTTCTTTCCAGCAGCAAACAATAAAAAGACATATTAATTGTGCAAGAGTTTCCACACCACGAAAACCCAGACCCTTTTCAGAGCAAAAACGGAGAAGGCAGAAAATATTTTTTTTCTGGCGCTGACCACTAATAAATGGGTTGGAAAGGAAAACAGGTGCTGGGAGCGCGAGGAAACTCCATAGTAAATGCCTCCCATTATCTGCTAAACACCACAAAATTAAATATATACCTCATTACCGACAGCTAGTTGGAAACCAAACCAGCAGAATGTCTCCCTGTGTGTCTATGGAGGCTGCATAAGCTCACATCTAATCTCTCTGTGTTTGATTAAACCAAGCTTTGTACAGTCTTCATATATCTGACCCGGGTGCATCACTATGACGCGGTGGTGTAGAAACTATAAACTATGACGCCACGCAGCGGGCAACGCCGCGTAATCATGATGCGCTCGGCCAGAAGACAGAGAAGAAGGAGTTTCGGTTTTTAAACGCATGCAGTAAACGCGACGTGTGACAGCACCCTCAGTTGTAAGTTGTAAGAGCCTCACCTGTGACTGGGGATTCTGATCAGAGCTTTACTGGGTCTATTTTGACTCAGCAGCTATGTTAAATTATTTTAGACTCGGCGGTCCGCAACCGCCGATTCTATGGAGCCGGCTCTGCTCCTCCGTACATTGTGCTCATTCAATGCAATGCTGTGAGGAGTGGAGAATGGAGAAGCAGTAACTAACCGAATTTCCCTTATCCCGGGGGTCTCCGAGTGTCAGACACCCAGAGACTGGGTCCTAGAGCAGTAAAAAACTGAAGCGACGTCTTTAGAAGTCAGCGTACATCTGAAACAAGTTAAAGAGTGAAGTTTATCCAGGGAGAGATGTCTTAAACACATTGGCCCACATTTATTAAAGTGTTCGCACCAGCTCATGAAGTATTCAATAATCTACCGCGCTCTGCACAATATAGAGGCAAACTCCACATAGTACACATTGCACTAATTTTGATAAATGTGGTCCAGTGAGCACAAAAATAGGAGGTGCTGAGTAGAGATTTGAAGCAAATGTCCACAAAATCATTTTCTTCTTACTCTTGCTCCATGACAAAATCCTGGTGTAGTCACAGGGGCTGGACTTTGGTTTGGATGCATTTCAAAAAACAACATGTGACTTGTCTGTTATTTACTCCTCATAGCTTGGCCCCCACCTTTGTGCTCCTGTACAGCTCCACCTCCTGCTCCTTCTCAGAGCTGGTGAGCTGACATCAGTGGGGGAGGAACAATCTGTTCAGGAGCACAAACATGGAGCTCAGACAAGTCACATGTTGCTACCCCAGGATTTTGGTCAGGATGCAAGAGTTAGTTATAACACACAATTATATTGTAATGCAAATGCTTAGAAAAAGCAGAGAGGCATTTTTGCACTGCTGGTGTAATGGGCTGTTAGGTCCCTGGTGACAGGTTCCCTTTAAAGGCTTTCATTCTAATGATTTTATGTGCAGATATTAATCTTTTGTTTCTATGTCAGACTTAGCACAGCAATAGTCATTTTCTTAGCCATATAAAATTTTCACTTTACCTCAGTCAGAAGCTTTTCAATGTCAAACCAATGGACAGCAGCGCACGCAGTTAGAAGATCCACCGAGGCGTCATCTACTGGTACTTCTTCAGCTGGTGATACTCTGTGAAATTGACATCTTATATGTAACTACACTATAACTATGGCCTGAGTTCTTCTGCTATAATCATACCAATAATTCCTTCAAACTCTAAAAGTTCTCACCTGAATATTGTGTTTGGAAATTTAACTGCATTCTTGGCCTCCTCAATTTGAGCTTTACTAATATCTATTCCAAGAACCTTTTTGAAGTGTGGAGACAGAATTTTTGTGCTAAGTCCTGTTCCACAACCAACATCCACGGCAAGTTCATATGGTTTGTTTAACTGGAAAAGCAGAAAACAAACATTTGTGAAGCTTTTAAAAAATTAGTCAACATGTCAACACTAAAAATTTAAAAAAATGAAGTCATTCTCATGCTGAAAATTTTGAGTGCATTTTAGTAGAATTCTAGTAGAATTCTAATTAATTATGGCTTTGAAGATACACATTAAACCCCACATTAAAACCTGATTCACGTAAAAACTGCACTTCTAGTTCAGTGTCTAACAAGATGTTGTTATCCCTAACAGCCGGGGGAGCAGACCAGTTAGTTAGATGGTAGTGCAGGTATGCCAAGACAGCTAGTGGTTGTAGGGAACTCTATAACCAGGAAGATGGATAGAATAATCGCCAAGACCTCCTCAACCGAATGGTTTGTTGTCTCCCTGTTGCCAGGGTTCGGCATGCGGTGGAAAGGGAGGGGCTGGGGATGACCCACCTGTTGTGGTCCATGTTGGGACCAATGACAGAATGGATGGTAGGCGGAGCAGCCGAAAGAATAGTTTTAAAGAATTAGGTTCAAAGCTTAAGGAAAGGACCTCCAAGATAGTATTCTCTGGAATTCACCTGTGCCATACCGCTACACAGAGCAGACAGCGGGAGCTCAGGGAGTTAAATGCAGGGCTTAGATCCTGGTGTAGAACAGAGGGAATTGGGTTCCTAGAGCACTGGGCTGACTTTTCATAGGGGTACAAGCTGTTTTCCACAGATAACTTGCAGCTAAATGGAAAGGGGGCTTCTGAGATCCACAAGTTACAAAACAAATAGCGAGGATATTTGTGCCAGTAAAATTACTATGAATCAAATAAATAACTGTGGGAAATTAAAGTGTATGTTCACAAATGCCAGAAGTATTGCAGGCAAAATGGGTGAGCTTGAGGGTCTAGTATTACAGGAACAGTTAGATGTTGTTGAAGTAGCAGGGACATGGCTCGATGCATCACATGATTGGGGTGTTAATATTCAAGGTTTTACACTCTTTCGGAAAGACAGGGCAAATAGGAGAGGAGGTGGTGTATGTCTGTATGTCAGAAGAGACTTAAAAGCGATTGTGAATGAGACCGTGGTCTCAGAAGAGTGTGAGGAGGCTGAAACTTTGTGGGTTAAAATTCAAACCCAGGAGAGCATTGAGAAAAACAAATTTGGTGTAATTTATAGACCCCCCAATATCTCTGAGGAAATAGAGAGTCACCTATATAAACAGATGGAGCGGGCTGCACAGAAGGGGTTAGTAGTGGTAGTGGGAGACTTTTACTTACCAAATATAAATTGAGTTTAGGGCTCTTCTTCATCTGTGAAGGGGAGACATTTTATTTACTTTCTGCAGGAGAATTTTATGGTACAGCTTGTAGAAGATCCCACAAGATGTGATGCATTGTTGGACCTTGTGATTTCAAACAATGTGGAAATTGTTCAAAATGTTAGTGTCCGGCAAACCCTTGAGAACAGCGATTGTAACATAATTATTTGTTGTAAAAAGCAAAAACAGGTGGGAAAATTGAAAACATTGAATTTTAAGGCTAATTTCCCGAAATTCAGGGCTTTACTACAGCATATACCGTAGACTGGGATCAGATACTGTCATGTGATGATACTAATGTTAAATGGAAGAAATTCTAATCTATCCTGGGTCATTATACTTCTAAATGTATTTGAATAGGTAACAAGTATAGACAGGCTAGATTACACCCTGCGTGGCTTACAGCTACCATTAAAAGGGAAATTAATGATAAAAAATATAAATTTGTTGGGTCGCCTGAGGCATTCAATAGTTACAAGACACTTACCAAAATCTGTAAGAATTGGACTTGTTTGATTTATATGAGAGGGTGATATATTTGGCATTTGAGAATGATAATTTTTTGCAACTTTTATATCATATATCTGTTCGAGACTGGGGTTTTTTTGTGCAAAACTTTTTTATACTTCCACATATGGATTTTAAATATATACTAGGTTCATCTCTGAAAAAAGTATATACAAAAAGAATCCAAAGGAATCATTTAAAGGAAACCTACCAGTTCAAATTGTTGGTGTAAGCTGTAAATACCGAGCACCAGTTCAGGGTGAGCTGGTGCCGGAGCTTACTTTCTTTAGTGTTATAAAACGCTGCATTCCGGTTTAAACACTTTTTAATGTTTATAGCTGTAGCTGCTTCGGCGCTGCGCGCGACTGTCGTGCAGGATTCAGTTTGCATAAAATGGTCCAGATGACAATGTAGGTTGACAGTCCAGAAGGCAGGGGAATAATGACACATGTACAGATTTTTTTAATGAGGCATATTGCAACGTTTACTATTATCGTCTGCGCTATTGATCTACAAAATGTTGTGAAAAGTTTAGTTATCCTCTAGATAGCTCATTAGTAATTAGGGTTAGGGTTAGGGTTTTAAAGCTACTGTAACATTTACCTCGGACATACTGACATACTCGCCTTCCGGTGCCCCCAATTCTTGTTGCGGCATCCCGATGCTCCAGTCCCCACGGCTCCTCTTCTGTCTTCTCTATAGTGTAGCCGGCAGAGGCGAGGCCATGCGCTCTTCCGCCAGCACACACTATGATGCGGCAGTGTCGCTGCTGATGACGTCATTGTGTGCGCGGGCCGGCAGAGCTCATGGCCGCAGCAGAGAGATGACAGAAGAGGAGCTGTGGGGAGCCGCACAGAGCATCTGGGAGCTGCGCCGAGAAGCGGGTACCGCCCAAAGGTGAGTATGTAAGGTTATTTTGTTATGTGCTGGGCAAACTGGGGGCTAGCTGGCTGTATACAAAAGGGGGCTGGCTATAAACTACAGGGGGGCTGTATATTAAAGGGGACAACGAAAATTTTCATTTATTTCTGTAAATTAATACAAGGAAGATTATGCCAAATGCACTAGTATCCGACATTTAATGCCGCACAACACAAACATCACATCATATTTTGACATATTTTCACTGACATATTTTGAGAGATATACTACTTATGTATAGCAACATTTCAAGGCTTCCCGTGAGCCCTCTTCTCTCAGAAGTGGACAGTGGCAAAGATGTTGACTACAACATTTCTAGTCCCTTACCAGAGATTCAGGACCTAGAAGAACATGCTTCCCTGATCAATCTACTATGTTGTCCTCTTAGGCCCTGCTCTGAGAAGTGGACCCTGGTCAGAGATGTAAATTATGACTAATAAGCTCCTCGACTCTGATGCATGAATGAGCAGTCCTAATGCTCACTGGTCAGATTCAGCACCATCCACTGGCCCTATGGGCAGTTATATTGAGCCTGTGGGATTGACTTTAATACTAGTGGTGATGGACGTTCTCCATAATATGTTTGTCTAAAGGGAGATGGCTCCTTCTGTAGCCATAAGCACCCTGGAAAAATGACTGTGGTGTTCTTTTGGCATGATACAGCAGATGAGGATCCTCTGCTTACAATACAAACATGTCATTGCATCTTAAAATGATTCAATTAAAAAGCTGCCCTACAAAAAGCTCAATGGCACGCTTTCCCTTCCGTGCCCTGCCATCTGCCCAGATAGCGGGTTACATCCACATGTGGGGAGTCCTCTTACCCGGAAGGAACTGCAAAATATATTTGTAGATGGATTTCCTACTTTTATTCAGTTTATGTGGGTAAATTTTACAGCTAAATGAACGTATTAATGATAAAGGGTTAACAAATTTCCTGAGTGCCGGTTTGAGGGGTGAAGTAAATAGAACAGGGTGATATGTCAGGTTTTTTAGTAACAGAACTTCCAAAACCCTTATAGAAATTAAATGGTTCCTAAAATAATAGATTTTAAAACTTTCTTGAAAATATGAGAGAATTCAGCTTGATTTGTGATCTTTCTAACATCCTAATAAAACAAAAGGATACATATAAAATGACGCCAACACAAAGCTGAGATGAGGTAAATTTTCGTTAATCTTATTACTTAAATTAGTTACTATCAGTTTGAAAAACAGAACATTTTGAAATAGCTAGTTTTTTTCAAAATGTTTATCATATTCACTTTTTTTCTTGAATAAATGTTAAATAAATCAGCCAAAATTTTCCACTTACCTGAAGTACAAAATACAACTCAAAAAGTAAGGCTAGATTCACACAAACGTATGCCCTCTTGGTATATCCGGTGACCCATTCCCTCTGCACAGAAATGCGCGGCGTACGGGCCATGCACATGGGGAAAGAAAGGACATGTCCTATCTTTTCCCCATGTACGGAGCAGTACACACGTGTGGCACCGTATCGCTCCGTGCGCCCATTGCCGTTTATGGGGGACTTTTGTACAGCCATAAGCTTGCGACCGTACTTACGTCCTCCATACAATCATGTGAATGAGGCCTTAGTTAAAGCATTTTAAAGTTATTACCAGATAAAGTGACACATGCTGTTTTTGATAAATATGCCTTTGTTATCAAGGCACAAATAAGCTTGGTCACTAAGGTGTTAATCACTATTATTATTGTTAAAAGGCAAACACATGCGTTCAGGTCAAAACAACTATGCATTTGTTAATGTATTTTGCTCAATGTGTTTTCAATGCAAACACTTTGTTATATGACTGCCGCTTTGTAGGGGTTCTAGATTATTTAAATTGGGGGTTCTATATATTATAATTCTAAAATCATTGTTAGAGGGTGCTATATGTAATTTATTCAATGGGTGCAGTATATATAATTAATGGGGGTGCTGTGCTATTAATATAACTATTGCTATAGCTGTTACTATAACTAATTTCGGGAGTCTATATAGTAGATAAAATTTATGAAGCATTTATGTATGCAATGTGGTATTATAATAAAAGATAGAAAACCAATGGATGCAATGAGGGGGGCCCCACAAGTCAGTCACGCTAAAATCCCTAGTGGCAGCCCTGTCCTAATATAATGCATAATACTTTCATACACCACTTAAAGTCTTTTTTAATTAAAGTCTCTTGTTTACCAAAAATCTGCCCTTACTTTTTCATGTAGATAGCTAAAGATCATGTCTTGTATCTCTTGTGGTGGAGAAAACCTGTATTTTTGATAGCTAGATGCATGCTCCTTCTCCTCAAACAGTCGTGTAGCCATATGGAAATCAGTTAAACCTTCACCTGCAGAAATAACATGGAAAAGCAAGATATTCATCATGTGCTAATGTATTTTGCTCAATGTGTTTTCAATGCAAACACTTTGTTATATGACTGCCGCTTTGTAGGGGTTCTAGATTATTTAAATTGGGGGTTCTATATATTATAATTCTAAAATCATTGATTAGAGGGTGCTATATGTAATTTATTCAATGGGTGCAGTATATATAATTAATGGGGTGCTGTGCTATTAATATAACTATTGCTATAGCTATTACTATAACTCATTTCGGAAGTCTATATAGTAGATAAAATTTATGAAGCATTTATGTATGCAATGTGGTATTATAATAAAAGATAGAAAACCAATGGATGCAATGAGGGGGGCCCCACAAGTCAGTCACGCTAAAATCCCTAGTGGCGGCCCTGTCCTAATATAATGCATAATACTTTCATACACCACTTAAAGTCTTTTTTAATTAAAGTCTCTTGTTTACCAAAAATCTGCCCTTACTTTTTCATGTAGATAGCTGAAGATCATATCTTGTATCTCTTGTGCTGGAGAAAACCTGTATTTTTGATAGCTAGATGCATGCTCCTTCTCCTCAAACAGTCGTGTAGCCATATGGAAATCAGTTAAACCTTCACCTGCAGAAATAACATGGAAAAGCAAGATATTCAGCATGTGCTAAAGAAAGGAAGAAAGTCATAATTGAATTAGTTGAAACCTCTTGTACAGTGGTTCTCAACCTTTCTAATGCTGTGACCCCGCAATACAGTGTGGATGGTAAACTTAATTTTCGCGACCAGCGCCACAAGCGGCTAATGAAGCAAATAAATTTATGGAATGTATGAAGAGGGGCATATATTCTTATAATAAGAATATAGTTTTGTCCTTATACAAATCACTGATCAGACTGCACATGAGATATTGTGTACAGTTTTGGGATTTAGTGTATAAAAAGGACATACTAGAACTGGAACGGGTGCAGAGGAGAGCGACCAAGATTATTAGAGGAATGGGGGGGGGACTAGAAAACAATGACAGATTACAAAATTTGGGATTATTCAGTTTAGGAAAAAACAGGGGAGACCTCATTACAATGTACAAAAGATCTCTCCAAAGATCTTTTTGTACCCTAACCTGTGACCAGGACAAG